>OY751330.1:26591552-27122517 GCA_963564715.1 Catocala sponsa
AAAATTTAAGAAACTTAAAAATAAATTTATTATTATTATTCTAATCCTAATTATTATTCTGTATTTTTAAATAAACTATTTTAACTACTAGTATAAAAAAATTTGTTTTATAATTTTAAAGGGAGAGGCAATTTAATTCGTGTATATTGACTTATGTTGCGGATAGCTGAAGAAGGTAAATACTTGTAGATAGAAGTATAATTTAGCTTCTTCAGCGTTGAACGTCGAACACTTATAGAAGTGTTCATCGTTTTCGGCCTTATTTGACAAGTTTGCTGTAAAATATAATAAATATAAATAGTTACACACAAAAACCCTGTAACATAGTCATAATTACCAACACATTTAACCGAAACTATTAGATTGAAATTCATCCCTATTTACATAATATTGTCTTACATATACGCGACTTTTATACAGAAATTAAACTACTTTTTACAACTTTTACAACTTTATCGCGGTTTATTGGAGAACACTACTGTAAGATAATTTATTTTGGTTAGTTAAAAAATCTATACTAATATTATAAAGCTGAAGAGTTTGTTTGTTTGGTTGAACGCGCTAATCTCAGGAACTACTGGTTCGAATTGAAAAACTATTTTAGTATTGGATAGCCTATTTATTGAGGAAGGCTATAGGCTATATAATACTACGCTACGACCCACGGAAGCGGCGCAGTAACTATAAACACTAGTGAAACCGCGGGCACATCTAGTGTAAAAATAATACAAAATCACAATAATTATATGCAAGAATATGAGGTTTTAGACAAAAAGCTACACCTAATTGATAAATATAAATTATATTTATAAACTATCAAACTAAATTACACATTCCTTTTCATTTCACATAGAGTGTAAAGACTAGTGCTCATAAATTAACTGGGGTAGAGGCCTGGCGTTTCCGATAACACATAAACCACACGAGAACTGTCCGACCACTGGACGTTGACATTTACACGACCTACATCGCAGACAAGCCTAGTTTTTGTAACCACGAGAAGAGTCATCGATTAAAAGACAGCCATGTGTAACAATGTTTAATTATTTTGAAATAACTCGCCAACAACCTATGCTTGTATTTAATTGTTCTTTTTTTTTTTTTTTTTTATTTTGCTCGTCAAAATGACCAGTCGTGTGGTCTAAGAGCAGTGGCCTCCACATCGCCCCCACAGTAGCCGATGCGATGTTGAGGTCTCTACTTTGACGGCCTGAGAAGATGCTTTTTCACGCCCCGCTTAAAGGACCCAGGATTGAAGGAAGAAGGAAACACGTCCCTTGGCAGAGAATTCCATGCCTTGGTCGTTCGTCCGTCGTATAATTGGCTTATGTTTAACTTATCACCAGATATAGTAAAGTATAATAGTCAAAAATAGTAAATGATCACCAATTTGCACAGCAACATATATTTAAAGAGATCAAAATAAGTCGACCGTCTATTTTTGAGTGGGTTTAAAAAGGAACCTAAGATAACCTAACCCTTCCGAGACGGAATGCAGTGATTTGAGGCGTATAGGTGCTCGTTATTATATATTTTAGTAAGCATATTTTGCTGCGCAATTATAATAAAAATTATCTTTATTCATAATACGTTTACAGATTGTATGAAGTCCCTGGCTCCTGTGCTAGGTGAACCTGTATTACAGAAGCCAGTGCCCTCTCCCAGAGTAATGAGACATATTTATCTTATGTAATTAGTATTTTTAGTGGTCATTTTATTTAATCCCGTTTATATACAGGGCTAATATATATATTTTTTATTGTTATCGCCTATGGTGTTTATTTATGCCATATCGGGTCATAGGTTACTGTAACCGCTTACAATTCAGTCGAGCCATATGCTTGTTTACCTTTTTGTAATAACATTTTTTGTGTTATTACAAATGCGAAAATAACTCTGACTGTTTGTTAGTCTGTCACGGCTAAACCACTCAATTTTGATTAAATTTGGCAAGCAGATAGATTGTATCCTGGTAAAGGACATAGGCTTTTTATATCGATATGTACTCTCGTGGAATTCACACAGGTTAAGCCAAAATAAACTATCCGTTATTATTCAAATATTTTACATGCAGTCATAATTTATTTTGAAATACATAGACTAGAATTCGTCTAGTTATTTAAAAAAGAAAACAACATTTCACGATTTATATCTAACATAATTTACACATATTACACAAATGATTATCATCACTCCATATTTGTCAAAACTTAGTTGGGAAATAACAATTAAAATGCAGTTTGATTCTAACAAAATATTCTTATGTAAAATATAAGACCTTTTTGGTTAACCTAAGTCGTCCATTTAAATGCAAATTCTTGCAGAAATCAACAATTTCAACTAATTTTTGTGTTGCAGTTTGTCATAGTTATCTTAAAAAAGTCATCTAAATTACAACCAACTTTTCTCTAAAAGAATGTATAAAAAGCATCCGGTATTTGTGCAGACGAACAAATGTGATCCAAAATAGGAAAGCGAAAAGAAATCGAAAACAACATTATTATTTTATAATTTGTTACAATGACTTGTTACTTTTCGAATGTGCGCTACCAATTTCAGTAAATAAGTGTCCAAATGAAAATGATTCTTGCTGTAATGAGACAGAGTATCAAATAGTTTGATGCTTACAGATTGATATGCCATAATTTATTGGAGTGTGTCTCATTAGTATGAGCACTTAATCTAGCGTACGAAATGTGGATGGTACTATTCAACAAGTTGACAGTTTAATAATTTGAAGAAAATATTACACATCTTATTTTAGGAAAGTAAAAAAACAAACTTGGATAAAATTATTTTATGCACTTTAACACTAACTGATTTTATCTTTACGTTTAATAAATTTATATTTTTTAGGACAGGCGAAAATTTAGCTACAATAACCTATCGTAATCTCTGCCTACCCCTCTGGGAAACAGGCGTGTATCTGTGAATGAATGAATAACCTAGAAGCAAACTTTGCAATTATCAACAGAATATAAAAACGTGAAATTACATTACAAAGCTAAATACACGTACACGTTTTTGTAACACCTACTTATGTCTGTCTTCAGCATCCATTGCCGCGTATTTCGGCAGCTTCAACACGAGATGTCGTAATGATGGATCCAAGGACGTCTCTCAATTTCACACATGACCGCACTAATCTTCCGCTGGCAACTCAAATTGTGCAGTTACAACGTTGATTGACAGTTTTTTGTATCAAAACAATCATTTATTTGATGAATCACTACGACGATACTTATTTAGGAACCACAAATAGAATTTGCGACAATACTAGCTGTCGTAATTTTGGTTCCTTGTTCGACATGACGCAAGATTTTTTTCGTGTGGAATATGGTCTTGGATTGACAAGGCGTGGGTGGTAACGGAAATTGATGATTGAGGGATAAATGCGTGTAATTTGATGTTTCTATTTCCTTATCATAAGCTTGTGATTGTAGGTTTTGTAGTGCCAATACGTCATCGTTGTGCTTCCTGATATCAACTGCAATGCTTTAGAGACACTAGACAACAATAAAATAAAAACGAGCAATTTTTGAGAAAAAGATAACTGAAATCTTTTAAAAGATCTTTTACAGAAAGCAATGGATCATATTCATACTAATAGCCATAACAAATTAAAGTCCCCTAAAATAAAAATGGCACTAGGACATGTATTATAAAAAAAAAATTTCAATGAAATTTAAGATCGATACCTATTGTAGAGTGGCATAAGAGACTAGAATAAGTATTCCAAGTAGACCTGTTGATCGACTGCTGAACACTATCCGCCATTTCTTTTTAATCCTACTTTGGCTAGGGGAGGTTGGCAATCAACTGCATCATTCTCTTATCTCTCGCGAGGTGTAGTGATTATGCATCTCTAGCTCGCCTGCACGGAGAGCTTGGTGTTTAAAGTGATTGCCTCGCCGTTGACACTGTGCCGAGTGTTGTAGCTTTGAATCCCGCACGGAACAAAATTTGTGTGATCTGCATATAGTGGTTCCGAGTTTGGGCGTTTTTGTGACCCCCGCAATACAAGAATTACACCTAGTGTAGCAACAGTCTCTTTAAAAAGAAAAATAAGAGAAAAGGAATATTCTTCTGTCCCCAAATATCAATAACAAGCTGTTTGCACCGCCAGTTATTGAAATCTATAAACGCATCAAATTTTAGTTCCCTGCACTCCACTGTCTTTAATTAATTTGCTGCTCGACCTTGCGTTTTACTTCGTTTACCTTTAATTTCCTTTACCATAATATTTTGGACCTTACGTCATTATCAGTAATGCGAAAGATCCACGTAATCAAGGACGTAAAGAAATATTTCCAAAGAAACCACAAGAGGTTATCAAAATAAGGAAGTTCTAGAGAACAGACAAAAAGACTATTTGGCAGACGCTAATCTCGGGGCGTGATATAAAACTCGAAATGCCTTGTTTTGCACACATTTTATAGCTCAACATATTATGTCTGAGTTGTTCATTGTCTGTTTTTATTTTTAGTCCAAATCAGCAACTGCAGTCTAGGTATGTATTTATTTCATATTAAATAACATGTGAAACAAAAGACGTGTGAAGCAGGGTGTGCTTTCAATTATAAGCAAACTTGGTTTACTGAGACAATGCCAGCTCTTGGAATATTGCCTATGGCTTTACAAACATTGATACAAGGGACACAACGATCACCCAGTATCGGCAAAATTCTTAGTGAATCATACTTGTTCTGAGCGGGTATCGAAACCACCAAAATAGGCAGAGTATAGTGCAACATATCCATGCTCATTAAGCCTTTATTTAAATACCTAGAATAGCGAGGACAAAGGACACCCTGACTCGCAAAACTATTCATGCAATCAATCACAATTCTTTGTTTTGGGTGAGGATCGAAGACAACCACATATTATAATGCTACCTCAATGCATATACCACTGCACCATCTGTCAATTAGAAGATGTAATATCGTATTATGAGAGTATTACTCAAACATGTGTCAGCAAATTTATGATTCTGCCATAACTAAAGATCACTTAACATTCTTGAAAGCATCTAAGACGGATACCTACTTGTAATTTCATTTTAAATTTTGTCACATCATCGCAGTTATTATTAATAAGTGGTGGACTACCATAAAAGTTTGCTGTGACGTAATATGGGATGGGTTTCGTCTAGTCTATTCTCAACTGTCTCTTTCTAGTTATGTCTACATAGTCTAAAGGTCAAAATACTAAAGATGTTCAACTTCTTTGGTATTTTTTATTTACAAGAGTTGAATTTTTTTTATAAATTATAATTTTTTTATAAATAAAAGGAACAGTTACAGACTAGACATTAAAAAGTAAACACATATTAAATGGATTGCAGTTAATAAAAAAGGCGGAAAATTTGATCTAATATCATTAAGAAAGTTATTTAAATATTTTGTTGCTACGTTTATAAAGAACTACGTAGGTTCGATCCCATGTAAAACATTTTTTAATTAAATATCTATCAAGGAAGTATAGTATCTAAAAACGGGTAGATGACGGCAGACACACTTCATATCACGTAGGTACATTACATAGTTTACGAGATGTGTGTAAAACATCTCTGCTACCCCTTCAAGATTGACCGGTATGATGGTATAGCTATAACAAACATCAAACTATTATCAGAAATAGAAACAATACCTATTATATCGAGATCAAAGCTCAGGAAGACTTTAATCCAATTTCCTTAACCCATAATATTCACATCCCATTATTATACTTAAAGTGTATACAAAGCAGAATGTACACTTCATAAAATTAAAAACAACCCTTATTTAGTTTAGGTAAGGTTCATTTTATTATTGAATTGGTGCAAATAACGTTTGTTTATCTGACACTAATTGATACCAACATATGTTATAAAATAGTTTCGTAAATCAGGAAACTGCGTTTCTTGCTCCCTGATTAACTTAGATATTTCCGTTTTTATGAATATTTATTTCCACGCACATCTCAACATTCATAAACAATATTTTTATTATTTATATCACCACCCAAAAGGAAAACAAGAACCAGAGAAAACCCAAACACGATTAAAATACATTGTAATTATTATACGGATATAATGTAGTTTGAAATGCACCACATTTCATGAAAATGAACGTGGCATGATATTATACGAATATGTTGAATGCCAATTCAGAAAATAAATAAAATAAAACTACAAATTTAACACTTAACGTTCGATGTGTCAAATATAATCGACATTCACAAAAAATAGGAGACAAATGACACGGAACAGATAAAAAATATTTCAACATTTAAAATTAGAACTGTACTAATTACCGTTCCTGTGAAAGAAATATGGCGCCGAAAAAAATGCGCTTCGGTTATAAATTGGGCCTCTCCTTAATGCGTATCGTCGCTATCTTACATCCTGCATTCCATATTATAACCTCTCATTTTCTGAAACAAGAAATCCAATGATCCGAGAATAAATAAAATTAATGTGCTTATCGTCCCACGTCGTTGTAAATTAGTAGAAAAAGTAGCACTATAGTCGTAGGCGAAAAACGGTTACTACTTATTCTAATTCCGCCATCTTTGAATTAAGATTGTATTTTTTATGAGGTGTCATTTAAAAGTCCGTTACCAATTAATAGGTGTGGTCAAATTCTTTTGTTATATATTTTTTATTTTGTGCCAGTTATAGGTGTAGCGAATGTATTTGTATAATTTAATGCTAAATGACTAAATCCAACGTCGAACATCGAACATCGAACCTTGCATTCTTGGCGCATGACGTGTTCTCCTGAAGTCGTATGCATTTCGTCTTGATACGCTTGTGTGGAATTTTGAACAGTTCATTCAACTTTTTAGTACTGAGTAGATTTGCTGTAGTTATCTTCAAAGAGCACTTATCTAGAGATCGTTATTATATTTGAATTAGCTTACCTGAAATTGGATTCCGTAAGTGGGTAAATACAATCTAAATAAATTAAGAAACATGGGTGTCTAACTGTTTTAATATGGTAACCTGATCAAATAATATATGGTAACATTCTCCGGGAAAGCAGGCCATTTAAATGTATAAAGATGCACTTGACACGTGAGATGATGAAATTATCATATATTGTCATTTTTAGCTATACATTTAAGAACTGCCTCGTTAGTCTACAAATAGCTGTTTCGATTCTGGCTATTCTTAATGTTCGTTGTTTGAATGTTTTTAAAGCCGGCCAGAACGCAGGACTTTAAAACCTAGTAGGAACGGGAGTAGTCTTAGTTTTACTTCAACGATCCTGTAACATGTTTGCGCTTCTACCTACATATTTGCAAATTATTGTAAAGTCCCGTTGATCACTCAGAGGACGGGGAGTGGCATTGGCTTTTTATGTTAGAAGCTTCTCGCTGAGTCTAGAAATGTGTCGAGTTTGCCATATTGAGGTCTCCTTCTCATCCATGGAACCTAAAGACGTAGCAGGCTCAATTTAGGTGTATTATACTGATAACTGCTTGAGATATTTATAAGAATATAAAAAGAGGTTTTGTTAAATACAAACAAGTACTGGCATAAATAAAAACCAATTACGGAATGTTGAAAAACAAGCAAATAAAATAAAAACTCTGTTATTAAAATGTAATATTCCAGACTACTCCTCTCAGAATTTCAAGCAAATAAAGTAAACTTATTCTTAATCCGGCTATAAAATGTTAACCCGTTAGCACAGATGGCGCTACCGTGTAACTGGGTTTACATTTCATTAATAACCAATAACGTTAACGGTATCCACCTTATAAATGCATGTTATCCTTAGCCGTCGATGTTAACTTCTTACAAATCTTTTAGCATTTATTTAACAGAGATATTCTTTGTGTCCGTTGTTTGAATGCTTGTCAAGACTTCTGCTATACAGGAATTATTCATATTGGGGGAGTTGTCTTTTAAATAAATAAAAAATAATGAATTTTCCGTTGTCTCGCATTCCAGAAATTGATAAAGTAAAGAATAGTTATTAAAAAGTTATATATAAATTCACATTAGACCGGAAGTGTATTGTATTTTCATTTATTTAGGTCTTTAGTTGTTAATCCTTACTTCCTTACTATAATATTATAAATTCGAAAGTAACTCTGTCTGTCTGTCTGTCTGTTACCTTTTCACAGCTAAACCACTCAACCGATTTAGATGAAATTTGGTACAGATATAGTATAAAACCTCGGGAAGGACATAGGTTACTTTTTATTGATGTCTGTACCTCGCGGGCGCAGCCGCGCGCAATGTATAAAAATATCATCTATCTAATTGAGCTGTAGATCTTACAACATAATAACGCTTATCATTTTTACCTATATTTTGTAACAAACGAAAAATATACAATCACCTTCAATATTGCTTTTAATAACCGTAGTAGGTTGGTAGTACGTGATCACTTAGTTTTAGGAAATTCTTCAGCAGCGGGTTTCCTAACGCTTTTTTTGGCGCTACAAAAAGTCCCATTAACAAAATTAATCTGTCACTACCAGCTGTTGCAAAACCGTTTCGGCCACAAACAATAGCAAACAATGAGAGCAATTTTCTGTCATCAAAACGCGTCAAATCATGTTTAAAATAAATCTTCCACTGATGCAAGTTGCAATCTATAAACAGGTTTCTTTGTGACTTGTTTTAATAATGTGAAACATTAAAGGAACTGTATTTTTTGTAAATAAGTGTGTTTTGGCTCAGACTTTTCGTTGTTAACTTTGTTGCAAATAGGTACCTACCAAATTTATAAGATCATGTCGAGATAACCGTTGTTGACGCAATTTTATATATTGTAGGCTATATATAATTATAATACCTACAAGTCTAGGTAAACAAGAGGGGTAGGTTAAGAAGGTAATTTAAGAGCAGCGGTAGCTTAGTGGGGAGACCAACAGACTGCAATGCAGAGGGTCTCGGGTTCTGACTTTCGGAAGTTATATTACTTTTCGAAATTATGTGCGTATTGATTGACATTTCTCACCTGCTCCGTGCCTCAGAGAGCACGTTAAGCCGCTGGTCCCGGCTGCCATGAACATCTATGGCAGTCGTTATTGGGAGAGTGTCGACACAAAAGATCCCACTGGGTCAAAGTGTCGCCGGTCTGCATTGACTGGCGCCCCCACATAAGACAAGATTAGATAAGATAGGAAGGTAAGTTAGAGGTGTATTTAAGAAAATTTCACTAGCTATTGGCGTCTACCGGACACGGCTCCAGACTCCGTACTACTGCTGATATCTTGCTAGAAAACCCTAATAACACTTCATCCAACCCTTAAATCGAACCTAAGGCCTGTAGCACAGCAGCCGCAGTCACTGCAGCAGCACCAGCGAGGCAGTCTATGTTATATTAAAATATTTCAATAGCACAAAAAAAAAATATAATAATATTCTACCACATACACACAACACCATCTAGCCCAAACTAAGCAGAGCTTGTACTATGGGTACTAGACAATGGATAAACATACATATTATATACTTATATTTTTTTAAATGCATACATATTATACATAAAAACGCCCAGACCAAGACAAACATCCATGTTCATGCACACAAATGTTTGACTTGTGCGGGAATCGAACCCGCGACCTCAGGCGTGACAGTCGGTTACACTAACCACTACGCCATCGAGGCCGAACGAAATATATTCTGATAATCAAAATATTACTGAAATATTAAGAATAAATTTGTTGTACTATTGAAGTATTTTCTGCCTCCAAAACACTTTTTATTTGACGGATTGACATTGCATATCACATTACTTCAATAATATAATTAACTAATAATAGGCCATGTCCAGCAGTGGACTATTATAACCTGATGATGAGGTAGCACACGTGTAAATGAATTCGACGTGCAGACGGCACGAGCGCCGATCCATTCATAATTAATGAATATTTTAATGAACGGTTTATTTTTAATGGTACGGATGTGACTAGGCTGAATGTGGGTCACGCCTTGGCATGCAGATGAGTGCAACGTGCAACGCTGCAACCGCGAGATTTATTGACATAACTTGTTTCGTTCACAAATTTAATTGCACGTTTTTATCCTCTTGAAGATTGTTTTGATCACTCGAGTGGTTTTAAGGTCTATTTATGGTTCTACTATTTAATGTATCTAATAGGAAATAATTTGCTTTATATTTAGGCAACTAATTATTGTGCATTTTACATGTACTTATGTACCTACGTATTTACTAAATGACGCCGATAAATTATTTTCATTTTTATGCATTGATTTGTATAAAAAATACGTATCCATTTTTAATATACAGGTTCATAAATTACTATTTAATTTTTTTAGTTTTAATCATTTTTGTTGATATTCAAACAGATACCATTTGTTATAAATCTAAAACGATGCAATTTAATTTACCGCCTCACATCTCGAAGTTCCCATTGGAAATAATAATATCTGTACTAAAACAATGTACAATTACTCAAGAAAAACGTCAGGACGGGACAATTACTTAGTAAATACAATGTTTAAATTTCGCTTATAATGTTAACTATATATTAATCCTAATCCTAATCCTAACTAATATTATAAAAGCGAAAATGAGTTTGTTTGTTTGTTACCGTTTGACGCCTAAACCACTGAACCGGTCATCCTGAAATTTTGCATATACGTTGTCAGGTGTACAGAAGCGGACGCAGGCTACCTGTCATCCCGAAAAAAAATACTGTTCCCGAGAAAAACAACAATAACGTTCTTATGATAATAGATGGCGCCACGTGTCTTTCGAATCATGATTGAATTATATTATTACAAGCAGAGTACGACCCGAATTGATTGTCAAATTCTAAATTAACGCGAGCGAAGCCGCGGGCAAAAGCTAGTATTACATAAAAACCGGCGCAACATAACAATGAGTCAACATACATTTCGATATAACATGAAAACAACGTCCCGCGGGATCAAACTGTTGAATCTAAATCATGCGCACGGGCATTCCTATCGCATTATCGTCGCCGTTAACAAGTCGCACGTGTTATAGAGATCAAGCTGGATGCTATAAAATACAGCTATGAAACGCTACCAAAATAGTACTGGAACTACACTTCAGTCCAATTATATTGTATACAGCTTACGGACAATACCTATTTAAGTCTCGGGTTGTGGTTCTAGTAAATCCCGATAAATCAGTACGTGAATAGGCACTTGTGCATACCGTAAGTAAATCTATTGAGACTGAGCATGTTGTATTGTGTATAGCAATATTAAAATGCCTTCTTCCTTATTTAACTTTGTAATATCTTTCTTATGCTATTCAAATACCGTAAAATGGTCCTACTTTGCTCCAAAATTTGCTCCAAATTCAGGAAATTGAATATTTTTAAATTTCTAATTATAAAATATAGTCATAAGTATTTATATAAAGAAGAACATTTTATCCACCACATTTTTATTGGTAAATCAACATTATGAAGTATTTTATTATACATATACAACAATGAATAAGGAGCAAAGTTACCCATTGACATGGGTATTGTTGCTCCTAGATACAATTGTCAACCAACCTCAGCTGTGAAAGTATTAGGAGAAAATTTACGCTTTTCTGATTACATATTTCCTAATAACATATTAGGCGATAAAACAGAGGAGCATAATTACCCATAGGGGAGCAAAGTAGGACCATTTTACTGTGAATGTTAGTGGACTAATAAGCCCAAAATTTAAGATATTCAGTCGAAGAATATTATTAAAAAATAGTGATCGTTTGGCGACAAGCATTCTCCACTGAAGTAGGTCTAAAGATAGCTTTTAACTAAATACTTTCATATAAGCCTAAAGCCAGTTCTCTCTTTATAAAATTCTCGATCTTGAAGTCAACATCCTCAGTGTACTTTGGTGAGGGCTTGTTTAAGTATTGCGAGCGATATTCAAAGAATAAAGAGGAAAAGAAAAGCACGCTACTATGTGTAACCTATTGCAGTTGGCTTAATTTTAGCCGAATATGTGTAATCAATGACTACTTATGCACTGCGGTTCCGTTCACTCCAATTTATATTTGCCATTCCTAGTTAGCTCCTTTGTGGCGTTACGTGATGTTATTTGCTTTTACTATTTAAAACAAAAGTATATTGTCATATCTGACTTGTAAATTCCAAGATCAGTAGCTCATTCAAACAAATAAACTTTTAACTTTTTACATACCATACACATAAAATAAAGTATTCAATGAAAAGTTTAAGGAAGAAAGCTCTTGTAGAGTTAGAAATCGTTAAGGATTCCTGTGGTCTATTACTGGTAAATCGAATGTATTTGAATACGATTAGCAACAATTTAGTCAGCTTGAGTATGAGGATGACCATGTGCGGGATTTCCTTGGTTACGTAGGAAATAAACTTTATTTATATGCCTACTCGTAAATCTTTGATAAGGTAATATAGGCGTTAGTATTTTCCAGGAAGTGTACGATAATTGTCGGACTTATAACGTAGGTGGCGAAATTTTTAATTTAAGTTATATAGGTACTTCTACATCTTTGTGGTTAAACAGTTGTATAATATGTATCCAAGCTTTAAAATAATAAAAAAAAAACATATTTAAGTTTAAGCTGCTATCTGATTCAGTTTCTACAAAACCAGATAGGTATCGAACACCACAAAGTTACAAAAATGAAAGCCGACACCAATTACATCGAAACACGAAGCAGATAGCAATTATATCTACTATAATATAATATTTTATAGTATAATAAGTGAAAACATTATCGCAATCTGGATCCAGAGTTGAATAACAACAACGTGAGCTGAAGGAATTTGCTCACATATAGCTATCGTTAAATTAAATCTAGCCACAATATCTCACTATCAAAACAACCCTTAATACCCCAGTAATAAGATTCAAAAAACCACTAAAATACTGTAGCAATAATTTTGCAGAACAAACCACTTCTACCAGCAGTTAGGTAGTATGTTAGGTACATTTGTTGGCATACAAATGTGGCTACATTCCTCTCAACATGCGCATGCGGTGGCTCGTGGTTACCTTTCTTTGGCAGGATGTGTACTTCAGTTAAGATAAGAATGCACTTAGGAAGATACGTTGGATGTCCCGAGTTATTATTAGACGGCAGATGAATATTGCAGGACGTTAGGATACATCATAATAGTTAATTGCGTTCACGCAAGCAACTTTGTCGGTTTGCATTTCTGAATGATGTTATGAAATGCGTTTATGATTCCGTAGCTATTTCGATCTTAAATTAGCAAGTTTATTATTAAGATCGTTTACAAGGATGTAGATAGTTAATCCTGTTAAATAATTGAAGTTCGGGGTTTATTGAATGATAAATTTGAATCATTATTGCTGACGGCCGCGATGGCGTAGTGGTTAGTGTAACCGACTGCCACGCCTGAGGTCGCGGGTTTAATTCCCGCACAAGTCAAACATTTGTGTGCATGAACATTGATGTTTGTCTAGGTCTGGGTGTTTCTATGTATATATGTATGTATTTACAAAAAAAAGTATATATGTATGTTTATCCATTGTCTAGTACCCATAGTACAAGCTCTGCTTAGTTTGGGCTAGATGGTGTTGTGTGTATGTGGTAAAAAAAGAAAAAAAAATCTCTTGCTCAAATAATGTTACTGTTGTCTTATAAGGCAAAGATTTCGTTTGACAAGGATTCCGTATGAATGATAATTTTCTTGTGTTGTAGCAAATAAGTTCTTAGATTAGACACGCATTGCGTTGCATCTCGTAACTATCTATTTACAGTTTAAACGGAGAGCTATAAAAATTTCCTACTTTAGAAAATACAGTGCTCAGTTGATATGAGCAATCATAACCTTGAAATATCTTACAAATACCGATTACTGATAAAGAATTATCAGTACAGAATTGTGGAATGCAAATCATAGTCAGTCGAAATCTAGGACTAAGCAAACAGTAGCTATTTATATTCCTTTATGTTGAATAAAACATTCACATACGTACCTAGTTGTAAGCGCTGATGAGACATCAGTTAGGATTGCGTGAAATAGTCCATGCATCTGCCTTATTTTCCAAAATATGAAAAGTAGTAAAAGTATTCCAAAATAGTAAAAGTATATCCTTTTGTGCAGATTAATTTATTATTACATGTATGTAATAATAAATTAATCTGCACAGCTGCAATACCTACGCACGAATGTTTTATTTTGCACATGATTACAATGATAATAAAATCGTGTCTTAACAACACACAGAACGGCGTAAGCACGATTTCTACCTGACAATTTACTTTATATCTTAAAGAAATATCGCCATTTGTGTATAAATCGTCATGATTGTGGCAACATTAGCGTGTCTATTTACACCTGACCACAGTGTTGCCATGATAAGATCAACATTTAGCGCCACTTTGCACTCAACTATTTTTATATCTATATCTGGTTCTGTCGCTTTAGTCGTTAGTCGGTAAGACATTAAGTAGGTATATTATTGTACTTACTATATACTTGTAGAGAGTATGCGCGCTAATACTAGACGACAGTTAATACAAATAAACTATATTGGAATAGATTACTAATGTGTAAAAAAATCGAATCATTCGAATGACTGCATGGTCAAGGACGTAATCCTTTGTGTTGTCGATAAATTCGAATATACAATACTTAATTTAAATACAATTATGTATGGAAATTGCTAATTTAAAAATGCCGTTTATTTTACTTATACATATATCTACTTTGCCATTAACTTTCATAACTTTTAACCATACCTTGGTCAAAAGTGACGACCATAAACCATTGCGAAAACCAAACTTATCCCAGGATCCTCTGCATTAATTTTATAAAACAGAGTTAAGAGCTCTATCAATAAAGAATATTTTATCACAGTTGTTGCAGCAGTTCATCATGATTCATGATAGAATATGTTGCACTTACCTTTACGTAATTTAACCATTCCTGAGGATGGGATGGCAATCAGTCTCAAGCACCCAACATTTTTACTACTTTGCTGATTCAATGAACAAGAAGATTCACCACAAAACATAACACTCGCAAAATTATTTACGTAATAAATAAACCTAGATTCTGACTTCAGATCCAGATATAACTGTTTCGACTAAATATCACTACGTGAAACAATTTCTAAGGAGTCCAGTCATAAAGGTGTGCTAAAATTATGCGGACGACATACCAGTTTATTTATGTTATGTAGTACTGGACGAGGCATCTTAATGGGCACGCGTGCCGATCTTAGATTACGTTAGGATGAGATGACTTCTTTAGGCGACTGACTATTATAAAGATGGAGCGACGGATGAAAAATATATGCCTTTTAATACTTTAAGCTGGATAGTTTTGGAAAATATAATATCAGCCCTGTACTAAACTGTCCCACTGCTGGGCACGGGCCTCTTCTTAGTATGAGAAGAGTCTTCCACGGTGGCCCAGTGCGGGTAAGCAGACTTAACATGTCATCGAGAACATTAATATTTTGGGATATGATTAAGACAAAACCTACAGGAATGCTTATGTTTTGAATTTGCTACATACATTTTAATTACTGAATGACTTAAAAAAGATATATAAGTAATTTTGATTCAGCCTTAATGTGTCCTAAGCACTCTAACCGTTTACGCTTGCATACGAGTTTTAAATTAAACCCTCGACAACACGACGTTTAGAAAGCTTATGTTCAGGCGGAGTAATTTTTATCGACTGTGACTTATTGATAATATTTATATTACTTTAGCAACAAGGAAAGAAATCTAAAATTAATTTTATATTAGATAACATCAAATTTAGGATTACTAGCTTAGAATTATTAGCAATGCAATACTTGAATCCCTTAAACCCTTGCTAAACATTATGGTTTTCCCTCTGGATTCAAGGCAATGCGAAGGAACTCCCTAGCTAGCGAATTCAAGTTTGGTCGGGAATGCAAGGAATTGCCTGCGAGAGATGCCGTAATTGAAATATTAATAAACAAGTAATAAAATACTAAAATAACTCGCTCGCAGAAGCACTGAACAAATATAAACCTAATGGAGTAACATTATTAATTACCAAGAATGTAATGCTTCGCTTATGATATAAACGATCCGATTCAAGAATTATATTGACGCGGATCTAATGAGAAATGAGGAAAATCGGTGCATGTTGCATTTCAATGTATTTTCAGTATAGGAAGACAACATAAACAATGTCGCTAGGGTGTTATTATTTTGTAAGTACATAGCTGTCCCATCCAATTTTAAAAACGGTGATCTGATTGATAACTAATATTTGGTGGTTTGGTTAGGTGTATATGGGCCTGTGTGTCGGCGAATGATAAAAATATACGTAGGGTGCTATTCAAATTGTTGCTGCGCTCTTATAAGGTAAAACGAGTGTCAGAAAAATGGTATAAGTACCTACATGGTTCGAACGTATAGGTACAAGAAAATAAATGTGAGATTTCCCGGCAAGAGAAAGTTTTACGTCATTAAACGACCGACCATCTATCACCATTCACTACACATGGGCTCCTAAAATGGTTTGTTATCATAGGCATATTCGAACAATCCTACATACCGAATACGGCTAAACCGTGGCCCATACTACAAATATTCGATATTTACAATGAGATCAACACACGCGTACATTGCGCTCGCGCCTGTCAAGTTCACGCTTGATTTATGCGCGCAACTGTTGTGCGCTCTTTGTGCGTCACATGCGCACACGCATGTCTTTGAAATACACGCTTTTTGAGTTTTTAACGAGATTTCTGTGTCGTGTCAAATATTTGACAGCTTACAAGCAAATATGAGAGAACAATGGCAGTCACAATGTGAAACATTTTCACTGTTAGGTATATTTTTGGAAAATGATTTGCTTTACCATATACTTACAAGACCTAATCCATAATTATTATTCATATTACAATTAATGTAGATATCATACATCATATAAAGTACCAAATGTAATGTAGTAATATCTGTTACTTTTTGTGGCTAAACCACCAAACCAACCACCATTATCGATTACTTTGGTACTTTAAAATCGCGATCATCTTGCATAACTCTACAAAACACTAAGCCGTATATTTCCAGAACTATCTAGGTACCAACTTTTAATACTTACTCTAACCTAGCCCCAACAAATATCAGCTACAATATTCTTTGTTTTGTACAAATTCCTCAATAGAAATCTTGCACGTTAATGTAAAAATGCAAAATTTCTATTGAGGAAATCACAAAGCACGCAATCATAAAAGTAGTCCATAATTTATACGTCATTTCGTTCATTAGTTATACCTAATGCGTTCTATCGAAAATAGATTTAAAGGACTTTTGATAATAATTACTTATGATCACAACACTTTTGCAAAGAAGTTCCTATGGTGAGACGATTGGTGCTCTTATGTTTCTAATTTTCTTTCGATTTATTTTTACTGTTCGGTAAACGATTAGCGAGGTTAAGCAACGTTGGGTGCGGTCAGTCTATAGATGGGTGACCGCTTAGTGGTATTTCATCTGAGCGTCTCCGTGCTTCGGAGGGCACGTAAAATGTCGGTCCCGGTTGTTGTCAAATTGACAACAGTCGTTAAGCCATGTCAGAGGCCTACGGGCGGCTTGAACAACTCTTGACAACAGGTTGGCCACTAACCACACGAAAAGAAGAAGTCAATATTATCCCATTATTTTAAGAATAAACAAGAATCTACTAACTTTGTAGTCGAGATATTATTATTTAAATAAGCGTTGTATACTAAGTTGTTGTTTTAATGCGATTGTGTAGTAAATGCAACAGTCAACTTAACAGCACCACCAAGAATTTATAACGTCCACAAATCAATCCTTTACCAGCATAAATGTTCGCGAAGTTGAGCTAAAGCAAACAAATACCTCTGAATTTATTTCCATACAAAATGAACAGAAAGGCATAGTTACAAGAGCGGACAATACTAAATAATGTAGTAAATTGTAGCGATTAAATGTGCAAAAGCATTTTGTCGCATATCTTAGATAACTTAATGAAGCAGGTGGCTACAGCGCTTGGTTTGGTCATTTTATGGGCAGCTAGTTAACTAAAAGCAAAAATAGACCGAATACCTACGGGGTATATTTGTTTAGTTCGTGAAATAAGTATGACTGCCTACATTTAACTAGATTGTCTTATGATTCCGCTTGTTAATCAATTCGTTGTTATTGACTAATATTCGAATCATAATGAAATGTCAACGTTGGAAGCACCATTGGATAATGACATGATGCTCGTACTGAACATCTTCCCGTATCGGGCAGCCTACAATGATGCCGTCCTTTATTAACTTTTTGGCAAATTGATAAAGAATATATGAAAGTTAAGCTATCTGCCTTTTAAAACTAAAATCCGACACATTATTTTATTTAAAAATTACTATACATTGTTGGTCTGCTCAAGTCCTTTGCTGCGGGGCCACTAGAAACATACAATAACGAACACAAATCTCACACGTATGTCCTATTGTTCCAGGTAACCCCAACGACAAGATCTTATATGGTCGTCCGAACAAACGTCGGAGTGCGTCGTTTCCCGCCCCGCGATCACTGGATCGACGCAACTCGCTGAGGATCTTCGGATCATCCAGCAAATACCTCCAGCGGTGCGCTTCGACGAGGAGCCTACATCACAAGAACACTAACACCACCGACAGTTCGTCGTCCACCGATTATCCGCCGAGTGTCGAATCTGCATCGCCTAGTAAGTTGACCTTTCATTACTTACAGTAACTTGTAGGTGCAACAGTCCTCGTGATTACCTACAGAGATCATAAGGATTTTTGCCGATATCCTAATAGTTGAATTAACTTGACAATGACGTTAAATCGCTTAGACTTGACAAATACGATTAATCCGTTGAGTCGCAGCGGCACACCGATGAATATGTTTAAATTATGTCTGGCATTCCAAGACTTGACTTGAAGATTCAGTTACCCTTAATAATAGGGTACATCTCAAACATTTGTATTAATTTCAGTCGAAAAAATTCTAAGTTCGAAACTTAATTTGAAATTTGTGTTTCAGAAAAAGTGTCCCTGCTCTCCCGCTTATTCAGACGAAGCGGCCGCAGCAAGCAGACGCGCGCGATGAGCACCTTCTCTGCGCAGTTCCCGCCCACTGAGTGGTTCAACTCCAAGGCGGTGCATCTACACTGCGTCGCAACGCAGACCAACTCCAAGGTAAACTTCATGCTTGACGTACCAAAATGCAATGAATATAAAATACTTAATTATCATTATCTTATTAATATAACAGCAGATGAACAGTTAAGTAACGGTTGCCTTATTTTATGCTTTTCAGGAGTCACTGCAGAGTCAAACGTCATTCGTCTCATCGTATTACGACGGTTCAGAGATCAGTAATCGGTCCTCGACGCTGCCACGCCGGCACAAACGGCACCTATCCACCGAGTCAGGGCTGGCGGGCTCCGTCACCGGCAACTACGACCACTCGCCTGTCAGACACTCCAGCCCTAGCTCCGGCAGCTTACCAAGATCAACATTAAGCCGGAGCTCTACAAATAAAACCATCCTGGACCATTTCGGATCACCACAAAGAAACAGCGACCCTAAACTACGAGACAGCCCAAGTGGCAGTCTAAGAAGGGTAGACTATTCAAACTCAGACCACATTATGTCAACTAGTGGTCCTTCAAGTCTAGAAAGCACGACACCGCACCGTACTCCTCGTAAGGATGCCAAAAACGGTCAGTCAGATCAAAACTCACCAATGAAAAGGAGCTACCACACTAGTGGGAGTAGCGGTCACTCGAGTCTAGAGTCACACATATCCGACCGCACATTAAAGCCTTCGCCTAGTCATAGCAACACGCACGGAGCGCCCGGCCTTAGCAGAGCACAATCACTGGTCAAAGTACAGAGCTTACAAAGCTCCCCAAAAAGCCTTCACAAGTACAGAACGAAACCACCTATTGTCGGTGGCGAAACGGTAAAAAACGGTAACACGTCACCCAAAAGTTCGCCAAAAAACTGTCCAAGCACACCCAAAAAAACCGCAACCCCACTGCATAAAACCTTAGGGTCGAAAGTAGAAAACCCGTCAACGACGATGTTGGCCAGTTCCAATTCTAACAACTCAATCACACTAAAAGTTACCACGAATACTATCTCTCAGAACGGTGGTGGTACTAACACCAAAGTATATGTACAAAATTCGCCAGTAAGATCCGTTATCACTTTCGAGAACGGTAAAGTCACCGAGACTACAAACGGAAGTAATATTTACATCATCAACGATGACAGACAAGTCGTATCTGTGTCTCAAAATGGGATTCAAAAACAAACAGCAAAAAATCCCACTGAAACATCATTCGACGTTTGTGTCGAAAAGAAAAAGCAGATGTATCAAGAGTCAGAACCAATCAAAGTACAAGAGAATAAATTCAATAAAAACTCTATGAATGACACGGGTATGAACAATAATCGTAAGCTTTCTTTACAAATAGGTGGTGCAACTAATAACAACAGTTTTGTGTACAAAAATCAATTAAACAATACGAACGAAGTTGCATCGAATCCCGCCTCTCCGGCTATTCACAATAATATAAATAATTTGGAAACTACTGCAAACAGTATTCCTTCGACGCCCACTAAAAGTTATGATAACATTATAGGATCGTTGGGAAGTTTGAGATACCAGAAGAATTCGCTGTCGTCGGCCAACAGCGGTATACAAACGAATATCAATTCGAATAGTGAACTGAAAAGCGTCGATTTATTAAAGAAGGCAGCTGCGCTTCAAATGCTGAACGGCCTGCCGAATGTAAATAACCGAGTCAGTTCGGATTCTATAGCGAATCTGTTAACGAAAGCTATCGACCAGAAACCAACAGTTCTGGGGTCCGAGCCGAATTTAGCGTTGAAGAATCAGGAGCCAATAAAGGATATAAATACGTCGGCGGAGAAGATAAACTGCTTGGAGAACAAGCAAAAGAGGTACAGCCTAAGTCAAGAAAGTAAGAAGGAGAACCAAGATTTTTACAATTTTCCGAGCTTAAGCGATTTGAGCTTTAATTTTACGAGTTTAGCTGCGCAGAAGATACTGAAGGGCGTCAGTATAAATAGTGTGGACACGCTGGTCGAGCTGAACATGGCCGCCAACAATTCGGAGAAGCAGAACAACCGCGATGTCGCTGCAGTGTGCACAGACTTTGGCCTTGTATAGCAATTAAAGTATAATATTTTTTGTTGTAAAATGTACTATAGTAGACATAACACAGTATGATGTAAGGTAGTTGTATAACTTATTCTTACTACTTTATAACACGCTTTAGATATGCAATACCTACATATATTTAGTTCGAAACTTTTACTCGTTTAAGAATTTTGTACTCCTACTTATGGAATTTATCTCTTAAACGCATTGTATCCCCTATTATTAAAATTTTGTTTGTCTTTACTAACTTATTATCATCGAAAGTATCAATGTAGAAATTATTTAACACAGTATTCATATATTTAATCGTTAAAATTTAATCGGAAATTCTTAGTTTGTAGCTCACTTGAAAAGTATAGACAATAAAATCTGAACACCTGTGAGAACAAAGTGGCCTAAAATGAACCTTGTTACATGGAAATTTAGTGCCTAATTCGATCGTAATAGAAACGTAAATCAATTGTAGTCATAACGTAGTCTTTCACTATCCCTTAGTAAATATACGGCTATCACGCTATGAGTAGATACTGTACTTAAAATTATCCCCTCCACAGCACTTCTGTTCGTGCCATCACAATATTTCCAGTGAAAAGTCGAGTACAAACTAGAATACCTAACTCCAAACAGATTCCATCCAACAATGGGAATTTATAGGAATGATTTGTAAAATGTATGTCATGTATTAAGTGCCATAAAACCATAGTATTACATAACGTGGGCGAAATATGGAATGGGAAGCGGTATTTGAAATCATTTCATGTTTATGAACTTGCTGAATTTGTGTATGAAAGCAATGGGTATTTATTCATTAGGAAACATAATCAGAAGTCATATCGCAATTAGTATAAATCAGTAATAACGCCATTTGTATAAATATTAACAATATAAGATGATGCTTTACAATTTCGTTTTATTTACCAACCCTACAGTTTATCACTAGTAATTAAGATTAACCTGCAATGTCAAGACACAACTGTATCCCGATTTTTATATTGCATAACACCAGGACACAGAATGTGTCCTTGTGGCATGCTAGCTTTAAGCTCGACTAGAGATATTTCTTTTGTGACTAGAGATAGGTAAACAAACAAATAAACAAACAAACTCTTCAGTTTTATATTAGTATAGATAAAAGAATAATTACTGACACAATCAAAGGAATACAACCTCTATATAACTTCCATTTTCCGAAAACAATATAAGTAGGTATCAACTTCTACACAAATCTTTTGATACATGCTTATGAAAACAGTTAACAATCGATTTTGTGTTAAATGAGGTCAAAATTAAAATCCCTATTATATTATTATACGAAAATCTGGCTCATAATTGATTTCAAGAGTAAGAAAAGCTTAGAACCTATTAATTTTTGATCTCAATAAGTAAAATCAGGGGTCTAATAACAAAGGCGGCAAAGTCCCCTAAAATGTGAAACGTCGATTTTAATTTTATTGGTTGTGGCAACATCTTTTTTACCAGAACACGTTGAGAGATTCGAACAAATCCGGCCTAATCCAATAGATTTCTACGCATAAACGAAACGTTTTATAACAAAATCGGGAAAGTCCCCGGCCGACATAACAAAATTAGTAATGTTCATTTCAACCAATCAGAGATGAGCTGTTTCCATGGCCGCTTAACCCTGACAGTTAAGTATTTAAATTATATTCTAACAAATATGGCAAAGTCCGTAACCATTAATAACAAAACCGGTAAAGTCCTCGCTTTACTAACAAATGTGGCAAAGTCCATAACATTATTTAAGTTTCTTGATTAATTGGCGTGTTTTAGGATGAAATTAGAGCTTAAATTAAACGGTATTACAATTTAACTTCTATAAATACATTACAGCAGTAAATATGTGATATCCTTGAAACGTTATTCGTTTATTGTAAGTGACTTAAAATTTCTTCAACTGGACTTTACTGCCTTTGTTATTAGACCCCTGAAATAGATTTCAGTGTGTGTAAAAAATAAAATTTATTACTAATTTACAAAACCAGTAAAAGAAAAGTATAGACATACAATTAAAGGATAATGTTAAGCCGTGGTACCTACTGTCAATTTCATAGAATAAAAGTGTATTGTAGGCTAGTCTGAGTTCGAAATTCAAAGCTGCTAATACTGCATATACGCATACCTATGCTGCAAATGTAATAAAGCTGTAAATAAACATTCACACTGCTGGGCATGGGCCTCATCTCGATTAGATGAGGTAGACCATAGTCTACAATGAGATGAGGTAGGCCATAGTCTACAATGAGATTAGGTAGGCCATAGTCTACAATGAGATGAGGTAGGCCATAGTCTACAATGAGATGAGGTAGGCCATAGTCTACAATGAGATGAGGTAGGCCATAGTCTACAATGAGATGAGGTAGGCCATAGTCTACAATGAGATGAGGTAGGCCATAGTCTACTATGAGATGAGGTAGGCCATAGTCTACTATGAGATGAGGTAGGCCATAGTCTACAATGAGATGAGGTAGGCCATAGTCTACAATGAGATGAGGTAGGCCATAGTCTACAATGAGATGAGGTAGGCCATAGTCTACAATGAGATGAGGTAGGCCATAGACTTCCATTTTGGCTTAGTGTGGGTTGGCCAACTTCACACATCTTAATATAGTCTTATGTTTACGCGAACGTTATACATTGAAATTAAACAATCTTTATACGGATTTTATTGTGTTGTTTATTTTATGATCGGGACTATGGCTGCCCATGACCATGGCTGCTGAAAAACAACCGAAACATCGGGGAAAGTGTAAAATTTAATCTAAATAGTTGTATCATTTAAATAGCTTAAATTGAAGTAAACAGTAACTAGGTAGTAAAAGTGTTTAACAATAGTCATTTAAAGTTTCAAAATTATGTAATAATAGTGTTTTATAAAAAAAAACAATGCAATAAAATCCATATAAAGTTTGTGTAATTTTAATTCACACATCTTCATTAGAATATTATGAAGAACTGTCAGACATGCAAGTAATAATGAAGTATTCAACACACATAACTTTGAAAAGCGAAGTGTTTGTTGTCTGTAAAACCTATATTTATTTTCAAATGGTAAACTAACCAAATAGCATTTTGCCTAAACAGGACTGCAATTTAAGTTGCAAACATGAGCATAAAATACAGTATAGGTCCAAAGTACATACTATTATTATACCTAAATATTGGTGCCTACTGATATATTTACTAGACCTCTGAAATAAATCCAACCTTATATTGATACATATTGATTGAAATTATTAACTACTATATAGTTCCTAGCATGTTAAGCATTTGTAGTCTTTAATTAAAACAGTAGACTCACATGTTTCTTTCTAACTCTTTCAATGCACTTTCTCTACAAATTAGCAATTACATTGATATGGTAGTAGATTATATATCATAAGCAGTTACTTTCATACTTATCCTTACTAATATTATAAATGCGAAAGTAACTCTGTCTGTCGGTCTGTCTGTCTGTCTGTTACCTTTTCACGCTCAATCCGCTGAACCGATTTAGATGTAATTTGGAATGAAGATAGCCTGAGACCCTGGGAAGGACATAGGCTATATAACATCATGCTACAGCACACGGGAGCGGCGCAGTAACCACAAATACCAATGACGCAGGCACAGCTAGTTACATATATAATTTCATGGCTATGTTCCAAAGGGGTAGTCGAAAGTGCATAGCACCCAGATTTGCTTAGCTATAGATTTAGGTCCAACCTATTATTGTTTTCTAGGCACATTACCATTACTGAGAGCTGCATTTACTTAAAATGTAGCCTTTATTTGTTAGTTTATCAAGCTACATTGCATTAAAATGAATTCAGAGTTTTGCAGGTGACTGTGCAAGAAACATCTGAAGACTATGTTCATAGTATTAAAAAAAAACAAAGTTTTATACAAAATATAAAACTTTATTAAATCTATATGGTAAAATGTAAATTCATATCAACACTACATCTACAGTTAGCTATAAACAAGTTATGGTGCTATGTTCCATTACATCGGTCACTTGCGAGGGCTCGGTTTCAATCTGACTTTTAATAGATTTCAACCAATCATCTGTTGGGTCAATCTTTTTCATATCCACGTCAGAACTGTCACTCTTATCATCCTCCGTACTCTCTCTACTTTCGGCGCATTCTGCCACATCGTTATCTAAACTACTTGGACAATTTTCACATACATTCACTGGTGACAAATTCGTTTCTACATCTCTAAACTGTTTCGCCACTTCCTCCGACTTAATATTTACACAACACACACAATTATCAGTGGCAGTAATCTGTTTTAACGCAGCCTCTTCTATAGCTTCTAATTCTTCGTTGCCAACATCTTTAGTCAGGTCCTCTATCGTTTTATACGAATACATATGATCGTCCTCGGGGCTGACATAATCTTCCAGTGTAAAAGTATTGCTATCAAAATTAAGCTTCTCAAAACCAATAACTCCATAGTTACTTACGTTATCTAGTAATGTGGATTCGTTATCGAAGCATATTCGAATATTTTGAACACAATTCCTCTTCAAGTCTTTGTCGTCTTGGCATTGTTTACGTATAGCATCGAGTTGACGCAAAGTTTTTAATTCCCTCGCTTTTAAACTCGCATACACTCGTGCGAAGGACTGCTTAGCGCTACTTTTCAGCTGAAAACAAAGGAGCACACATTAAAATTACTGGCAACTTAAAACGTAATCGTTCTTTATTTTTAAAAGAATTACATTTTCAATGTTTTTGTCAAATTCGTCCGATTCGCTCGCCATGTTTACGTTAAGAAAGTTTGACATTTCTCTAGAAAGTTGCCGAAATATAATTTCCCAAACCTACTTTTACCCAACATGCTTGCCAGCTTGTTGGACAGATAGAACAAGTATCAGAGTTATGTAATTATAGATACCTACTTATTTAAACTATACGAGCAACATAAATATAAGAACTTTGAAGAAGAAGAAGAAGAATAAGAACTCATTCTCGGAAATATCTTACTTTTTTTCGACTTCTACTAAAATAATCTCAAAGAAGTAACGTCGTCGTAAATTAACTTTTGTTTAATATCCTCAAAAGTCCTGACGAAACTTATAGCTTCTGGATATAATTATTATCTTCTTGAACAGCAGAGGTGATAATCAGCTTAAGGTGCGTTGTTGCAACTTAATAATAATTAATACCAAATACAAATTTACAAAAGTATTTCTCAGACAATTGTTTTTACCTCAAATTAGTTCGATTTTATCCGATTCATATTGTCGCGTCATTAGGACTGCAAGTAAAAAAAATACCCTAACACGTAACCATGGTATTGTAGTAAAATGTTTTTTATTTTGATGTTTAAATTATTTAAGACTAATACCAATAGAAATTATTAGTTGATTATGGTTGTGAAACAATTACATCATGTTTTGAATGGATTCAAATTATTTTTAAATAGTCTTTAGTACCATAAGTAATAATTGTTTATTTTAGCAATTTATATGAAATTTAATATCCAGAGTCAAATACGAAGTCCCTTTTGACACTTCATAGCATATAAGAAGTGTCAAAAGTGACGTCGTATTTAAAACAGACTATAACAGCTGCCACTGCTATCTCACTTTTAGTAACCTTAAATCTACCAATCAACACAATTATTAAGCTGGCAATCTTGTATTAAAAAAAAGACTTTATTGATTTTTCGTTTGACAACTCGCTGGAAAACATTCCTTTATTCGTTATTTTCCTCTTCTAAATGGATTAAAATAAACGCGTCAGTGAAGTGTTTTCGTGTTAAATCTGTTGATATTAGTGAAATTATACTTGAGAAATAAACAAAAATCATGAGTGAGTTACGACATCGGCGCGGTGAAGGCGATGGCAATGACAAACTGGAAAACGCTGGCGAATCTGATCATGTACGTAGTTACTTTATTGTTATTTCTCACATAAAACTAGTGTAAAAAATTGTAACTGCGTATTTGTAATGTTATATGTAATTGGTAGGTTGACTCGGAAGAAGAAAAGGTGTTAGAAGAAAAGTATGTGGATGAGATGGCGAAGTCTTTGCCACAGGGTACGGATAAGACGCCGGAAATCCTTGACTCTGCGCTTTCTGGATTATCATCAAGGTAATAAAGCTGGTTCTGTACTAATCTATTAAAAAAGCTGTTTTTAAAATAGTTACAGATGTCAGGTTTTTATTCATAGCCATAGTACTTAAGATAAAATAACTTTAAATTGAGATTGCAGGTAACCTACACATACCAAATTACAAAATATTTTATAATTGGTATGTATTAAACATCTCAATTGTAATGCTTATAAAATGTAAAAAATAATTATAAATATTTAGAATTATATTATTTTTGTTTTTGTTCCAAACAATCATATGATTTTACATATTGTACAAAATTTATTTATTATATTCAATTTTGTTTTAGAATGGAACAGAATTACCACAGCCAACATTATTAGTTATTTGTTAAAAAATAAAATATAGAAACCATAAAACATAATTTAAAAACACAATATTATGCTTACAAACAGGTTTCATCACACAACATTCAACTATCATGTTAAGATCAATTTAAATATGTTCATGGCTATTTGACATAACTGGTTACAATCTATTCCATAATCTTGTTAGTTGCAGTCATTTAAAAAACAATGAGACTGGCTTGTGATATATCCATTATGATTAAAAAACCTTTTAGGTCACAGCTGGCAGCCAGATACAATAGGTTTAAAATTATGTCTGCCATTTCAAGACTTGACAGATTAAATGTAACACAGCAACATATACTTAGCAAACTGATTAAAAATCGATTATTAAATATTTTCTTACCTGTATTATGATAGACTGAAGAACAAATTTAAGTTTTTTATTCATGTTTTATAAGACTTACTATATATGGTAAGCCAAGTACTCTTGCTTTCCACACCAACATTGTAATCTATATACAAGATCCATACCATATGCCATTCTACACAGTTTAACGAACTCTTTTACATTGTCAAGAGTACATACATAATAAGATTCTAAGATTGTTTAGAGAAATTCACAATATTCTATACTTAAAAGAAAATTAAAGGTATTTTTAAGTTTTCACTTGAATACTGCATGGATGGTGTGGTGGATTAAGTGGTCGTCTCGCCACTGTCGCCGCTCCGAGTGTGGTGGGTTCGATCCCCACACATAACAAAAATTTGTGTGATCCACATATAGTTGATCCAAGTCCGGGTGTTCTTTGTGGCTGTTGTTTAAATGTTTCTAAAGTTCCCTGCCATACAGGAATTATTCTTTATTATAATAAAGATGAATATCAATTTACTGTTATAATATTTTTAGGTTTTTTTTAAATGATGTTATCCTTTTGGACGCCATTGTCACATATACGTGACAAACGAAGTCTTACCCTCAACGCCAACGTCACATATGTATGACAGAAACTAAATAAAACATTACTTTTGTGGTTAAATAAATATCAGTGTCATGAGTAGGGTTTATTAGAAAATTTAAGACGAAAATAAAAACACAGTTGATATTCGATAAAGTTTTGGAATCCCTATACTTCTGAAGGTCATTTTACAGAAAAAGTGGCTTGGCGTCGGCGGTACGGGGATGCGTTTATACTCTGGCGTTCAAAAGGAATATTATAAAGCTGAAGAGATTGTTTGTTTGTTTGAACATGCTAATCTCAGGAACAACTGGTTCGATTTGAAAAATTCTTTTAGTGTTGGATAGCCTATTTATTGAGGAAGACTATAGGCTATATAACATCACGCTACGACCCACGGGGGCGGCGCAGTAGAGATAAACGCGGGTGAAACCGCGGGAACATCTAGTATATTATATTGAGATAAGTTTCTACCTGCAGTTAGTGCATGTTTTGTTTAATTGACATATTTATATGGCAAGTGAACATATAATTATGTCAATTATAAAGTGTGTCTTAGCATACTGAAACATACTATGACAGCAATTACTGGCCAGCAGAATGATAAAATACTCCTAATTGATTATTCTTCTCCCTAGCCTTTATTATTCCCAAGTCACTTGGTGTCGGCTTTCTAGTCTAACCGGATTTGACTGGATATCAATTTTTACACGGAGCGACTGCCACCTGACCTCCGCAACCCGAAGGCTAGACCAGTGTCAGGATATTAGAGGGCACTGACTTCCCAATTACGACTGCCATAGATGTTCATGGCAGCCGGGACCGACGGCTTAACGTGCTCGCCGAGGCACGGAGCAGGCGATAATTGTCAATCAATACGCACATAATTTCGAAAAGTCATACATCTTCCGAAAGTCAGAGGTGCGCGACATGGGTTCGAACCCGAGATCCTCTGCATTGCAGTCTGTTGGTCTCCCCACTGAGCTATCGCTATATATACTCCTAATTGAGTATAATGGTGATAATTTTAAGTGTATACGTAGTATAATTTATATTTTACGATAATGTAGCCTTAATATGGCCAAGTAGTGGCTTGTTCTAAACCGTTGCTTTACAGTCAATACATCATATAAATCAATAAATTATATAAAATAAAGATTAAAACTATTGAAGGGCCTCCTCACGTTGGACCGATGTCTCAGTGTAAGACTTCTGAAGGGCCAGGTATTTTTCTAATTATATTATAACTAGATGTTCCTGCGGCTTCACCTGCGTTTATCGTTACTGCTGCGCCCCCGTGGATCGTAGAGTGATGTTATATAGCCTATAGCCTTCCTCGATAAATAGGCTATCCAACACTAAAATAATTTTTCAAATCGAACCAGTTTCTGAGATTAGTGCGTTCAAACAAACAAACTCTTCAGCTTTATAATATTAGTATAGATAAATCCGAAATTATTTTGTTAATACAAAAAACTTAAGCTATTCTTATTTCGAATATTATTACAGTGTAGTATAGTGTATACCTATTGTAAATAGGAACTTATTAATAGCATTTTTTTTAGGTATCTTCTACACATATTTACATTTAATTATCAATGTCCTGTTGCAATTTAGGCACTTGTGTCAGACTATTGGAATACACTAATAATATATGGCGGCCTCCATGGCTTAGTGGTTAGTGTAACTGACTGCCAAGCTTGAGGTCGCGGGTTCGATTCCCGCACAAGTCAAACATTTATGTGCATGAACATGGATGTTTGTGTTGGTCTGGGTGTTTCTATGTATAATATGTATGTATTTACAAAAAAAAAGTATAATATAATATGTATGTTTATCCATTGTCTAGTATCCATAGTACAAGCTCTGCTTAGTTTGGGCTAGATGGTGTTGTGTGTATGTGGTAGAATATTATTTAATACTTAGTTAGCCCAGCTTAGTTAGACAAGTACCTAAATTGCAAAAGGATTTTCAGTATTTACACATATACACACTTGTTAATCAACACATTTCACCTACTTTGAAGTCCAACATAAGTAAGAGTCTACTGAAAAATCCACTAATTCTGTGGCTAACCCAATGATCGAACCTGCAGTTGTTTAAACTGATATATAATAATAATATCAGCCCTGTATTAAACTGTCCCACTGCTGGGCATGGTGCTCTTCTTAGTAAGGTAAGGGTTAGGCCACATTACGGAATGGAAGACTTCACATTTCTTTGAGATCATTATGCAGAACTCTCAGACATGCAGGTTTCCTCAGAATGTTTTCCTTCACCGTTAAAGCGAGCGAAAATTACTTATTTAATATGAACATAACTTCGAAAAGTCAGAGACGCGCACCATGAGATCGAACTCGACACTGCGTGGACAGTCCAACGGCCTCCCACTAGGATAGCCTATTTTTTTTTTCACGTGGGTTAATGCATTGACGCATGCCCCTCCGCGGGGGCGGACGGAGGGGTAATGTCGGACTCGCCGGGGTAAAAGAAAGATGTTAAAACGATAAAATAGACCTCCCGGAATACCGACTAAACCTACCACGGTGTTCCTCGACAAACCACTATCGGCGGGGCCGCGCGAATCACTTTCACATGCGGTCGCGACCCCGCCGACCACTAGGATAGCCTAGGTTAACTGATAAATTATTTTAAATATTTATTTTTACTTTTTTCTTCTTATTTAGATGGAGGAACTGGGTGATTCGAGGTATCTTCACCTGGTTGATGATCGCAGCATTTTGCCTACTCATCTACGGCGGGCCACTGGCTCTCATGATCACGGTATGTTAGCAAACTGGATATATTTTTCAGTTCATTTTGAGTTTCCTACATTTTAATTTCGTTGGGGGTCGAGACTTTGAGCCAATGAGACTATATAAATGTTTTTGTTAAAACCTAATTTATTCGTAAATTTATTTGATTACTTAGTATAGACTATACATAGGATAACATAAATAGATTTAACAATTTTAATAGTGTTGTTTAATTATAATTACCGATATTTAAATATTATAAGAACTGTAAGTGGTATTGGTACCATAACTCGTCATTAGAATTATACTCAGTTTATTGTTCGAGATTGCCTAACTACTACTGCCCAACACCAAGTCCTAGTGCAAGGAAATTGCAATATGACGTCATCGGTAGAGCAATAGATGGGACTCGAACTCACAACCTCTATCGGAAGTCCAATGTTTTATTGTCCATTGGGCTACCGCTTTAATTCTTTGAAAACTTTTAGCAGTATTCAAATTTCTTAATAAAAACCACATCAAAATCGTTTTATCCGTTTCCGACAAGCTTTTAATTTAAACAATTATAGGGTTTAGCAACTGCCTCGACTAGCCCGAATAACATATATGATACACTGAGGTCTGAAATACAGATAATTTAATTTTATCTAGTTCGGACACAGATGGCTCACTCAATCTAGATTAATCCAAAAATGTAACCAAAATATAACTGTTTTATGTAGCTGTACATGTTTCTTGAAAATAAACATTTATTATAATATGATACTAACCTTTTTTAGATTACATTTCAATAGTGATCTATGAATTTCAACTATCATTATTTGCATAATGTTTCTTTTTGGTATTTATTCGTATTGGAAAAACGTCTGTGCTCAGTTTTAAAAGTTTAAGTACTTGTAATTTGTTGACGAGTAATTTTGATCAATCTTTGCTTGTTTACACAATAGGTATATTAATTACAATGCTAATAGGTAGTATATTACTTAATAATACTGTTTCTCAAGATACAGGCAATTTGCCTAGTTTGGGTTTTTAGTTTCAGTACCTATCCTAAAAAAACTTGTAAACGAATTGTATTTACCTTTAAGACCATTGTATGTAATTCTTGTGTCCAATAAACGATTTTATTATTTATTATAATAGGTATTGTATTCGCCTTGATCTTCTTGAACTGTTCACCTTTTAAACTCGATCGGCAGTGTTAAACATAGTACCTATATTGAAACATTGTGTTACGGTAAAATCTACTGCCAGATTACCTAGTTCTCTTTACCCAACTAGTTCGGTCACTTTTGGGCAGAAGCGGAGCTTAAACCTTGTGACTCGATACAAAAGCGAGTAACTGGATAGTCATAAATTACAAGTGGTATTTGAAATCTTAAATCTTAGGAGTCATTTTATCTTCTCATTGGTATTTTACTTCTTGTATTCTGGGGGATTGTATGAGATCAATGACTAGGACTAATTATTACCATCGTATCGTTGTCCTTCTATACTGGGTGTAAGGGACGGCGTACCGAAAACTTTAGCAAGATGTCTTTCTATAAGTACTTATCACGACGCAAACTTCAATTAATAAAAAAACGCAAGATTGAAATGTTATGTAGATTAACATTATTACGCGGTAAGCAATGGATTGCTACCAATACATCGCACTCGATGAATGAAGTCTGCGTTCCGCACGCATAAAAACAGCTGATCTATTTAAATCACGACCATTTAATTACATTGCTGTATTGTAGAAAAATGTGACAGGCAGAAAAATTAAAAATTGCAGAAAAGCTATTGTGATTGTTGAAAAAAATTCCAACGATTTTTAACTCAGAATAATGGTCTGAATCTACTATTTCAGTTTTCGGTACACCGTCCCTTACACCCAGTATAAGTGATGCATCTTCACAGCTTAGAATCTAAAAAGAGCATATTATGAAGGGTTTTGTAGGGTCAGCAACACGCAAATCATAACCTTTAGAGTCAAAAATGACCATAGTCTACGGTAATCGCTTTCCAATAAATGTACGTGTTATATTTACAATTAGGTAGATAAAATACATGAAAGTTATAATTTATTATTTACTTATCAAGTTATAATAATGTGAAGATCGAGAGTGTTATGGCGTAACTAACGATAATAGCACACACAATCTGATTGACTTGTTAAGTAGCTAAGCGGGTAAAACCTATGTAATTAATTCAGATGTCTCAACTATAATAATAATCGTAATGTCCTCCAGACCGAATTTTGGTCACGGAGGCCAATCTTAATGGACTGACCATCTGCGTAAGAGACATTATAGTGCATAAGTGTGTGTGCAAACACAAGTGCACTATCTGTTCCCTAACTCAGCATAATCCGATAGGACGGCTATCTGACACGACCGAATCGAGATTAGGCGCAGGACTTACGGTGTTATGTGACTCGGAAAGCATGTGAAGCCGTTGGTCCCGCGCCAGCTACCCTTTCGGCGGTAGAACAAGATTTTTCTCGCGAAATATATTCAAGACGTGTAGCAGTTTCCCGGACGGTTATCTAATAGATACACTATTTGCAAATCGATCTTTCCGTCTCGCTATGTTTGGTTTTGATGCTAGGTCATACGTTTAACAGCCGCCTGCCTTTTTCCTCATTCCTGAGCGTCATATTTTTAGCCGAATATTCCTTACAGTACTTTATTCCTATCCAGTCTGGGACCACTCATGACACATGACAGGTTATCTACTAACTGCTCCCAAACATTCTTCTAGTGCGGACAGTAAAATGAAAAGGTTAAGTCTAGCAAGGCTTATCTTGTTTGTCTATCTGTTATCTTATTTATGGCTGATTTATTGTCCATAGTCATTTGCATCGATCTTATTAAAAGGAAGAATATTTTATGGAGGTAATTAAAGTGTATTACCTCGACAGGCTGTTTTGGAACTGATTGAACATAGTCGTCTACATAACGCGTTACTTCTAGGTAAGCATATATTTTATGCACTTATAAACGAGTTCTATTCTGCCTCTTCCTCCTTTTATCGGAGCCGTCCTGTCGAGAGCACCTCTGCTGAGTGTGTCTGCTTAAAGAACCTTAAAACCCAATTTATTGAAAAACACATGATTGTTTAGCTGTGATCTACTGTAAGTTTGAAGTATTTCTTCCGAATAGAGTTACACATTTTAAATGAAGACTGGTCTTTATTTGGTTGAACCAACCACCTGACTTCCCCTCAGAAGACCAGTTTCCGAAGAATGCCATTTCTCTTTAAAGATACACAATAAATCTTTCATCATCTCAGCCAAAAGACGTCCCCTGCTGAACAATCTCTCCCAAAGTTTTCTACAGCGGTCTTGGGCGTCCTGCATCCACCCGTTTTCCGCGATCCTTACCAGGTCGTCGGTCCACCTTATGGAAATCTTTGAGCAACTATAAAATATTCATATATATGCAATTTACTATATGTTTAGGTGGTACAAATTAAAATTGTTGGACCGTAACGCCTATTCGCGTATGGCGCAACATATATCCGGTACTGTATACGACCTCCAACGTACACGTTTCGGTTTGGCAATGGGCTTAAATATGTATGTAATGCATAAAATAAATATATTATATTGTGCCTTTTGATCAAGAGTAACGGTGTAGTAGTTTATATAACTAATTACTGCCTCGGTGGTCAGCGGTAGTGAATGCAACTGCTGTGCATGAGGTCCCGGAAACGAGTCTCGGGTCGGGCAGAGTTATTGGGTTTTTCTGTCAAGGAAGTCTCAGTAGATGCATGGAGTCTAGAACTGTGTCATATAGATGACAATAGGCTCGCTGCCTAATACATACGTGCCTGTGAGTGTAGTACGCCTTTGTTTTCCTTCTGAGGTTAAAGGCATAAGACTATGTTTTTAGATCTTCTTAACGGAGCATTGTACTGTCAGCAAACGGACTAGTGGAATCTATTTAGTATTTTACGCTGGCAACTGTGTGAAATCTTTCTTGCATTGTGGTCAATGGTCGAGTAACTTGATGTTATCGCTTACCATTAATACATATTAAACACAAACAGATAATCAGCTTCAATATAATGGATCAAATCGACGCATACACACACAAAGACGTGGTTAGAACGATTTTGGCATAACTCGAATATAGCCTCACTGAATCTAAATGTTGTATGCAGAATAGCTAGCTTAGAGTATAAACTAGTCTCGCGGCCTAATGCATTGAGCGTGAGCAGCTTGGTGCAATAAAACAAATGTATTTTGCTGCCACAACTCGATTATAATACTCTATACAGCTAGTTTTAATCCCTGACTCTTACACACTAACGCAAATAAATAAATTAATAATAATAATATTCTACCACATACACACAACACCATCTAGCCCAAACTAAGCAGAGCTTGTACTATGGGTACTAGACAATGGATAAACATACATATATACTTATTTTTTTGTAAATACATACATATTATACATAGAAACACCCAGACCAAGACAAACACCCATGTTCATGCACACAAATGTTTGACTTGTGCGGGAATCGAACCCGCGACCTCAGGCGCAAATTCTATAGCTATATAGTTTTTACAATATTCCTAGCGCTAAGCTACTTATTGTTCCTACATAAATACGCGCACTCTATATTTTATCTTTGTATACTCCAAGGTTTTCGTGCATATATTCCTTTTTTTTCGTTTCTGAAAATTATGTGACTTGCTGTCTTTCGAAGTACGAATGCAGGTTTCGTGATGCGTTCGGCTGCGTTGCTTGTGTACCGGCGCCGACGTACTCTTGGTGTCGCCTCCCGGAGATTCGCTCTATTTGCTTCGATCGCGTAAATGTTAGGTTTTTTAGTATCCGTTTACGTTTTTAGTTACGTAACAATACTTTTTTGCTGAATGACAGGTACCCTATGTCCTTTTCTGTTCCCCTGATAGCGTGTATCCGAAATTTCATGATGATCCAAGCAAACTTACATTCGCATTTATAAGTTTAGATACTATGAGTATACTAGTGCGTCAGTTTTGGTGCATTGTATGATTTTGTATGATTTCATACAGTTTGTAAGATGCCAATCTGGAGATGAATTGATTACCTTTCAATTGAGACCATAATATCTTCACATTTGTGATTGCTTATACGTTAAAATGGTACCTGAAAAGCACTGTTAATTGTAGAAAAATGTAAAAGCGTCCTAAAGGTGAGTCGAAATAGATTTTCGATTTAATTTGTGGCACCAGTCAACCATAATAATATAATTGTTTGTCAGTGCGTGTAGAGCTCTCGATCTTGTTTATATTAATGTTTTGCTATGATTTATCAATGAACGAAAGTGAAACGCATAAATAAACATGTGATCGGTTCTCGTAGTTTCTTTACCTAATGTTGTCTTACGTTTACGTAAATGTTATACATTGAATTTCGACTATGTTATACGGCTTTTATCAATCAATCACTTTATTTGCATTTATTGCGGTTTGTTTTAAATCACTACTTTCAAAGTATTAAGAATTTGCTATTGCCCGCAGCTTCGTTAATGTAGATCTTGTCAATAAATGTCTATCCCTCGGGAACAGTTCTTCTTTTCTGGATGAAAGGTACCCATGCCCTTTTTTGTATCCTTGACAAAGTGTATGCGAAATTTCATGATTATCGGTCGAGTAGTTAAGGCGTGAAAGCGTAAGAACCAAACAAACGAACAAACTCATATTCTCTTATACTATTAGTAAGGATTTACAGTTGCTGAAGAGCGTTTGCTCTACAGCAGTTCACGTCAGTACTTCTCGTATTTTTTTCTTGCAATCATTGAAGAAACACGACATAAAGTTATTTGGGAGCGAATATCGCGCCTAAATTCGTTGGAGGTACTTTCGCAGTCGACATGACCTGGTTCTGAGGTCACAATCCTCAGTGACTCCTCAGACCTTTTACAAGTTCATTAGCTATCCTAGTATCAGAGCTCATAAGGCTTTGCTCGAACATATCGTAATGTTCGAGCAAAGCCTTTTAGTTTTCAAGATATTTTTGGTAGTACTAGTATATTGAATATCGTTTGAAAGTTTGAAACTCTACGACTGTCGATATTACTTAGGTTTTCATGATCTGTGGGCTTAGACCACAGATAATAAAAACCTTATTTCTGTGGTATGTGTGTAAGCTCCAGCGTATTGCAATTTTGCTTTTTGAATGTGTCTGTCGACAGTTCCGTATCAAACTATGAGTGTGCTCCAAACGTATCTTGAAGGGAACACCCAAAGATAAGATAATAATAATCTTTATAGTACATCAATTGAGTTTAGTTTACTCAAGTGCTGCAGAACTGGAATGTGCACTATAATAATACTACTACTTTGTTTATAAACTGACGCACTGCCAAGGTTCTTCATCAATATAATTGAGCGAGAACACTACAGTAAGCCCGAATGGTCACAAAGAGGGTTCATGTGGTCACGTTCAGCCAAAAGCCATTTGATTTCAGCTGACCGCGGCCTAACGACCATCTCTTTAAGCATTGCCATCATATGTGCGAGAACGAGTCAAAGCTGTACAGTTTGTAATGCGTTATCTCATTCAGGCAGGTAATGCATGTACCGTCTATGCGACCCAAAAATCTGTCATATCCAGACTGTGGTCGGCCGATAATATATCGAAAGAAATGTAGTAGCAGGATTTTGGAACAAAGCTGCCAGGTCTATGGCTGCTAGATCGCATTGCAGGTCCCATAACACAATAATTGTCATGGAGCGTCCGATGCTGTCATTCCGTTATTTATCCCATTATTACTGTTAGCGATCTGAGGATTGGAGTAGTAGTAGTTTCATAATTAAATTGCCAATTCCAAGAATATTATTTGGAAAGAAATGTACATTAGTTACCCTTCTGAAGATGTTCCTGCACACAATATAATACTTTTATTTATTATAATCTCATGCTTGTTTTCTAAACGGGCAAAATGAGGTGCATCACAGCCACATTTCGCCAGCTATCCCACGTAATGGAAGGCGAATCTATTGCCTGGTCTTCTGGGTAAACTTCCATATTACATTTATAGCTGCTAAAAATTTTTTGGTAAGTACGAAAATCCTCTTGATTCCGAACACCGGAGCACCATGCTCATTGCTCAACAGTCGCAGCCCAGATTTTTTATTATATAAAGAAAAAACGTCACGTAAATAACAGTTACCTTTTCCCATCCAGGTACTATGCGTCCAAGTGAAATGCTTCGAGGAGATCATCAACATCGGCTACGCGGTGTACCGGGTGCACGGTCTGCCCTGGTTCCGTTCCCTCTCGTGGTACTTTCTACTGACATCCAACTACTTCTTCTATGGAGAGAACCTGATTGATTACTTCGGTGTCGTCATCAATCGGACGGTGAGTCAAGATTTTATATTTGTTTCTGTTTTGTGATTAATGATCATCAACTTATGGTAAGTCTCGGTTCCTATCGCTTTCTACTGTTCAATTTGCCTTTCAATGTTTTCTTTTAATTCGTTCTTTGGCAAATGGGTGCGAGCCTAAACGCTTAAGTCATTGTATCTCGATAAGGTTAAGCAAAATATGGACACATTAAATTGATTTATACCATATTTCTGATTTGCTTTATCTCAAAGTGTATATTTTATAAATGCAGGTCTCAGTTATTTATGGGTAATAGACATGTAATGAATATAAAACAACATTTTAAAAACGAAGTGCAGTATAATACCGCTAGTATGATACCGCTACAAAATATAGATAACGACGTTACGAAATATATTATATTTCTGCTTAAACGCTTAAATCAATTATTTGGTATGCCACATGATAGAATTATTAAGCTTTGACCATTATAAAATTACAAACGGCACCATTTGCTATTGCTGATATTATAAACGTTTTGTGAAGATTTTAAATGTTTGGATTCCTTCGCGGAGACCTACAAACGGATTTGTATAAAAAGACAAATATGATATGTATTCGGGAATACATTCCCGTGGATATCCCAGCAGGTAGATCAGAAACTAGTATTTTATTCATTATATTATCTGGTAATTAATAATTAATTTACACGCATAAATATTATGCGTACATGAAATCAAATCACATTGTAATATATTTTATAACTAGCCTTTGCCCGCGACTTCGCTCGCGTTAATTTAGAATTTGACAATCAATTCGGGTTGTACTCTGCTTAATATAATTCAATCATGATTCGAAAGACACGTGGCGCCATCTATTGTTCATCATAAGAACGTTATTATTGTTTTCCTCGGGTACAGTAATTTTTTTCGGGATGAAAGGTAGCCTATGTCCATTTTTGTATACCTGACAATGTATATGCAAAACTTCAGCATGATCGGTTCAGTGGTTTAGGCGTGAAAAGGTAACAAACAAACAAACTCATTTTCGCTTTTATAATATTAGTTAGGATTACTATACAATATAATCATAATTGAGTAAAGACCCAACAATTTATTTTCTTTTCTGGAACGTCATCAAATTTTAGCTATTAATATAATTTTCCTTCGTCATGAAATCATATTATGTAATGTAATTTCATTTGCCCTATTTCCCGTCAAAGCGACGAGGGAGTGCTGATTTAAACGTTTTAACCTACCTACAAAATATTTTGAAGTGGACATCGATTTTTATATTATAGGATTTGTTATTAACTGTCATGTGTCCGAAAGTAGGTATAGGTTTTTTATAACACTGTGTATCTAATGAAATTGTAAGTAGGCGCTTTCTGTGGAAAGGTATCATCAAATGTTTTAGAAAATCGAATTGGAATCGCCTATTTGGGAGTGGCACCACATCGGTGTAAACGCGTAGTGAGTAGGCAGGACACTACGCAAGGCGTGGTGATAGCAGGTATACCATGGCCTTGGCAGAGTGGTGCCCAAGGACAGGCAGATGAAATGTCGATCGCCTAACAGCGAAACAGCGGGAGACCTTGTAATTATATCACTCACACATTGACTCATAGATGAGATTGGCACAGGATCGTGGAGATCAGGATGAATGGATTCTGAAGCGGTTTTCAAAGATTAGCTTTTGTATGAGTGTTCGGATGAAACGAACACCGGTCATCGTGGAGTCATCAAGAATGATGTTGGATTATTGATTACTTATTAGCGGGTAAGTACAAACAAATACAGGCATAAATTTTCGGTTCGAACTGCACTCATTAAACATTAGAAAGAATGAATTTGGCAAGTGACAAGTTATGTCTTCTTATAATTAACCCGTCAAGTGTCGAGCGGACATACGTTTGTCCGTTTGTGTATTGTTTGCACAATGAATTTTCTTTTTCTGTATTTCCCCTTGATGCTCAAGAAGTTAAGCAGACTAAACTATTGTTAGCTTTGAACTTTATACACCTTTTCATTGTATGATTCAGTATTACCTAAGTAAATCTCGTTAGTCTGGCATAATCGTTGTCGGTACACCAAAGTTTTATATGTATTTTCTATTAGGTCACAATATTTTTAACAGGAACCCAAAACACAGAATGCTATAGGCCTTCTTCATACTGCGTCGCTTGCAAAATAGGGTCCGGCAGTTAGGGTCCCATTCCGGTACGCATTAACACTTGTTTTCAACACTATTTGCTCAAGTGTCTTCTCCGGTTGTTTTACGATGGGAGCGTCTCGTCTAAGGGCGTAGCGGCATAACGAATTTTTCACTGTGGGTGCGTCTCGGCCGGGGGCGTACCGGAATGGGACCCTAACAGCCGGACCCGCAAAATATTGTTTTAATTCCTATTTAATACACTGCTGCCTACCCTTTCTAGGATATACAGGCTTGAGCCTATATGCATGTATGCTAAAGAATTGCATAACGATCGCCCTTGTACCACATGCATTCAACTCCTCCCAGGCATTTTGATTAGATTGTCGGTCCGCTTGCGTAGGACATCCCACGCCATGTTTTCCTGTCGATAATAGCTCTTAGCAAGTCCGATAACCAGCGTAATTAAAGTTTGGTGGGACCAAGCGTCCATAGATAACGGTAACCATCTATAATTAGGACTTTTTGTATAACAAAGAAATCTTGGTACATCGTCAATTTATTATTTACTAGATGTTCCACGGTTTCACTCGCGTTTGTAGTTACTGCGCCGTCTCAGTGGGTCGTAGCGTGATGCCTTCCTCGATAAATAGGCTATCCAACACTAAAATAATTTTCAATTCGAACCAGTAGTTCCTGAGATTAGCGCGTTCAACCAAACAAACAAATAACAAACTCTTCAGCTTTATAACAACCGCGCAGATTAATTGATCTGCAAGGTTAAGCAACACTTGCCGAGGTCAGTCCATAGATGGGTGACCATTTACAAAAACACTCTGTGACTCCCCCGTGCCTCGGAGAGCACGTTAAGCCGTCAGTCCTGCGCCTGATCTCTCCGGTCGTGTCGGATTCCTGTCCCATCGGAATAAGAAAATGAGGGAACAGAGAGTGCACCTGTGTCTGCGCGCACACTTGTGCACTATAATATCTCCTGCGCAGTTGGCCAGTCTCTGTTGAGACTAGCCGCCATGGCCGAAATCGGTCAGGAGACCATTATTATTAGTATAGACAGGCATTATTATTAGATAGGGAAAGGTAGGTTTTTTGGTAAATTAGGCTCGTGTCGAGGAAGTACCAGTCTCAGAAAGTATACAGGTTTAACATAGCAACACTCCAACACTGGTACTGCGTTAGGCCCGGCGAGTTTGTTGCGTAAATAATACAACATGACGTGATGTACAGTTTTTATGACACTATTAACTGTGTACCTACCAATGTCTGAATCAATTTATTCGTAAACATTTCTTGAAACGCTAATCATGTTTGATTACTAATAAAACATAGTCATCAATCGTACGATATACTGATATGAGAAACATCATACGATAATTTACATATTTTCATGTTATAACCGATAACTGATTGTGCCGGGCGAAATAGGAATTCACATTTTTTATACTGGCAATACGAGGTAGCTCATAATGTAATAATAATAATGGGACAGTCGTTATCTCATCATGAGACTAACGCGATAACGGAGGGCACAGTACACTAGCTTTTAAACTACAACCTTCGCCTTGTGATATAAACAAAAAATGTATCACCAGGTTAAATAAAAGCGCACAAACCGCAGGGCAGCTTGTGGCGAGCTGAATGTGAGTGGCGACACTGCGGTCCTTAATGCCTCAGAGAGTCGGTTAGGGCCTCGTCCCCAGCTTGCCGTTACTGGTTAGCTGGGGTAGAACTTCAAGAGCGCCAGTAGGACTCTCAACTCTGGCTTGCCTTGGTCGGCCGGTCAGAGGGAGGCCGCTAGAGCTATACCTATGCTTGGAGGTGGAAGTGTCATTGTCAAGGGCATAACTACGGAGAAACCCGCTCTGGGTCTCCGTTGTCACGAGACCCGTGACGGCGAAACCGGCGCCGCACCGCTCGACACCCTTAGCCGCTCGCAACGGTGTTGCCCTCTGCTGCTGGCTTGTATGGCATTATGGTGGCTATTCAGGGGGCCCATCTAGTGAGTTGGCGAGTCATAGTCTGCCCATTGCATTGATGCTATTAGAGTATTCAGGGCAGACGCCGTTTTTCATCTATTGTTACCAATATACCGGTCCACCAAATACCCATACCCATAGCCCATATATTAGAATCCATACGTAGCAATAGTCTTACGCCTGCTGTGGCTAGTGCCGCTGTAGGTGTTCTATCCCACCTTTAATTAAAACTCTCTAAGGGCCTCTTCACGTTGGACCCATGTCTTTGTGTAAGCCTTCCAATGGGCCAGGTATTTTTTCTAATGTAATAATTATGTTAGAAAATACCTGTGATAAGAGAAACAATAATAATAATGTCGTACAGACCTTAACGAAGACTGGTCATCTGCGCAGGTGATGTTATGTGTACTTTACTGTAACCCTGACAACATGTATGCGAAATTTCATGATGATCGGTCAAGTAGTTGAGGCGTGAAAGCGTAACAAACAAACAAACTCACATTCGCATTTATATAGTTAGGATGTGCCTTTGAACTTAATTTAGATAGATATAGATGACGAGTATAACGCGAAATGCAGGCATATTGATATTTTAAACCGAATTGGGTTAATGCTGCGGCATTCAGCCAACTATATCCGAAATCGCAGTACTTTTTAAGGCTTCGTTATACTACCGAGTTGGCAAAGAAACGCTTACTGCTGTAGCCTATGTTAGCTTGCAATGTCAAGTAGATATCACTAGCGCATTGCTGACCCAGGCAAAAAGAAATTACGAATTTAAACATGGCATAAATAAAAGAAATGGAATACTTAGGCATGTGATTCTCTAGAATTCTTCTCATTTTTGCTTCAGCGAATATCTAAAAAAAACTCGATTATTTAAACTTTTTTCCACTAGAGCTAAGCTACCAACAATACAATCATAGTGGAGGGTTATAATACATATCCCTCGCGTACATCTCACTTACTACACAGTCCTAACTAATATAAGAACGACGAATGTGAGTTCATTTGTTTGTTTATTCTTACGCTGTCACGCCGTAATTACTCGACCGATCATCATGAAATTTCGCATATACGTTGTCAGGTGTACACAAAAGGACATAAGGTACCTTTCATCCAGAAAAAAATATTGTTTGAAAATTTAGTTGCCCATAAATATACCATTTTTATCTTCATAAAAAGGCCTTCTTAAACTCTTACACTTTATGTCTGCAGTCTATCTTTATGGTCAATCGTGTGAGTGATATAGATGGCTGTATCATTTAACTGGAATGGGTCTATTATGAACATAATTACTAAATGCTTGCGGTCTGTATGCTACGAAGTTAATTTGTAACTAATTAGATGTTTACATAAAAGGGGCTTCTGAACATTATTTCAACTGAAATGTGTGGCTGCAATAAACTTGCAGGCAATAATTGTAAATCAAATCAAAAAATCAAAAATAAATTTATTCAAATTAGGCTACAAGGTAACACTTATGAATGTCAAAGTTAAACACAAAAAAATTTTGTGAGTTTACATTTACTGCCACGTTCAGCAAAGTAAGGGTGTAGGGCTCATGAGAAGAACGGACAAGAAACTCATAGCCACTCTTTTTAATCGCCAAGTTTACAATAAAATTTTGTTTACAAATCATGACTGTAAGGTGCTGCAACTATTTCTCCATGGATTGACATATATATACTGAACATACTCAAGCATTTAATACAATTTGATGGTAGCCTCTAAAGCAGCAGTATGGTAAATAGGAGCATCCACTTACATGTACATAAATAATCAAGACCAGGCATGATTGTAGTCCGTAATTTAATCTGACTGTTTAAATAAAACTCAAAAGAAAACTTTACGGAACTGTCCATGATCACGAGTTGTCTTCATAGAAACATGTCGATATATTGCATGTAATAATTATCCAATTATGTTTGGAATGGCCGATACATTCGAATGTCTTTAAACTGGCGAGGCTATAGTTGATATAGTACAATTTCAATCGCATATTAATATAGTATATATCTATACTTATATACTAAAATGTATTACGGTGATTTTAAGTTTAGTAGTCTATTTTAAAAGGCTTCGAGGTGTATTACTTACGGGTATTATTTATGTCTGTTGCTACTAAAACTAATACACGGCACAGTTACGTTTTTGTCCGTATTATCAATTAGTTTATCTAAAGCAAAGCCATACAGTCTACTACAATCTCATTATGATAATCTTACGAGACTAGACAAACGAGGAAAATACCGGCTTAAAGCTTGATAAGTATTAGTAAATAAACCGGTGGCATAAAGGTATTTAAAGCGACTGCTGTGCATAAGTTCTTGGATTTAATGCCTGGATTATTCAAAATTACAGAGCACAGACACGTGTTATTGAGCTATTCTATCAAGTAATTTTCAGAGGCAACAAAGTTTGGAACTTTGCCAGGCAGACGCAATATTCGTAATAGAGTTGCACCGTATTACGTAATTCCTAAACTATAACGGGTGGAATGGGGTTGCAGTACCTACATCTCTTGCCACCCCTTCAAAAATATAGCATGTAAATAAATATATTTTATATATAGCGTGTAACAGAAAGGTGTGGTCAAATTTTATGACCGTTATGTATTATGTTAAATTACCTTTGTGCCCTATTCCCAGATCAAAACAACAATTTTAAATTTTATCACATTTTCTATTGTATTATTTATTAGTTATTAAACATCGAAATTATATCACTATCTAAATAGAGCCTGGTCATTTTCAGATTCACAGTGATCAGCCGAGTTAACTGTTTGTGTTGTTTAAGTATCGACTAGATAATATGTGATATTGATAAATCGATAAAAAGAAAATGCTGTATCTTAGTGAAAACACCAATGATTAAATTATGTTCGGGTACTTTGAAATAACTACACTGAAACATTGAGACAACTACCATATTAGTCTCCCCGTGACCCTGGCTGCTGAAAAGCAACCGAAACGTCGGCGTCGGGGAAAGTGTAAACATAAATATAAATAGTTTTAATAATTTAATTAGCTTAAAAATTAGTAAAGTTTAATAGTAGTAGTGTAACAGTTTCAAAATTATGTAAGAAAGTATCAAATAAACAACGCGATAAAATCCGTATTTAGTAGTTTAATTTCAATAATGTATATGGATTTGTTTGTCGCGATTTTTCATTGAACAGGGGCTATATTATGTGGTACTTAAATATGACCACACCGATAGTCTAGTGGGAGACCGTTGGACTACGACGCAGAGGTCTCGAGTACAACTCTAAGACACGCATCTCTGACTTTTCGAAGTTATATGCGTATTAATTAGTTCATTATAGCTTGCTTTAACGGTAAAGGAAAACATCGCGACGAAAACCTGCATGTCTAATGGGTACTTATTATTATATACGAAGTTTCGATCAGGTCACGTGTCCAGACGCGAGTTTAAAATTTTTTACCCATTACAAAAAGTGCACAACGCCGCTAAAGAAGTTTTCACTTCAAAAATATAATATTTATGTATAACTTTATATATTTTTGTTGAAAACAATCTGAAACATCTAGGTAAACGGAATCAATAAATATTGTAATAGTAATCTAAAAATACATTAATATCGTTACTTTATTATAGTTTTTTAATCCAATGGAATATTTCTATTTATTTGTTAAAACTCAAAATATTCACTACATATACAATAAATCTAAGTAGTAATACTTAGGTTTTATTCTTCAATTCAGTTACTGACAACTATTATTGTATAACATTCAAGAGTAATTTGTTATTTATCGAAACCTTGTTTTTTCTCAAGTACCCTCGACTTGTAATAATGCACCTACTTTGTTTTATCTCTATCAACCTGTCTAACTCGGTACATTGATAAGAATGTCTCGAAAATTGAGTATGTTAGTTAAATCAACTCAGGGTGCCACTGCGCCCAGTGTTGTGGGTTCGATTCCTACACGGGACAACAATTTGTGTGACCCACAAATGGTTGTTCTGAGTCAGTGTGTTCTTTGTGTCCGTTGTTTAAATGTTTGTACAGTCTCCCGCGACACAGGAATTATTTTATTGCGGTAGCTGTCTATAGAAAAAGAAAATAAAAATATTACTTTTTCAATGTTTGTGAAGTCCCCCGCGACAAAGTATTTATTCCTAAAGTCAGTACATGTACGACATATAAAACATATAAAAAACAAAATAATTAAAATAGGTATATGGCATAGGATTGAAGGTTTCGTCTATCGACAGGAAACCTTAAGTATTCATAGTGTTTGCGCTATCTTTGTATGGCTTCACTGGCGTGACACCTAATAGAGATTAAACTTGCTATAAAACATGAAGGTGAGCTTTTATACCTAGTTATTGGCATTAGCAGACCTCCTGTTTTGACGTACCGTTTAGGGTACTCTTAACCTAATCTGCCTTGATAGGCAAGTCTAACAGTACCCTGAACAGCTGAGCGTGCTTAAAGAATGTAATAAGAGTGATTGCCGGTTGGAGATCTATAGAGATTGTCTTTTTTGAATGAGGGGAATGCATTTACATGCTTCTCCATGGAAAATCAGCGGCAATCAAGCATCAGACTCAAATGCTTCTCCACGGAAAACACGCGGCAATCAAGCATGAGACCAATAGATCGAAATTCGTTGACTCATGCCACGTACAGTCGGCCCAAATGTGGTTCTACCTTACGGTTGAGGTTCATTTGAACATCATGAAATAATAAGATCGATTTTCCCTTGCAACAATATTGTGACAGTAACCATTGCTCTCTCTATTATTTACTAGCTATTGCCCGCGGCTTCGCTCGCGTTAATTTAGAATTTGACAATCAATTCGGGTCGTACTCTGCTTGTAATAATATAATTCAATCATAATTCGAAAGACATGTGGCGCCATCTATTATCATAAGAACGTTATTGTTGTTTTCCTCGGGAACAGTAATTTTTTTCGGGATGAAAGGTAGCCTATGTCCGTTTCTGTACACCTGACAACGTATATGCAAAATTTCAGGATGATCGGTTCAGTGGTTTAGGCGTGAAAAGGTAACAAACAAACAAACTCATTTTCGCTTTTATAATATTAGTTAGGAAGTTAGGATTATATTTACGTCATGCCATGTGTCAACTTTAACGGTGACGGAAAACATTGTGAGGAAACCTGCATGTCTAAGAGTTCTCAATAATGTTCTCAAAGCTATGTGAAGTCTGCCAACCCGCACTGGGCCAGCGTGGTGGACTATGGCCTAACCCTTCTAACAGTGAGAAGAGGCCCGTGCCCAGTAGTGGGACAGTTTGATACAGGGCTGATAATATATATATTATTATATGTGTTAAGCTAGTCAACCTTAGCGATAATTAGATCTCACAGAAACTTGTCAAAACTGGTAGACCACTTTCTTGGCCGACTGTTTATACGCTATGGTCTATTTATACATATATAAAAAGCAGCTTCCATATGTTAGACCCCAAACTCAAAAAGCAGTTGTACCTATACTTTTTATAAGGAAATTCCCACGGGAACGGGCAATTAAAATTATGGGACTGAGTTACGGCTAAGCGTGGCCATGTTTACCTAGTAATATTATATTAACACTAGTTATAGGCGGCAGCATAATATATTTTATATAAATACGATAAACAAATATAGTATAAAATATTACGTGCTACCTAACAATTTTGTCGTATTTCTATTGTAAGTTGAAGGTGGCAAGTGAGTATATATAGCCCGAGTGACGGTAACTAATCGCTTACCATCTCGCGTAGTTTGTGATCGCTTGCAATACCATAGGTACCACTCACATTGCAAATGAAAGGCAATATTAAAGAAGTGAGTATTTGAAGGAATTATAATAATAATGTCCTCCAGACCGAATTTCGGTCACGGCGGCCAATCTTAACGGAGACTGGCCATCTGCGCAGGAGATATTATAGCGCACAAGTATGTGGGCAAACACAAGTGCACTCTCTGTTCCCTAATCCTCATGATTTGATGGAACGGATAATCTGACACGACCGGAGAGAGATCAGGCGCAGGACCAACGCCTTTACGTGCTTTCCGAGGCACGGGGGTGTCTAACAGCGCCAACTTCCTAGCTTCGAGCTCGAATTTATATTTCTTAAAAGAAAAACCCAATTCGTTTTTGTTGGCCAAACCCGGGATTCGAAGCCGAGACCTCATGCACAGCAGTCGCATTCACTACCGCTGCGCCACGGAGGCAGTTTTTTGAAGGAATTACAGCTGAGATTAAAGGAAAGAGTCAGTATTTGAGCTTCTGATACTCTTACTTACCAGCCGAATCACAGTTACAGTGTTCTTACGCCGGTTTCCTGTAAGTAAGTGGTATTTCCTCAGGCGGGTCGTCGTCTTTCCGTACCAAATAATTGGTAACGACGGTGTCTTCCACTAATAAATCGCGGGAAACGGACTTTGCTACTTCTCCCGCTGACGAAGTGTGACTAAATGAGAACAGATAGATATATTTGAGATGACGTGAAGTATAAAAAAAAACGTGGACACCGTTTAGTCTATAAAACATATTTCTCAGATTTCCCCCTTATAATTAGCACTAGATAAAAAATAGACCATTAAATTTACGTCTACCACTGCCAAGATCCTGTTTCGTTTTTTAATAATTTTATGTTTTTGTAATAATTGTTATATGTAGGAATCATCAAACATTGCAAAATACCCTTGGTTGTATTTCTACAGCAAAAATATATAAAAACTAATAAAATACTTTCCTACGTCTCAGATTGTTTACGATTTTTAAATGGATAGTATTTAACTGCACAGCAAAAAAATACTAATTGCACAGCAAGATATGCTTACCAAAAATACTAATTACACACCAAAATATATTTAAGAAGATCAAACTAAGTCGACAAAGCCCAGCTTCGCGGGGCTCCTATTTTTAGGTGGGTTTAAGAAGGAACCTAACATAACCAAACACTTCCGAGACGGAATGCAGTGATTTGAGGCGTATAGGTGCTCGTTATGATATATTTTAGTAAGCATATTTTGCTGCGCAATTACTATTTTTGGTGGTCATTATATTTAATCCCTTTTTAAATTAATATTGGTTTATTTTTGGAGAAAAACGGGTAAATAGATAATTTCAGATGTATAGTTAGTTCAAGCTATAGTTATTTCTTTTTCACAATGATATTTCGTTGGGACCCTGCACGACAGCAATACGTATGCAGGTACATACTACATCTATTGACATCAATTCTTTGATGGCCCATTTCTTCTTAAAGTCAAACTCTTGTTTCATAAAGAAGCCGAACGAAGGAGATTCCATATACAAAAGCAACGTTTTCAAATTTAAAAATAATAATAATATAAAAAATATGATTGCAATCAAAATGTATATCTGGACGTTTTAATACTACTAATTATGCCGACGGCGCTGTTATTAGCTTCAGATAAGATCTTGCAATAATACTTAATATTAATTATTAGTTGCAATCAAGCAATTTAATTGGTAGAGATTTTTTATTGTAAACAATGCGCGTGTATACATAGGTTCACGGTTGTATATCTGTGAAGGAGCGACCAGAGGTGTATTACACCTCATATTTCGCAAATTGTTTTTAGATCACACACCAATACTTTCGTATATACCCAAAATACCGATTTGCCAATCAAATTAAGAAATTTTAAACTTGTGGTTTTTCTTAAAAGATAGCTCTCGCTCTAGGATAACATTCTGTGTCATAGGGGACTTAACACTAAAAACGAGCATAAAATATACGCAGACTTGGAACAACAATTTGTGGATCACGAGCAGCAATAGCTCAGTGGGGACACCAACAGACTGCAATGCAGAGAGTCTCGGGTTCGAACCCACGTCGCGCACCTCTGACTTTCGGAAGTTATATGACTTTTCGAAATTATGTGCGTATTGATTGACAATTATCGCCTGCTCCGTGCCTCAGAGAGCACGTTAAGCCGTTAGTCCCGGCTGCCATGAACATGTATGGCAGTCGTTATTGGGAGAGTGTCGACACAAAAGATCCCACTGGGTCGAAGTGTCGCCGGTCTGCACTGACTGGCCCCCACATAAGATAAGATAAGATTTGTGGATCACACCAATTTTTGCCGTTACGTGTAGGTATGGAACCCACAACACTCGACACAGTGACTGTAGCGAAGCGTCCACTTGAACATATTATAATGAAAATAAGGCTTTATACTAAATCCTGATAATAGCAGTTCGTTTTGAATCGTTCTGATGGCAATTTTGAATGTAGCTTAGTACATTTTGGAAGAGATTGGCCTTATACTACTAGCTATTGCCACTAACCACACCACTGGTTCCACGTACCTAATACGGGACGAGCCTATTGCTGATTATCGGGCTTTTTTTTTCCTCTTTTTTATATTTCTTAGGTGGCAAAGTGCAAACAAGCATACGACCCACCTGATGGTAAGTGGCCTTTGGACGCCTGCCACACCAGAGGCATCACTTGCGCGTTGCCGACCCTTTAGGAAAGGAAGTGGGAAAGATAAGGAGCGGGAAGGGGGAAAGAGGGTGATTGGGCCTCCGGCACTCTCACTCACCGAACAAAACACAACAGTAGGAATATTGCTATTTTACGTCGATATTGTGTGAGAGGGTAGTCCCTCCTCGGTCGAGCCGGCCCATTCATGCTGAAATCAGCAAGGCTCTACTACTCTATACTCTACAAGCATTGGCATATTGCCAATGCATGTTTGAATCGATGTATTCATTCGTGGGCAATCCCCAAAGATGATTGCATACGCTAAAAAGAGGAATGTTGCGACTGACGCATGACCTCATATAATGCGTTTTAATAGTGTAGTATAGTGTCTTAAAAGTTGAGAAGTATTCGTTGGTTGTATCGGATTCCGGTCCATTGTGTCGAATTGTCTTCAGACTAAGTGTGAAGAAATAGAGAGTGCATTAGTGTTTGCACACACACACTTGTGCACTATAGTATTACCGCGCAGATGGCCAGTCTCTTAAGGTTAGCCGTCATCACCGAAATTAGGTCTGGCGTTTTCCAGACGCGAGAGGATTTGAAGAATGTACCAAAGACAGTAAAAAAAAGCAAAGATCGTTGGATTGTACAGACATATTATTATGTATATGTATAGTCTCACGACGATATCCAAAAGGAGTATGCATCGGTGTATCACACACGTTTCACTAGATGTGGATTTATATTTGTAATAGGCCTCGATGGCGTAGTGGTTAATGTAACCGACTGCCACGCCTGAGGTCACGGGTTCGATTCCCGCACAAGTCAAACATTTGTGTGTTTGCCTATGTTTTGGCAATTGGTATAACGAGACTCAGATGGTGTTATAGTCTGTTTAATTACAGTAAAAGTAAAGCTTATATACTAGTGTGGCGCGTGTATACATTTGCATGCGTGTGCATTTTTAACTTATCTTAAAATGTGCTCTATCAGAATACGTGTAATAATGTAGTCGCTACAGTGTGCATGAACATGGATGTTTGTCTTGGTCTGGGTGTTTCTATGTATAATATGTAAGTATTTACAAAAAAAAAGTAGGTATATATGTATGTTTATCCAATGTCTAGTACCCATAGTACAAGCTCTGCTTAGTTTGGGCTAGATGATGTTGTGTGTATGTGATAGAATATTATTATTATAGGAGTTGATCATATTGCCATATAATGGCCTCAATGCCGGGCTACGTGTTGCTACCGTAAATTACTAAACACTGACACTGACCTGATTAACGTAAATTTATGCCCTGTGATTTAGGCAGCGAAATAATTTCCTATAAAATACATATGTTAAAGGGCAAAGTCTGTGTCTGAACTACGATCCAATATCTGATAACGGTCTTAAATATTATATTATGAATGCGAATGTGAGTTTTGTTTGTTTGTCTGTTTGTTACGTTTTCACGCCTTAACTACTCCACCGATCATGATGAAAAGCCCATAAGGTAATAATAATAATAATAAATTTATTTGTTCTCAAAAATATACAGCTGGCTCTTAATCTAGCATATAAATATAATTTTGCGATGCGCACAATAGAGACCCAAATTTCAACCGGATACAATCATCTATATAATACCTTTTATCCAGAAAAAGTACTGTTGCTTACCTAACCTACATTACCGCGAGCGAAACCGCGTATATAATCTTGTATAATATATTATTATAAATAGCTTTACATTCAATACTTATACTGAGAAATTCAGCATTTAATGTAATAAGTAATTGATGACCAATTCTCTAATCAGCAGTGACTAATCACTCTAAGACATGACCTACTCTCATCGAGAGTAAATAGTATTGATCATTGCGCTACAAATAAACAAGCATCAAGTAGGTGACCCCAACGCATGTAATAGTGGGCTTTATCAATGAATTACAATCACGCGTGATTACTACGACGTGATAAACGCTTGATTGCGCCGCCGTGATTGTCTGCCGCTTACGTACTCACTGTTTATGTGATAACAAAACTGGGACGAATCGTTTAGTCGTGGGGTGACTGACTATCAGTAGTTTACTGTCTTATTACTGACTAGCTTTTGCCCGCGGCTTCGTTCGCGTTAATTTAGAATTTGACAATCAATTCGGGTTGTAGATACTCTGCTTGTAATAATATTATTCAATCATGATTCGAAAGAAACGTGGCGCCATCTATTATCATAAGAACGTTTTTGTTGTTTTCCTCGGGACATGTACATGTCAGTACCGTGCATGGGCGATATCTCGGACATCCTGGGGCCAAACAGGCTGAGGTTGAGGGGAAAAGGCAGAATCTTGTCGTTGAACTTGACCGGACCTTGGACCGCATCTATGAATGGGGTGCCAAGAACTTGGTCGAGTTCAACGCCAAGAAGACCCAGGCATGCGCGTTCTCAACAAAAAAGTCTCCGTTCCTTCCCCTCCCTTCTCTGAAGAACACTCCACTGGTGATATGTGACAGTCTCTCCATCTTAGGTATGGATCTTTGCCGCTCCCTTAACCAGAAAACCTATATCGAGAGCGTCATTAAGCAAGCTTCGCGAAAACTCGGAGTTCTGAACAGGGTGAGGCGGTTCTTCACGCCTGGGCAACTGTGCCTATTGTATAAGGCACAAGTGCGCCCTTGCGTGGAGTACTGTTCTCATCTTTGGGATGGCTCCGCGCAGTACTTGCTGGACGCTCTCGACCGGTTACAGCGGCGGGCTGTCCGTATCATCGGAGATCCAGAGGTCACGAGTTCACTGGAACCTCTGCAACTCCGTAGAGACATTGCCTCATTGGCATGTTTCTACAGAATATACCACGGGGAGTGCTCTGAAGAGTTATTCCACCTTATCCCGCCCTCCCCTTTCCTATCCAGAACAACGCGTGCTGGGCTCAGATGCCATCCTTACACGGTAGAGTCGATTAGAGCGCGTACCAAAAAGTTTGGGTCCTCATATCTCTGCCGAACGACCAAGGCATGGAATTCTCTGCCAAGGCACGTGTTTCCTTCTTCCTTCAATCCTGGGTTCTTTAAGCGGGGCGTGAAAAAGCATCTTCTCAGGCCGTCAAAGTAGAGACCTCAACATCGCCTCGGCTACTGTGGGGGCGATGTGGAGGCCACTGCTCTTAGACCACACGACTGCTTACCATCAGGTGGAGTGTGGTCATTTTGACGAGCAAAATAAAAAAAGAAAAAGAACAGTAATTTTTTTCGGGATGAAAGGTAGCCTATGTTCGTTTCTGTATACCTGTCAACGTATATGCAAAATTTCAAGATGATCGGTTTAGTTGTTTAGGCGTGAAAAGGTAACAATCAAACAAACTCATTTTTGCTTTTATAATATTAGTTAGGAAGTTAGGATTATACTTTCTTATTCAATAAAACAATGCGTCAACAAAAGCAATGTTTTGGTTTAGATTTGAATTACGTTTGAAGCGTTTAACGTCAATTTGTAGCCTATAATTAATTTGTGTTGTAGCAGCATGAAACAAATACATGTTTTGGTGCCACAACAATGCATAAATAACACTTCGGTTAATGACTTATTACTTGCATAATGTTGTTGTACGTTTTATTAGGTGGATATTACACATTGAAATTACTATTATCTATAAATACTAATATTATAAAGCTGAAGAGTTTGTTTGTTTGAACGCGCTAATCTCAGAAACTTCTGGTTCGAATTGAAAAATTATTTTAGTGTTGGATAGCCCATTTATCGAGGAAGGCTATAGGCTATATAACATCACGCTACGACCTATAGGAGCGTAGCAGCAATGAAAAATGTTGCAAAAACGGGAAAAGATCTCTTATATGAAGCAGATAAAGTTGCGCTGATCAGCTATTACTAAAATAAAACTACTCTATCCGCGGCGATTAGATAGTAGTCGTCTTAATATCTTATGTAAGACATTATAACTGCCATTATCTTAGTTTCTTTGTAAACATGGCTACTGAAAAGCAATAGAAACGTGTTTTAAATGATTATAATAGTTTAAATGTATGTATGTATATGTAAATGTAAAGTAGTTTAATACTAATTTCATAGTTATTACCTAACCTTATATAGGTAATAATTTTCTTTCAATATAGGTATATATATACCTATTAATACGTGAAGCAAAAACTTTGTACCCATTTTTATGAAAATTGCGCGAGCGGAGGAGTATGAAATTTGGCTCAATTAAAGTTTATATGGCGAAGGAGGTGCGAATCCTAATATTTATATAAAATATGCATTAGAAATATATTAAATTAATGGAAAAATACTACACGCACACAATCAAGCATTAGACACTCGCAGTCGAAACGCGTTCGTAGTATTTCGGCATTGTTGGACTGATGTCGTAGAATTCTTCGTAACTATGGTTACATATATAATTACGTGGAGTAGATGAAATGTGATTATAAGGGTATAGTTGTAGACACTAAAACCTTAATAACGATCGAACTTAAAATTTAAATCAGTGATGGTCGATCTTCGACTACTTGGCGACCGCTAGTAATATTAAAGAGTCTAGGAGGTAGGTTAATAATAATAAGCCGAATATTCAATTAATGCTTGATAAGTCATTTATTATATAGATACTAAATACAAAATCAATATGTATGGAACGCATTATATGTTGTTATGCTGTTAATCAGTAAGTATAGATAGAGATCTAAGTTTATCCATATACAAGGTTATTCTTAGTATAGTGAAAACCTCTTAGGGGGTGATTATATTTGTTATTATGAACAACTTTTGTACTGGGACATTGCCGAAATCGCGAAAAAAAATATGCTGTTCCATACATTTTGTCGAGATCAAAGTCCAATTTTGTATGGAACAGCTGATTTTTTTTCGCGATTTCGGCAATGTCCCAGAACATAAGTTGTTCATAATAACAAGTATAATCACGCCCTAACAGGTTTTCACTATACTGAGAATAACCTTGTATATGTAATAAAAAAAAAAGTTTTGTAATAAGGATGAGGTCAATATTGTGTATGTACATATATTAGGCACCTTGTACTCCCGACTAATGAGGAGCGTAAAGAGTCAAATGCTGCGAGCTAGCAAAGACTAGGGTGCAGTTCCATTAGCGAGCATATTCTACTGCCTACAGTGCAACACGTAAGAAGGGATTTTACAGTGACGACACCATTGTCCGATTTTTTGACGGACAATAGATGGACTTGTTTTTGTATGATCGGCAATGTATGAGTAATGCATGTAGTGTTTAGGAGCATCTTTAGGCTAACATTAAATTTAATTAGGCCGTATGTCCAAACCTTTAAACTTATTCGAACATTTGACTATGGTTGACTCTTCTATCGAATAATCCTATAAAATTAGTTATTTTAATTAAATTTTTCAGCACATTTTCAATACAGTTTTAAATGCCATAATGTTTTCTCCTAGATTAAATATAATTAAAATAATACTTATATATTTTATGTACATATATTACACCCACATTTTACAAGCTATAGGTTCAGGTCCCACGTAATAGGGACCTAATCCAGAAGTAGAGTTACTGCCTTCATGCTGCAACTAAGTATTTTTCACAGAAAAACACAAATACTTTGCTCGATGCTCTTTATGTCTTACAAGTGATCGAAACATGATCTATTTTCTTGTTTCTTTTACTGTGGGAATAAAAAGGAAACCTATTTGACGCGCTCCGCGGGGCGAAGGAGAGGTTATGTCGGGCTCACTGAGGGAAAGATATCCCGGTAATACCGACTAAACTATCCACGGTGCTTTCGCATACAATCGCGACCCCGCAGAGGTTTCAGCCCGCCGTATTAAACGGCAGGCCATTACACGAACAGATCTACCCTTCAGGCACTTCTACATTTTCAGCCTACTGTCCCTTGAGAGCGGACGGACACACGACACAGAGGCGCGCGTGGGAACACGCATGCCGATCGAAACATGATTTTAATTTAATGTCTATTTATCTAAATAACTAATAAAAGAAGGCAGTAGCACAATATGCGCATAATAAACGATTCCAGTATATAGTAACCTGGTTGCATTATCGGATTAAGCAAGCAATCAACTAATTGGTCGACCTCTTTACGAGCATGCACAGCCGATCGTAAAACTGTACCAATCACATCGCACCTTTAAGCAACAATTAATTAAAAACTTACTAATGAACTGTGAAAATCGGTCTTTTGGGTCGAATTTCGATCACGGCGGTCATTTTTACGGAAGCTAGCCATTTGCAAAGCGGGGCGTCAAAAAGTACCTTCTCAGGCCGTCAAAGTAGAGACCTCAACATCGCCTCGGCTGCTATGAGGGCGGTGTGGAGGCCACTGCTCTTAGACCACACGACTGCTTACCACCAGGTGGAGTGTGGTCATTTTGACGAGCAAAATAAAAAAAATAAAAAAAAAATTGCGCAGGAAATATTATAATGCACAAGTGGATGCGCAAACACTAATGCACTCTCTGTTGCCTTACTCTTATAATCATATGGGATGGTAATCCGACACTACAGGATAGAAATTGGTCGAGGCACGGCGTGTATAACACCGGCAATGTTTCTAGGCTGCTATTTATTATTAATTAGCTTTTGCCCGCGGCTTGGCTCGCGTTAATTTAAAATTTGACAATCAATTCGGGTTGTAATAATATAATTCAATCATGATTCGAAAGACACGTGGCGCCATCTATTATCATAAGAACGTTATTGTTGTTTTCCTCGGGAACAGTAATTTTTTTCGGGATGAAAGGTAGTCTATGTCCGTTTCTGTACACCTGACAACGTATATGCAAAATTTCAGAATGATCGGTTCAGTGGTTTAGGCGTGAAAAGGTAACAAACAAACAAACAAACTCATTTTCGCTTTTATAATATTAGTTAGGATTTCCTTTTTTTTCTATTGAGAAATCCTTGACAGGCAAATCTAATCACTTTTTGTTGGATCGATCCGGGATTCAAACTATAGAGCATAATGCTCAGCAGTCGCATTCATTGCCACTGCGTCACCGAGGCTGTCATGTAACAGGAAGGTATGGTCATGTACTAATATGTAGATGGTTTGTGTTGCGATTCGACGCCGTTCATTCATTATGTAAGAGGTCGTTGGGGAACGCTCCCTCTCGGTTCCCGTCGTATAAATTACTACTAGAACTTGCCTTGCCGGCAGAGCGGATTGATGGTCATTCATGTTTAATACTAATATGAGCGGCGCTGTCACTGAGTATATGCGATTACTAGCCTCGAGGTCTTGGGCCCGAATTCTAGGTCTGGTCAGAAAAAAGTTATTGCGATTTTGTATCAAGAAATAAGGTTAAAGAATTTATTTTCAAAAAGACATACAATATGTCACTTACATGAAAATAACAAGAATATCTATACAAATAAATAAAATTGAAGTGTCTGTTTGTAATTTCAAAATAATAGCTTTTTATCTAATGCATATGAAAGTATATAAGGTACCTATAAGAAAACATCTATTTTTAAAATTGTTGTCTGTCTGTCTGTTTGTTCCGGCTAATCTCCGAAACGGCTGAACCGAACGTTATAATATAAATAATCAAGAAATTGGTGGTGTTGCTTACTCCTGTACTTCTTAAAGCACGTAAAGATCTTGCGCCTGATCTAACTACGGTCGTGTCAGATCGATTTTCCATCGGGCAATGAGAGGGAGGGAATTAGAGTATAATGTCACCGCCGCTAATTGCTAGTCTCTGTTTAGATTGGCCGCCATGACCGAAATTTGACCTAAATATTGCCCGTATGTAATTTTATGAATTACTAGCTTTTGTCCGCGGCTTCGCTCGCGTAAAATTGAATTAGGTTATGTTAGAGACAGTACATTTCTTAAAAAAAAAATAGTCTATGTTATTTGGTGATAATTTTTTAATGGTGAAAGAATATTTTAAAATCGATTGAGTAGTTTTTGAGTTAAATCATTACAAATAAACAAACAAACAATATATCAAATCTTTCCTTTTTATAATATTAGTATAGATTGTTAGCAAGCAACTGCCTCCGTGGCGCGGCGGTAGTGAATGCGACTGCTGTGCATGAGGTCTCGGGTTCGAATCCCGGGTCGGGCTAACAAATAGTTATTGGGTTTTCATGTTGAGAAATATCAATACGAGCCCGGAGTTAGGAAGTTGGCGATGTTAGACACTCCCGTGCCTCGGAAAGCACGTAAAGCCGTTGATCCTGCGCCTGATCTCTCTCCGGTCGTGTCGGATTGCCGCCCCATCGGATTATGAGAGTGACAGAACAGGGAGTGCACTTGTGTTTGCGCACACGCTTGTACACTATAATATCTCCTGCGCAGATGGCCAGTCTTCGTTAAGATTGGCCCCCGTGACCCAAATTCGGTCTGGAGGACATTATTATTATTATTCCATGGTGGAAGTCTATAAATGTAGATCCTTCTTTGTGATTATAATTGCCTATTCTAATTTTAATATTATAAATGCGAATTGTTTGTTTGTTACTCTTTCACGCCTTAAATACTCGACCAATCATCTTTAATTTTGTACACACGTCAGGGGAACAGAAATAGACCAAAATTATTAATCTAACCTAAATTAGAATTACTCTAGCGAAGCAGCGGACAAAATCTAGACTATACCTACTATAGGTGCAGTGAATAGACTTAATCTGTATGTTATTGTGACGTAAATAAAATACATTTTAGACTGGCTTACTTTCTTCATTACGTCCATAAAAACAATATTTTGAAACGAGAAACTAGAGACTCGCCATTTTGTTCTAGCTGATGTGGATCGGCAGATGGATGATGATCGATGTGGTTAGATAACTCCAGGGTGAAACAAAAGCCCTTAGCTATAGTTAGCTGCGGTTATGGAGTACCATTAATGGCAGTTCGTTATTTATGACTTTTATGTTTATCTAAGAATAGATTCATAAACTATTTATGATGGGGGTTTAAATATGAAGTCTGAAGAATAAGTGCGGTTTTCATACTAACTATTTCATCATCATTTTTAAAATAATCATGGCATTTTGTACAGAACTCAGCAATTACATGCAGGACATAAACGACAATGTCAAAGACCTAATATAATTGTATTCATAATAAAGTGTTATTGTCAAAACAAACCCTTCTGTTGCTTTAAAAAATGTTACCACGTTCGAATTGATCTAGGTATGTTGTAACTGTTGTAGAGAACTTTATCTTATCTTATCTTATGTGGGGGCCAGTCAGTGCAGACCGGCGACACTTCGACCCAGTGGGATCTTTTGTGTCGACACTCTCCCAATAACGACTGCCATAGATGTTCATGGCAGCCAGGACCGACGGCTTAACGTGCTCTCCGAGGCACGGAGCAGGCGATATTTGTCAATCAATACGCACATAATTTCGAAAAGTCATATAACTTCCGAAATTCAGAGGTGCGCGACGTGGGTTCGAACCCGAGACCCTCTGCATTGCAGTCTGTTGGTCTCCCCACTGAGCTATCGCTGCTGTAGAGAACTTTAAAAACAGAAAGATGAATACCTACTAGCCTTTTATCTCGTGTGGTTGTAGTAGAGCCTCGCTGATTTCAGCATGAATGGGCCTGCTCGACCGGGGAAGGACTACCCTCTCACAGAATATCGACGTGAAATAGCAGTATTCCTACTGTTGTGTTTTGTTCGGTAAGTGAGAGTGCCGGAGGCCCAAGCACCCCCTTTCCCCCTTCCAGCTCCTTCTCCTTCCCACTTCTTTTCCTAAAGGGTCGGCAACACGCAAGTGATGCCTCTGGTGTAACAGGCGTCCATAGGCTACTGTGACCACTTACCATCAGGTGGGCCGTATGCTTGTTTGCCACCTAAGTAGTATAAAAAGAAAATACCTGCTCGAGGAACTAGCAATGTCTAGGCAACCTCTTAACCAACGCATTATCTATTTGGAATGATAATCTTCATTGTCAATTGTAATCGTAACGGCACCCACCGAATCAGGATTGTCTAGGATCAACGAATAATTCATTGTAACACTTTTCTTCGCGTAATTAATGATGTTTATACATTGTTGACAGGACTACCTCAAGTTCCTTGTAACATACCATCGGTTCATCTCGTTCAGTCTGTACTGCGTTGGCTTCGTGTGGTTCGTGCTGTCCCTCGTCAAGAAGTACTACATGAGGCAGTTCAGCCTGTTCGCCTGGACCCACGTGGCGTTACTCATTGTGGTCACGCAGAGCTACTTAATCATCCAGAACATATTTGAAGGTAAGTGCAATTGCGTCTTAAAGACGACCCTAAGGCGCACATTTCTGACTTTTTGAAGTTATGTGCGTATGAAATAGTTAACTATCGCTTGCTGTACCGGTGAAGGAAAACATCGTGATATGTGAAGTCTGCTAACCCGCACTGGGCCAGCATGGTGGACTATGGCCTAACCCTAACCCGCACACTGAGAAGAAGCCCGTGCCCAGCCTTGGGACATTTTACATACAGGGCTGATATTATATTATTATATACAAGGTGGGCCATACGTATTTGCACTTTTGAATTTACAATAAAAAAGAACTATTTGAATACACTTTGTATTCAAATAAATGTTTATTTAAAATGAAGAATATTAAAAGGAAAATTACTTTTTGAAAATAATATCGTACAGGTGGCCAGAAAATTACTTTTTGAAAATAATATCGTACAGGTGGCCACCATCTCGCCGCTGGCATTCCTGGAACCCGACCGTTAAATTTTCGAAAACTCTCCGACACAGTGCGCTGGTTATGTTACACATTTCTTGACGAATATTATCCTTTAATTAGTCAATTGTTCTTGATTTATTCACGTAGACTCGACTTTTAAGATAGCCCTATAGGGAGAAATAAGCTGGAGTAAGGTCGGGGCTCCTATGCTCTTTACCTAAAACTTTTCGAAATTCCCTACGGGCACTTTGACTACCTAAAAATACTCTAGCAAATCGATCTGTCTGGTGAGCGGGGTGAAGTAAAAAGGGTTACTCCACCGTCCTCGGCCGTCCATCCCCTCTGGACGTGACCGCATTTTATTTAGGTTACATCTAATAATACACTACAAAAGAACATTGCTTATTGCCCATGGAAATTAGTTTGACGTTTTTACCGTTAGATATAAATTAGGTAGCTGTTGGAAAATCTTATTACTGGGTATAATAGGTAGCTTCTGTTAAAGCGGTACAAGCTGCTTGAAAATGACTGACTAAGTCAAATAAACGGTTTAACATAAGCGTATTCTACGCCTAATAATAATTGTGAGGTACCTACATAATTTTATAGAAATAAAACTTCAAGACTATCTGCATGTACAAACTTAAACTAAAAAGTAGTAAATACAATTTATTTGCTGAAGGGAACCATAAATAACAATAAACTTTTTCAATGCATAATATTTTTCCTTTTGTAGATTTTTAAAAACGTTTTGCGGTATCATTATTGGGAATTGAATTACATGAGACTATTTTTGAAGTATGACCTGCCGAATTGAGAACCTTCTCCTTTTTTTAAATCGAGCTAAAATGCGATTTCAGAATATACATATATGAATATACAGCCTAAACGAACCCCTTAGCCTAAGCTGTATCAAATCAATAAAAGATTTATAATTACTTAAGAATAGTGTATAATAAATATTGATAAATTTCAATAACAATATACTATAAATATATGTTTTTAGTTTCTACGCATCGTAAACTATACAGGAAAAATATAAAACGTACAATAACAAGACATAAAATGTTAATATAAGTCGTACTGCTTACACCTAAGGACTCACTATGAATTCTATATAAACAAACAATTCTATACGAATAAATCTGATAAGATTAAAACAAATAAACATAAAACTATATGAATCTATTATGAATACGAGTATAAACTTTATATACTAACACGTAAATACTATGTACCTACTGTCTTATCAGTTCACTATTCACTTAGTTCACGATAAACCACTGTATATACACTATGTTTCTGTGCCGATTTACTTGTCGCGTGCAAATAGATTTTAGTCATTCTTTTTAATTCTTCGCCCTTGAACATTACACCGGCGTATTATTAAATTGCAATGAATACGCAAACATTAACACAATGGTTACCTTATCTCTCTACTAGTCAGGAGACACAATAGTCCGTGCAGAAACAATGTGTTGTCATAGCATTTACGACGACTCGGTTTCAATGTGCAGAATGCTATAGTGCCAGTATCATTTTTACAGGTACTATGGCACTCTAGGATGTTAACTATTTTGGTGGTAAATGGTGACCGGACACGAGCGAGTTCACACATTAGATTCGGTATATGATATATACAGGTTGTGGCGTAAATAATGGATAACCCTGACACTGTCGACTGACCAGATTATCATCTATCATTTACCCCACTTATATCACCATATGCCCATGGATGACCAAATTATTGATGTTTTTGATATTTTATTATTATAAAAATCGTACTTACTCATACAAAATCAGCTGCCATTTTTACAATTGGCGACATTTTCTCGTTCTGTTTTTTATGTCACTCCTGAATACTTGTATCATCAGACCAGTATCAAGATTTTTTGTTACAATCTAAGACAACTTTGCAAAAAATACTTATTCTCAAATTTTAACATGTTTTCTAAGGAATTATGCATTTTAGGGCACCTCTATCGAAAAAAAAATGTACTGCACTGTGTGGTGATATAAGTGGGGTAAATGATAGATGATAATCTGGCCAGTCGACGGTTTCAGGGTTATCCATTATTTAAGCCACAACCTGTATATGATAGTACTATACCTATTTACAATTTAGCAGCACGTTGGTATTGTGTGTCACGTGACAACTGCAACAGAAAGGTTACCACATTTAAACTTAGTAAGGCGCATCAATGATTTATCTCTTAGACTAGATTTTACCCGCGGCTTCGCTTGTTTATATGTATGTTTAGGTTAGGTTAGATTAGTAACAATACATTTTTCTAGATTAAAGGTACCCTATGTCCTTCTCTGTCTGAAATATGTATCTTGATCCAACGTTACGTATTTTTATTTTGCCGAGTGCGTTAATATCACTGGCTTTAAACGCTGACTATGTAATGTATGGACACTTGCAACATTAAAAGTATCGCTTGTGCACCGACGCTAAAAATAGAGTTGCGATTTCAGCGTCAGGGGAAAGACCCTTTGTAATTAAGGACTTCATTCAAGCAGTCTTAAAGAGACTCGACCTATTTACTATGTACTATGTTGTAAACAGATCGGCGATCAGAGTGACCATGAGTTTTTTAATCCCTCGTGTGTTTTTTGCACACCTGGTGTTCATAAGCGCCAAGGACATTCCTTTCACTTTTTTTTGCTGGCATTCAACGGGGACTTTTTGCATATTATCTCGAGTCTTAAAGGAGAAAATCCGTACAGTGATTCTTTTTAATATTTCCAATTTTATTTTGTTCTTAATAATTTTTTTATTGGAGATATTTTTCTACTACGTTATGGCAATAAAGGAATTTGAATTTTAAATTTATTTGCCTGCGTTATTATATAGGCTGTCTCTTTACTAATACTTGACAGAGATATGTTTCAACGTTCAATGTAAATGATCTGATGATGATGATGGTGATGAATCTGATTCAGAATGAATGGGCCGGCTCGACCGGGGAAGGACTAGCCTCTCACAGAATATCGACGTGAAATAGCAGTATTCCTACTGTTGTGTTTCGTTCGGTGAGTGAGAGTGCCGGAGGCTCAATCACCCTCTTTCCCCCTTCCCACTCCTTCTCCTTCCCACTTCATTTTATTCCTAAAGGATCGGCAACGCGCATGTAATGCCTCTGGTATTGCAGGCATCCATAGGCTTCGGTGACCACTTACCATCAGGTAGGCCGCTTGTTTGCCACCTTAGATGAATAAAAAAAAAGGTCATCTGGAATCCGTTGGTAAAACCGCGATTCACCTCGTACTAATGTTTTGCACACGTCGAGAACATTTTATATATGTTATTGTATCACAAACAATGGTACAATTATACGTACCATATGATGCTAGATGCTAGCCTTCACATTCACATAACGCTTGATGTGATATTATGACCGTTTCTCTTTTAACTTGGTCATGTTAATGACGTGTTATTTCTCGTTTGGCAAACGTATGGTGGTTTTGTTAATTGAAAGTTAGTTATTGTGTTTAATGACCGGCTTCAGACTAATAGGCGACAGCTAGAGTGCTATGTTAGAGATCTTAGGTCCGAATCCAAGGCACGTAACCTCTGACTCGCAACATTTCGACGTTATGCGTGTATTAATATAAATTAAATTATCGTCCTATCTGTCCTAACATTATAAAGCTGAAGAGTATGTTTGGTTGTTTGTTTGAACGCGCTAATCTCAGGAACTACTGGTTCGATTTGAAAAATTATTTTAGTGTTGGATAGCCTATTTATCGAGGAAGGCTATAAGCTATATAACATCACGCTATGACCCACGGGGGCGGTGCAGTAATGATAAATGCGTGTGAAACCGCGGAAACATCTAGTTAATAATAATAATAATGTTCTACAGACTGCACTTTGGTCATGGCGGCCATTCTTAACAGTCTGTGTAAAGATCTGCCATCTGCGTAAAAGATATTATAGTGCTCAAGTATGTGCGCGAACACAAGTGTACTCTCTTTTGACATTTCCCTAACTCTTATAATTCAATGGGGCAGCAATCCGACACGACCGGAGTGAGATAAGGCGCAGGACCAACGGCTTTACGTGCTTTCCGTGAATATCCTTCTACACGCAATAACACTGTTCTTGCTTGCAAGATTTCAGACAGTCCACCTGGCGTTTTTCAAATGAGCAATTTTAGAGAAATTGATTAAAATAGCGTTCAGGCAGAAACAAGAATGAGGGTAATTTATTATTCACCTCGATTTTTATATAAAAAACAAAAGAAGATTTTATGTTTTCTACATTTAAATTATGTGTTTTTAAATATTAAAGCAATAAATAATGCATTAATTAATTATTTATATTTTGACACGAGAAAAATATCTCAACTTTTCCAAGAGAACATGGACTTTTTTTGATGTGTGTACATTAGTAGATTCTATCTGCGGTTTCGCCTGCATGAACTTTACATGTATGCATGCCGAGATATAAAGTGACCTATGGTTAATCCAAGAAATGACCTATCTGTATGACATGTTGTATGCAAATTGGTTTAAGCGTTTACAAACTTTCACATGTAGTTATAATATAATTAGGCAAAACTGTCTTGTCTTGTCTTTGTTTGTTTCAATAGTAAGTACATACCTAAATATTAAAAACGTCTTAACATTTTCATCTAGTAGTTATATTACGTAAATTTCATTGAACCAAATTTCACATGCGTTTAAATTGTACGTAAACGAAAGATACGTGAAATACTAGAGGCGATTAAGTGTCGATTGTGTTATCAGCCAGTGAACTTGAACCCTGATAACAACTTTAAGAAAAATACACTGTGATTACACGTTTTATCATATTTTCGGTCAGAGTCCAATCTTAACGGAGATTGGCTATCTTTACAGGCGATATTATAGTGCACAAGTGTGTGCGTAAACACAATTGCACTCTTTATTACCTCACTCTCACAGTCCGATAGGACTACACGACTGAAGAGACCAGGTGTGCCATTAACGGTTTTACGTGCTTTCCGAGGCATACGAGCGTGCAATATCACCAACTTCTAAGTTTGAGAATTTCTTTACAGAAAACCGCATTCATCCCAAACATTCTGATGGACCCACCCTGAATTTAATCCGAGCTCATGCACAATAGTCGAATTCACACCGCTGCACCACCGACGCAGTAAATTAATCGGATATGCATGTGTACATGTACTTATTTACCTTGGACTTGGATGGACTTAAAACCTCATTACTTGCAGTGACCTCAATATTACATGCGTTATTGTATTGTCTTGATAGATGTGTTTCTTCGTTGCTTGTCTGTGCGCAATAAAACAATAACATTGTGTTGCCACAAAAACTTGTAAATCTTATTATTTCTTAAGACCTGCATACTCTTTTGAGGGATAGCAAGTAATGTCACGGACAGATGATAATCTGTGACGATTCTCCGTCGACTATCATACTGATCCATAGATCAAGAGTATCATTTGTGTGTTAATTTAACAAAAAATATGAGTCGACTTCGAATAAAATTCCCTTTTTTAGTTTTAACTCCCAATTGAATTTGGCTTATGTTTAACTTATCACCAGATATAGTAAAGTATAACAGTCAAAAATAGTAAATGATCACCAAATTACACACCAAAATATATTTAAAGAGATCAAACTAAATTAAGTGAGCCCCGGCTTGCGGGACTCCTATTTTTGGGTGGGTTTAAGAAGTAACCTAACATAACCTAACCCTTCCGAGACGGAATGCAGTGATTTGAGGCGTATATAGGTGCTCGTTATGATATATTTTAGTAAGCATATTTTCCTGCGCAATTACCATTTTTGGTGGTCATTATATTTAATCCCATTGAATTTAACCAATGTGGAGTCGGTGCCAAATAATAAAATTATATTTGACAGCTGTTTTTTCTTGGATTGGAGTAAGACCTGTCATATTAAAATATAATTATCTAATACGTTTGAGATATGTCAGAGATATATTATAACATAGAGTCATAATGAAATCTTCCTTCTTTGAAGTAAATATTTAAAAATTCCTGCATGCTTACTCAATGTATATGGCGTGGTAGGCACAAAAACACAGCGCTATCCGTACAAATAATCTGTAAAACTGTGATAAGGGTGCCAATTCTGTTGTCACAAAATTCTCTAAGCTTTAGTGATTTTTAGTTAAAAATCACTAAAATTTAGTTTAGTCCTCTCAAATGACATTTCGTATTCTGAAATCGATAAAAGTGATAGGATTAAAAAATTTTTTTTGTGATTTTAGTTACGTTTAGAGAATTTTGTGACAACAGAATTGGCACCAATGTCTAGCTAACTAAAAGTGTTAGTATTCCTTGTAGCACCCATGAAAGTATCGAACAATATTTTGTATTGACAAAGTCAATGACTGTAAATTGTAGATTAAAGCACTAAAAGTGAATGAATCCAGTGACTTACGAATAATATAACGGGCGATGGCTCGATATCAGTATCAAAGGGTCAATCAATCAACCTGCCGCGACTCGGCTGCATCGATTAATATGTTTGTTTGAACTGCCTAAATGTTTATCGAATCCCTTTTTATATCGATACTGAGAAATCAATACGTGTGTTAATAATACCGGACTCGAGAATATACCTACTATATTATGTTTATATGTCGCGTTCTAACTTATCAGCGTATACTGCGAGGATGGCTTAGTGGTTTAAATAGTCGCCTCGCTACTGCCGCTGCATCGAGTGTTGTCGGTTCGATGATCCCCACACGGGTCAAATACATAAGTATTTTTAGAGAAGTAGAGCCTCGGTATGAACTATACCAGAAAATTAAAACCGATCCGTGTAATATGCCTTAAAAAGAAATACAAAGTTTTCTTTATACAAATTTTCTTAAAACGATTATTAATTTTATGAATTGTAAATTTTATAGGTAGTAAAGCCTCGCTGATTTCAGTATGAATGGGCCGGCTCGACCGGGGAAGGACTACCCTCTCACAGAATATCGACGTGAAATAGCAGTATTCGTACTGTTGTGTTTTGTTCGGTGAGTGAGAGTGCCGGAGGCCCAATCACCCCTGTCCCTCTTCCCGCTCCTTCTCCTTCCCACTTGCTTTTTCTCTTCTTCCATTCCTAAAGGGTCGGCAACGCGCAAGTGATGCCTCTGGCTTTGCAGGCGTCCATAGGCTACGGTGACCACTTACCATCAGTTGGGCCGTATACTAGCTTGCCACCTACGTTGTACAAAAAAAAAATGACTGTTCGGAGTCTGGATGTTCATCATTTAAAAAATGCAAATACTTCATTTTTATTATCTTTATATGTATATATTATAATTCTTCTGTACGTGTATTGTCAGTGAACTCCTGCTAAACGGCTGGACCGATTTGAATGAAACTTTTTGTGTGTGTTCAAGTGGATACGAGGATGGTTTAGATATCCTTTTTTTTCTCTTTTGTACAGGACAACGTCTGTCGGGACAGCTAGTATTAGTATAAATAAAGATAATGCTGATAATGGAGTGGTTTATTTTAGCATTTTGTCCCAACTAAATATCAGTAACTATTACCCATGATTATACCTAGAAACGTATTATAAACATGACATAAAGTTGCTATTATAATACGCTATAAACGCCGTGTTTATGACAATATGTATGATAACATTGTACCCACATCGGTGTCAAGTCAACATTGTCATGGACAGGGAAGCCTTTCAAACGTCACTGTAACTAGGCCAAATAGATATTAAGATGCGGACTTAGAGGTAGTGCAGAGCGGGTAGCGGGGTAACTACTTTTTGTCTACACATTTTATGATTATAAATTACTAGCTTTTGCCCGCAGCTGCGCTCGCGTTAATTTAGAATTTGACAATCAATTCGGGTTGTACTCTGCTTGTAACAATCATGATTCGAAAGACACGTGGCGCTATCTATTATCATAAGAACGTTATTGTTGTTTTCCTCGGGAACAGTAATTTTTTTCGGGATATGAGGTAGCCTATGTCCGTTTCCGTACACCTGACAATGTATATGCAAAATTTCACAATGATCGGTTTAATGGTTTAGGCGTGAAAAGGTAACAAACAAACTCATTTTCGCTTTTATAATATTAATTAGGAAATTAGGATTAAACAAAACAAAATACCGCCTTGCTAGTACTACTGCGCCGAATGTTGTGAATTCGACTTGGGACAAAAGTTTGTGCGATCTTTAAATATGTAGTTGTTCTAGTGAGTCTAGCTGTTCTTTGTGTATTGAAGTTAAACTACTATATGCGGATTTTATCGTGTTGTTTATTTGACATTTTATTACATAATTTAGAAACTGTTACACTACTATTACTATTAAACTTTACTAATTTTTAAGCTAATTAAATTATTGAAACTATTAAAACTATTTATACTATACTAGTATACTATTTATATTTATGTTTACACCCCGACGTTTCGGTTGCTTTTCAGCAGCCATGGTCACGGGGAGACTAAGATGGTAGTTGTCTCAATGTTCCAGTGTAGTTATTTCAAAGTACCTGAACATAATATAATCATGGGTGTTTCTATTTACGCAGAATGAGCTCAAAGTATCATGAAGTCTAGCTGTGGTTTGCTTCTTCTTGGGTTTGACTAGTTGAATTACTGGATCCCAAGCTGGTGGTACATTCCAACCATCTTCTCTATTGAAATTAGGATGTTTTTTGATTTCAATAGCCTCGCGAAGCATCCTTGGTAGGAATCGTTGTTCTTTAGCGAGCGTCTGTGGTTTGTCAAATCTCATGTAGTGGTTGGTCCCCTGTTGCACATGTTCACACTCAGCAGTCTGTTTAATAGTAATAGTAGTGTAACAGTTTCAAAATTTTGTAATAAATTGTCAAACAACGCGATAAAATCCGTATATAGTGGTTTAATTTCAACGAATAACATTCGCGTAAACAGAAGACAATATTATGTTCTTTGTGTACATTGTTGAATTTTTGTAAAGTTTGCCGCTATACAAAAATTATTCTAGTGCGGGAGTTGTTTTTGAAAAAATATACGACATTGGTTCAGAAAAAATAATAATAATATGTATTCGCTCAAATGTGGTACAGATATGTATAATAGCATAATTGAATATTCGTGGCTTGATCACCTAAAAGCAAAAGTAATAAAAAATTATGGGACCAACGACCTACCCTATTTTAACTATAACATCGGGTAATACTCTTTGAAAGTTCATTCTTTTGTATTATTAATTGATTGCTATTTCATTGTCACAGTCAAGATAACATGCATCACCCTCACTAAAATCACGTCATAATTAAATAGAATAACAAAAGATAATTTGCATTCCGCATACATCTTATCAAGATGATAGTGAAAACAAGATTAGTGACGTACATAATTATTATACGAGTAGACGTATCAATACACTAGATGTTCTCGCGGTTTCACCCGCGTTTATCGTTACTTTAGCGTGATGTTATATAGCCTATAGCCTTCCTCGATAATAGGCTATCCAACACTAAAATAATTTTTCAAATAGAACCAGTAGTTCCTGAGATTAGCGCGTTCAAACAAACAAACTAACTTTTCAGCTTTATAATATTAGTATAGATTAATGTCGCCTAATTTAATAACACGCGATTTTATTGCGATTTAAATTACTGCCTTCGCCTTTGATGCTAATTATAGTTTAACTTATTAATTAGTTAGAAACCAGGTACACTAAAATAAGCATTGTGTCTGGGCCCCGGGATCCGAGCCTTGGCCAAGAGATTAAATCGCAGTAAAGAGGTAAAATACCTCAGCGTAAAAAATATATTGCCACAGCTTATCAAAATGACTTAATTAGATAGTTAAGCATAGATATTTTTTTAAATACAACAGCCGCACTAGGAGTAATTTCTGTCACAGGCACTTTAGCCAAACATAGGGCACAAAAACAGTTGTAGGTCTATATCGTGGGTCCTTAAAGTGGGGCGTGAAAAAGCACCTTCTAAGGCCGTCAAAATAGAGACCTCAACATTGCCTCGGCTGCTGTGAGGACGGTGTGGAGGCCACTGCTCTTAGACGACACGACTGCTTACCATCAGATGGAGTGTGGTCATTTTGAAGAGCAAAATAAAAAAAATAAAAAATGTCGACCTAAAACTCTTTTTATTGTGCCCATTGTTTGGCTATGCTTATGCCGGCTCCTATATTTAAGAAAGGAGTCGTATAAACTACGGGTAGTTAAATTTTGACATATTTTTCATAGAATACGAGTAGGTATGTGTCAAAATTTCAATGCACGTAGGTAAAACGGCTCGTTTTTTTAGTATAGGGACCAGAATTAAGAATGCTGAGGATAGGACATATTGACCGTCGCTTTTCACGCTTTACTAGAGACTATTTAGGCCAGGCTTCCATATTAAAAAACAACTCGATTTACTTACGGACAGTTAATTTTAGACATAATATGAAAAATATGACAAAATTTTAAATGTCCCTAGCTAAAACGACTTGTTTCTTAAAAGTAACCGGTCCATGAAAGTAGAATCTATCTTACAGTCAAATAAAATTAAATCGCGAACGCCTATTCACTACATCTGCAGCCCAACGCCGTCTACAAGACTAGTTACGCGGGGAAGTCGCTAAAATAGATTACGTTGGTTCATGTCAGCATAAACTGACAATAAAAACACCAACTTCTATCTTAACATCTCAATTATAAGGTTCATTTTCGTTCACAGCTAATAATTGATCGGTTCTCTTGAATTCAGTCGCTACTTTTTTAGCTCGCCATGGTAACAGGTGATCGATATATTTCGCACAGAAATTAAGTTGTTTAGCTATATCGATTTGTTTATCGAAGCATGAGTGAGCGTTAAATTTTGTTCGATACGGTTATGATTGTTGACATGCTTTGTACTTTTGTATTACACGGTATTTAACGAGTTAGGTGTAATACATCGTCTATGGATAAATCCATGGTTTAAATACAATGTAGTGTAGAGTTGTGTTTGCACTGACCATCACCAGTGGCAGTTAAACTGTTAGTCTGCACGGCTGGCATAGTGACGGCCTTGTTACTGCCATTACGCAAAGCGTTGTGGGTTCGATCCCCACTCGGGACAAAAACTTTTGTGATCCACAAATAGTACCTCGCGGCATTTCATTCATTCTTAGTGCGGGAGTTGCCTTTTTATAAAAGACTAGCAATTCGCTTTTGTATGGGATACAATTATTATCTATTACCTTAAATACTTTATCGCGCGAGTAAGACCGGTTTCTTAGCTTTATATTAAGTACTATTGTGCCCGCGGTTTCACTCGCGTTTATGATTACTGTGCTGCCCCCGTGAGTCGTAGCGTGATGGTATATAGCCTATAACGTTCCTCGATAAATAGGCTATCCAACACTAAAATATTTTTTAATTCGCACCAGTAGTTCCTGAGATAAGCGCGTTCAAACAAACAAATCGATACCGGAATTATTATTAGTACGGAATAATAATTAAAAAAATTAAAAACAGTAGAAGTGATTATTCGATGGGGTTCCTGAAGGAAAATTATTCTGGAACTGATTTCTGATTTACTTACTTCGCTGGCTCAGCGAACCCAAAGTGGGTTTTGGCCTCATGCCGCGGCCACACATTGGTTATATTTGCATCAATGTAGCTTATTGCGGCCAATACTCCAATGTGTGGATCAGTCTTTGACAAAAAGTGAACATTGCGTCCAATCACCGTCCTGTGTCCGACACCGTGACGCGCAGAGTCGGTTTTTTAACAAGTTCAAAGGCGAGGGGAATGGAAGGGGACTGCGCGCGGATCTTGGACAGAATGTCGCGCGCGTGCGCCTCACATTGGTAATTTTAATCATCCACCATCGCCTTTTCTTTCGTTGTTTTCTTGTACGATGCAATAACCATATGCGTAAACCGCTAGTGTAAATAAGTTATCGTCCATAGTCCGCTCTGCTTCAACTGATTAACAAGGTCCGCGCTTATCTATTTCCAGTGTTTGGTGCAAAGTTGGTATTAAAGCCAATATGTGGTGCAGTAGTTTGATTCAATATTGGCCATTCCAAATTAGAGCCAAGCTTGGACGCCAAGTTGAATCAAATGTGTGGCCGCAGCATCATATATGACACAAGTATTATGGGATTCTTCCCATTGCATTTCAACTAATAAACACTTGCACTTGCACTGTGCAGATTATTTCGTGAAGCGTTTTCCCGAGGCGTGTGTGTACAGACATACTCGTACGCGTTAGTGAGTGAGCAATGAATAAACACTGACGTATTTTAATAATAGACGGTTTGATCTTCAACCTCGACATTGTTTCCGCGGCTGGAGCGTAGCAACATCACTGTACTGTGTATGTAAATATACACGGCAATATGCTACGTTGATACATTTGTAAACGTCACGTATGTATATAGTGGTACGTTTTTTTGAGAAGATTTATTGGTAGACTGGACAAGGCTTGGTGGAACACATGGGTGATGTATGAGTATGTAGGTACTTACCGTATGTGTATATGTAGGTTTAGTGGTATAAAAATCGAATGATGTATCACTATGCCAAAATTTTATTAATTACTAGATTTTGCCCGCGGCTTCGCTCGCGTTAATTTAGAATTTGACAATCAATTCGGGTTGTAGTCTGCTTGTAATAATATAATTCAATCATGATTCGAAAGACACGTGGCGCCATCTATTACTAACGTTATTGTTGTTTTCCTCGGAAACATTAATTTTTTTCGGGATGAAAAGTAGCCTATGTCCGTTTCTGTACACTTGACAACGTATATGCAAAATTTGAGGATAATCGGTTCAGTGGTTTAGGCGTGAAAAGGTAACAAACAAACAAACTCATTTTCGCTTTTATTTTTCCGCAAGGCTTTCGAAATACCTATATGTTTTTTTTTTAACTGAGTAAATATCCAAGGTATAAAATTTAGTGACACGTCATGCTGTCTTATGTACTTATCAAAGTTAGATTACCTATTTAGCCTATTAGATATTAGAAAGTAGCTCCTTGCTTTTAGATTTTTAATTGTGTTACATCTAGAAAAGTTATATAGTAGTGCAAATTTTGATAAAATCGGCTTGCGCGTTAATTTCCCTGATTTGTAGTCAACATTGAACTAGGTAGCTACCTAACACTTAGCACTAAGCTTACAAGGGACGACCAAATGGCTTCTCTCCTTCACTATTCTCGTTATGTACTGAATCAGTTGTCATTATCCATAACTGCACTTACCGTCCTAGTAAATATTTATTAATCATACTTAAAATTACGAGGAAAAATTATACAAAACTCACATGTACTTATGTAAACTATGTATGTATTATTAAGTTATTCATTATGAATGCATGATAACGATAAGAGACGAGTGCCTCATAATGCAGTCTGGCTGAATGCAGTTGACTAATCTAATCGATAAATCAAATTTAATGACTCTCCAAACAAAACAAACAAGTGCAATGGTGGATTCAGTTTTATTTAAAACTAGCTTTTGCCCGCGGCTTCGCTCGCGTTAATTTAGAATTTGACAATCAATTCGGGTTGTACTCTGCTTAATATAATTCAATCATGATTCGAAAGACACGTGGCGCCATCAATTATCATAAGAACGTTATTGTTGTTTTCCTCGGGAACAGTAAAATGTTTTTCGGGATGAAAGGTAGCCTATGTCCGTTTCTGTACACCTGACAATGTATATGCAAAATTTCAGAATGAATGGTTCAGTGGTTTAGGCGTGAAAAGGTAACAAACAAACAAACTCATTTTCGCTTTTATAATATTAGTTAGGACTAGACGTGCCCTTTAATCCGTGTTAAATGTTCTTTTTTGTTGTTTACTGGTGACTATGGAGGAACGTGGTCTGATGTCCTTCCAATACAAAAAGAGGATCCTGCGACCAGGCTTGGTCATTGTGCCTGGCGGGTCGCTGCCCGACTATTGATGTCGGCCACTTGTATATATACTTAGTCGCTGTGTAAATTTCACTTGTGTGATGCAGGATTGTATGGGGAATGTAATTTTAGGCGCTTATTGTTTACAGCGCCGTCTGTTGGATGTAGTCGGAACTTTTTCGTCTGTGCGGAGTCGCCATAGTGACTGTTCTACGTTTTTGGGATGTAGCAATGTTATATTATGTCCCATAACCTTTTTCGATAGACGGCTAGCCAGCGTCTTAGAGGTCGGTTTGTTTATAAGTCATATGGTATGTAAAACGCATGTGGCAAACTCACTTTTTATCGTGTCTGCTTCGCTCAAGATAACACGCCGTGATTGACGCTGCGTGCAACGCAAAAACCAAAGCGTAGCAATTGATTTATGTATGTTATAATATCAACCGCAATCGCAATGCGTTTAATCGTAAGGCGCATAAACATACCGATCGCTCTATAGTTTATGCGATCAGTGCATTTAAACACACAATGTCTTCACCTTCATAATGACAGATTAACATTGGATTAAGCATACACGTTTTATATCACTAACAATGCAATTAATATACGGCCTATGATCAGCGATCATCGTAATTTAGGAAAATGCTTGCAACTCCACGGACATTATTGGCGCGTTGCCAGTTCTGCAAAAAAGAAGCCAGTGTCTGCTACAAGCAATGCACCTGTTCATTAAGCTTTATAAATTTTCACCTACTCGTCGCACGATTATACCATAGTACCTATACATGAAGATCTTTTATAAGTATAAGCATATTGCTTTGATCGGGCTTTTCGAGGGATAACCTAAGATTCCGTTCTAACAAATAAATGTATTTCTTTTATCAATTAAGTTCTCAAGACAACAACCTCTGGCTTTATTATTTAAAGTAATAGATAGAATCCTTAGTAAAAAATTTGATCTTTTATGAATACATAAAGTTTTGTTACTTTCTATTGATTCTGTTAATGTTTGGCAATGAATATATCGAACAATATAACTGACAGATCTCAATTTGTTCAACTGGATAATATCAGGGATGGCAGCAAGACAAATTCTTCTTGTTGTCAGGTAAAACGGGGCTGCCCGCAGGGATCAGTCCTCAGCCCTCTGCTCTTCTTATTGTACAGTGCAGATGTTACCAACCATATACATAATACCCAGTTTCATATGTATGCCGATGACCTTCAATTATATATATCCTTTCACCCTAATGATTGCCATGAATCTGTAAATAAAATGAATATAGATTTAAATAAAATATCAGACTGGGCTAGAAAAAATGCACTGGTTCTTAACCCTACCAAATCCAAATTTTTAATATTAAGCACAAAGGAATGCATAAAAAAGATACAAGACCTTAATCCGTTAGTGATGGTTGATAGCTGTCCAATTAGCTAGTCCGTGAGGCTCGAAATCTAGGCTTGGTCATGGATGGGGAACTGCATTTTGAGACGCATGTACTCGAAGCAGTCAAAAACTGTTTTTACCGTCTCAAGCTGCTATATCGAGTTCGCCAACATCTGAGTAATGAAATGCGTATTTTGCTCTGTGAGACTCTCATATTGTCAAAATTAAACTATGCGGATACTGTGTTTGGTCCATGCATATTGAAAAGAACGGAGAAAGTAATCCAGCGTGTACAGAACGCATGTGCTCGATTTTGTTATACCCTCCCACCTCGTACATATGTCACCCCATTCCTAAACAGTGGGAACCTTTTGAAGATGACTGCTGGCAGGCACCTTCATCTGGCAACTTTACTTTTTGGCCTTGTTCTATACAAAAAACCGGAATATCTGTATACAAAATTAACATGGTCTCGTAATATTAATCAGTACAATACGCGTGCAGCATCTCATCTCTTGGTCACAGCGAGTCACAGAACCACGGCTTTCAGGGGTAGTTTCAAATACGCCGCAACCCATTGCTGGAATGACCTTCCACCGCCTATGCGAAATTGAAAACATTGCATACATTCCGTAATAAGTTTAAGATGTTTTTAATAAACAAACAAAAATCATTGTAATAATAATTTTACATACCTTTATAACAGCTAAGAACAACAATATGACGTATATATTATATAATAATAATTGTGTAATGCATACTTTGTTAATTTGCGCGTACGCACTTACGCAGCGGCAATGTTTTTTACGCATCCAGCTCCAGCTCTGTGAGACGCTTTTTTTGACATTCATGACAGACGTAACAACTACACTCAACTATAAGTGGCGTTCGGAAACACAATCTGTAAGACAATGTTCCTTTGCTTTTTTCTTTTTTTTCTGTTTTGTGTTTTGTTGTGTAATTTTCACATGCAGTGTTTTGTAGTATATCATATGGTTATATTACACTAATTTTTTATAGACTACTATATATACATGTATATATTTATATACACTTTTATGTATGAATAAATATAGTATAAATAAATATATTGTTTAAGTTTATATTTATTATTTTTATCTCATGTTTTATATGTTTTACTTTTTTATGCATTGATCTATATTAATAAATTATTGTTAGTAGGCCTGCGAGAATACCAGCGTTGCAGTCTATACTGCAACAATAGCTGACGCAGTTGCCTAATTTGATCTCCATGTACCGTTTTCGGGTTAATTGTATTATCTAATATTGTTTTTAAAATTATGTATATATAGAGATGCAAATAAAACATTTTTCTTTCTTTCTTTCTTTCAAGTAAAGAGTTCTTGTCTGCCAAGAAAATACGTATAATTTCAAGAGTCAAGTTTTTGGTTTTGTGACGTACGATAAATGAATAGTATTTGAAGCCGAGTAATCATGTAAATAAATTATGTTGATTCGAATAGACAAATTCACTCATTTCATATTACAATGCCATTGCCATTGGAATGCCAGACATAATTAAAAATCTATTGTGTCTGGCCGCCGGTGTGCCGCTGGGACTAATTAGGTAAATGTAGTTTTCTAGTTCAATATACCTATTCAAAGTTGTTATATCGATAAACTTCTTAACAAACAATGCACGTCCTAAAACTTTAGTTGCTGAAGCGACGAATTCAGAACTCGACGAAGTTTCGGAATTAATTAATTAACTTTGTTTGCACATTCTTCAAGAATCAATTCAACTAATGTGCTCTTTATATGGGTTTTCTTTTGAAAGTAACCTACTGTTATTTTGACACAGTTTATTTTTACCACGTTTATATTCGTATTTGAACTATACGAAAAATTGTAAATCATGGTCAAAATAAACGGTGCTAAAATAACATTTCGTATAATAGCCATTTAGATAAAAGTCCACTATGCCGATAATCGTGTATGATGAATGTTATCAGAAGAATGTAGCAAGGAAAATATGTCACGGTCGTAGCCAGTGAAAACCTATAACCCTTGTCTACCCCTTAGGGAAATAGGTGTAAGTATATGAGCATATACTTTAAGTTACAGTTGTGAGTTGAAATTTCCTTTCCAACAGCCACGTAGGTCAACGATTCCGGTCAACGTCTTCTGTTCAATGTACGGGAGTTAAGTAAGATTGACGTATCTAGGGTATCGCACTCCGGCCAAACCCGTAGTATATATGACGTTGAGAAAAATACTACACTATATAAACTTGATATGATATGGATAATAATGATCCCTAAAATTATAGGAAACTAGCTGACCCGATTCTGGATATGGACACCGACCTATTCTCATACCAAATAAACATAATAATTTTCAAAATATCTATCGAGCCGTTTCGGAGGATTGCGTCCACATATATGGTGACACGAGATTTTTATATGTATAGATAAGGTCAACATTTTTGGACCTTTTACACATATTGCCGGTTTTGTAGAAGCCCCTAAACATGACCACATCAAAATGTTATACGCTGTGTAAGGTCGCTGACACTCTGCTGACAATCCGAGACTAATAAGTCTCGTGCGTACGTAATACCAATCGCCAGACTTCTTGGAATCGCTAATCTAACTCTGGTGACATAGTAATTTTCCGATTCGTTCCTAGGAACTCACGTGTGGAACTCGCGTTATGTTTGTCGCCATTAAACCGCAGTTAGGAAGTAATTATTAGTGTTGCGTTAAGTCACCTGGGTAAACAGTGGAATGCTTTTACGGTTAATTTATTTTGTATTCCAAACCTCTTGTGTTATAGACTACTGTGTCGGTGAATGAAATCTACTTCGAATAAATGTCAGTTTTTTTCATATTTAAATGCATTTGGTATTTTTATAGCTGGTAAGAAGAATGTGATATATTTTATTTCTTCTGTACTTTTTTTTTGTATAAACGTTAGCTTTGCCAAATATCACAATCCCTGCAAGCAATATGCTTGAAACCCTTTACATATGAAGAGAAAATAGTGTACCCCCCTGTACACAATTTTCTCTTCATGTATTAATCCTAACTAATAACATAAAAGCGAAAATGAGTTTGTTTGTTTGTTACCTTTTCACGCCTAAACTATTGAACCGATCATCCTGAAATTTTGCATATACGTTGACAGGTGTACAGAAACGGACATAGGCTACCTTTCACCCCGAAAAAAAATACTGTTCCCGAGGAAAACAATAATAACGTTCTTATGATAATAGATGGCGCCACGTTTCTTTCGAATCATGATTGCATTATATTATTACAAGCAGAGTACAACCCGAATTGATTGTCAAATTCTAAATGAACGCGAGCGAAGCCGCGGGCAAAAGCTAGTATAATATAAATTAGATTGTACCTATGACTTTGTCTACTTGTAACGCATACACGATCATTGGTGGAACATTATACATCATATCTTTCGTTCTTCTAAATAGAGTTGGATAATTCTTCCATTTTTAAGTTGAACCTTAAGCTCAAAATGGTTAAAATTACATCAGTAACTTTTGATGCGGTTTTCTAGTTCAATCGTATGTCGAGTGTACCAGCCCGAGTATACATACTAAAATTCTAATAACCGTTGTTGGTTAAGACGCTTCTAAATATAAGGAGTCATTTTACAAAACCAATATTTTTTCTAGAATGCTATCTTTGGTTTCACGTTTATCCAACGACAACGTATTACTAAAATAAAAAAATCATCTGTTAATCCAGGATAAATTATATCTATGTGTCAAGTTTTATCCGAATCCGTTCAGCGGTTTACGCCGGATTGAGTAACAAACATGACAATAAAAAAATGGCTGCTGTAATATCATAATAGAATCCGAAAGAAGTAGTAGTAGAGCCTCGTTGATTTCAGCATGAATGGACCGGCTAGACCGGGAAAGGACTACCCTCTAACTTCTGTTAGAGGGTAGTCCTTTCCCGGTCGAGCCGGTCCTTTCATAATCCAGCCGGTCCAAGCACGTCGATATTCTTATCGACGTGAAATAGCAATACCTATTCTTACTGTTGTGTTTCGTTCGGTGAGTGAGAGTGCCGGAGGCCCAATAATAATAATAATATGTTTTATTTATAACCCCTTTCCCCTTTCCCGTTCCTTCTCCTTCCCACTTCCTTTCCTAAAGAGTCGGGAACGCGCAAGTGAAGCCTCTGGTGTTGCAGGCGTCTAGAAGCTATGGTGACCACTTACCATCAGGTGGGCCGTATGCTAGATTGCCACTCTAGTTGTATAAAAAAAAAATAGGCAGTCATACACAATATATAAAAAATCCTCTATCATTTAACTATATGTTTATAAACCGAAAATAGCCAACAATAGGACGTAGGCGTTTGACAAATCTATTAATTTACACCCAAGTGTTACGAATCGCGTCGAATTGGTGTCGTAACATCTTAAGTGGCGCCTAGACTTGTTAGTCTTCTAACGTGTGACGAAATATTTTTGCGTCAGACAACATCTAAATATTTCGGCGTCTTAGGCGTTTCACAGACGACGTACAGCGGTGAACCAGCCAATTTGACCGGCTTATTGAATATACGGCATCCTATACGACAACATATATTAAGGACAAAGACGTAAAGTCAATTGGTAACAGGCTGTCACCGGTGGACATCGGCTATTAAAAGAGGCCGCGGGTACCGCTCGCTGTTACGACCATGTCTGCGACTAGCCGTGGATGACAACGGACAGCGGCGGACTTTTCTGTCCGCTGAAAAAAAACCCTAATCTGCGGAAGGCCTTACCATCATTAAAACATTAAAATGGTAAAAATCAAGAGGTATATCCTAGATTTTGTTTGACTTTAATCCGTTCACGAGTGATGCGAAAACGGACTTCACCGTAACATAAATTAAATAATACAAATTAGCAATATAAAATATCACATCACTCAATTAACTAACTCATTTTTACACATAAATGTTAATTTTATATTAATTATTTACATGTTTATTTGTGTAAGGTTATTAGAATACGTTTTCAGTGCTATTTGCTCTGAAAACATTTTAATATGTACATTAAGTTTGTTAAGCGAAGCGTTATAACTTAAAAGTACTTTTAGAATTTATGTAAACGCTAATTTAGTCACGAGTTTCTGGAAGGAAGTGTCATGCTATGCCTATTTTCTCGCTAATTGTGACAAAGAAAGAACGAAATTTGCTTAAACAAACTTTTATAATGTAAATGGGTCTTTAATTCTAGTCAAATTTGCATGTAAATCTAGCAAATAAATTGTACCGACAAATGTAGAACAATTATGAATGGATATTAATTTCGTGTACTCATTTGTTCCACACAGAAGAAATTAAACTTATTCCAATGCTGCATAATATTACAAAGAATTACGATGATATTAAGCATTGGTAAACATGAATGCTCTCAAATCAGATCATGACGTACTGGTTCATTGGACAATGATTGCTACGGTGATCAAGGCCTTACTACCATCTCTTAGAGTATTGTCATTGTATGCGTGAGAACGAGACAGAGCTATAGGTACATCTATCGCATACTCACATTCCCAGTACTGCATTTCCAACTAGCACGTAAATTTCGGCATTTTTAAATATATTGACATCCTAACTAGTTGAATCGTACTGTCTGTTTGCCCGCCTGCAGCCGCTAAATCTGCAGTAAGAGTTTCGTCTTTATTTATTTCTTTATTTAGTTTCCAATAATTTCAGTGACTGATCTTACATATTCTTCTGAATCATTTCGGTGATAATCTATTCGTCTTCTATACAGAATATGATAATGACAAAAAGTATTACCTGATGCCTTGTTGACTACACAGGTAGCTTCAAGCCTAGAAGCCCAACTTACCACAGGAATACAACACAAGATGTGGGTGTGTTTGCGCTTGACTGCGATTTTCTGTACGGTGGAATAACTTGCCTACTGTGGTTTGAGCAAAATTTGACCGGTATCCTAACGTATACGCTTCCTACAGTATCGTGCGTTTGTCAGCTAGATATTAGGAAAAAATTGTCTCACGGTTGATGTTTAAGCGAGAAGCTATGTCTCCTATACCTCATAATATAACAATCATCCTACACAAACAATACAATACAGGCAGATTAGCCTATTAGTTAGCCACTAGTCTACCTTAGCATGGCGTAGAAATTAAGTGTATTGTACTATATACTTATCTGTATTCCTCTGAAGCACTACATGGAATTCTTTACGCGGAGATCTCGAGTTCGAACCCAAGGCACCTCTGACTTTTTCGAAGTTATGTAGTAAATAGTTAGTTACCTAATTATCGCTTGCTATAACAGTGAAGGAAAACGTCGTATGGAAACCTGCATGTCTGAAAGTTGGCCATAACATTATTGAAGATATGCGAAGTCTGTCAACCGGCACTGACTAAGGCCCTTACCGTTCTCACACTGAGGAGGGGCCTTGCCCAGCAGTGGGACAATTAATATACAAAGCTGATACTACATTCATATCAATTAAATATTATTTGACTGACGAACTATCTCTTCAATAATGAATGTTATATATTCCTAAAATCGTTATAGAATAGTCAACAATTATAAATCACGAAGTAACACTTATGAACGTCAAAGTTCTGTCCCATAAACTAACACAAGTAAACAAAATTTCATCAGCTAAGCAATAAGCTTCGAAAAGATTAAAGTGCATTGTTCCAAACTAATGGCAACTTCACACACCCACGCTAACCGAACCTATCTGTCTGTGGTGTGAAGCGGTCGTTACGCGGAGCTGGCAATGATGATTTATCGCGTTTTGAACGACAAATACAAACCACATACCGGATACGTTATGTTATATCTACATTTTAGGGTTGCTATCTAAAAATTGGTTCGTAAACTGACAATTTAAAACATCTACTAATATTAGAAATGTATGGTCTTCGGTTTAATAATATCTTTATTTCTTATTTGAAACACAAAAAAGTGTCACTTACATAAGAAAACATAATATTCTTGAAAGTTAACAAATAACATGTCCGTTACCACTTTTAACAGTTTTAACTACACAGTTTCACTAATTATCGTTTAAGTTTACGCAAATAAAACACACTTAGGTACATATTGCAATGAAACTATTACAACAAAATAAATACAAGGGGAAAAGTTAATTTTAAAACGATAATTATTATAAACTTATAAGCAAAATAAGTCGCGATATGCTTAACAATAAAAAAAAATAATACAGATACAATTATTCACATTGATTTTGTTAGTCGGTAGACGGTGAAAATCTTGTGGTCCAAGTTATGCGCTATACGCTTTTTCGCCTCCCCTGCGCGGTAACTATTTGTTTTTTACGTCAAGAAGTAATTATCAATAGCTACGTAGTTTAACAATTTTCTTTCAAAGATTGTGAGTGTGCTTGCACTTTTCATTTCAGTTGGGATGCTATTCTGGTCTTCATATTATTATCCGTCTTATTTTACTGTGTCCAACAGAGTTCACAGGCAAAAAATTAAATCAAAATATCTTTATTCGTTTAGGTCAGAAAGTAACACTTATGAACGTCACTAATTAAACTATAATATGAATTTACATTTACATAGAAATTGATACCTACAGAAGCTCTGACGTCTAAGAAAATATTGTGAAAGGCATTCATGTATTGGGCGAAAGTTAGTAAACCTACTGCCTAACTAAACGAGAGCCAAGCCTATAATAACAACTAGACGTGCCCGCGGTTTCACCCGCGATTATGATTACTGTAAACAACAGTAAAATAATTTTTCAATTTGAACAAATAAACAAACAAACTCTTCAGCTTTATAATATTAGTATAGATTATTGCTTTTGTTAGTGTGTTAAAATATAATTACAGGATTAAGTTGTAGGTATAATATAATGTATGGAGTCAGACAATCTAATGCAAACAAATAAAGGCTGCTTATCAGATAAATAATTTGATTACAGGAATAGAATAATTATCATTGTTATCGATTTGGTCACTTCAGAATTGTTCGGTGTCCACTCCAGGATGAAAGGCTTTAACTCAATATTTCTTTGTAAAAAATTCTGGGTTTGGGATTTTATGTTTAAATCTAAGAGGGTCCGGGGGCCGGGCACCCCCAAAAATTCAGCCACTTAATAACAAAGAGTCCCCCTGGATAATAAACCTATATACGGTAATGCCAGTGATCCTTTTTATGCAACACGCAGTCGTTTATAATCACTCGCCACTAAGCGGAACGTGCTCTTATTAAAATATTTTAATTTTCTATTTTTCTTTATTTTCAGGATTGATATGGTTCATAGTACCAGTGTCGATGATAATCTGCAACGATGTCATGGCTTACGTGTTCGGGTTCTTCTTCGGCAAGACGCCACTTATCAAGCTTAGCCCTAAGAAGACCTGGGAAGGATTCATTGGAGGCGGTTTTTCGACTGTGGTCTTTGGATTAGTGGTAAGTTATCACTGAATTCTGTATTGCACGCAGCAATAGTGGAAACGACTGCTGATAATAATTCTTGGGCTCGTTTTCTGGGTCAAGCAAAGAGCGAAGTGCAATACAGTCTTCTATCAAGCAAAACTTAGTGGCAGCACGGATTCTGGAAATATGCTCCGTAGACGACAACAGGCTTGCACCCCATTATCTTATCTTATCTTATGTGGGGTCCAGTCAGTGTAGACCGACGACACTTCGACCCAGTGGGATCTTTTGTGTCGACACTCGCCCAATAACGACTGCCATAGATGTTCATGGCAGCCGGGACCAGCGGCTTAGCGTGCTTACCGAAGCACGGAGCAGGCGATAATTGTCAATCAATACGCACATGATTTCGATAAGTCATATAACTTCCGCAAGTCAGAGGTGCGCGACGTGGGTTCGAACCCGAGACCCTCTGCATTGCAGTCTGTTGGTCTCCCCACTGAGCTATCGCTGCTCTTTTGCCCCCCATTAAGTAGGATCTGAAATCTTAGATCAGGAAATGAGTCTCAGTCTATCCCTTCGAGTAAATATAATATGCGTAAGACTGTATTTAACGTAACGTGTTCTGAATGCAGCTCAAATGCTTACAACGCAGTTGTAACCATCGACATCAGTGAGCAGTGTAACTTTGTCCAGATTAAGTCGCGAAACATCCTTAATCTTTTAAGTGCTTAGCTAAATATCGATTGCCGTGCCCCTACAAATCGATAAAATAATACCTACAATAATTAGGGAGGTAATAGGACGAAAATAGAACAAAAAAATCATGCATGTTCTCTGTCGCAGAAATACGACACGGGCGGTAGGGGCACGGAAATATGTGTCACATAATTGCGACACAAGCGGTAAAAAGTTTAATCGTGTCGCAGGAGTGAATAGGGTCGCTAGGCTTCTTAGGGAGGCCCTAGACTGCCAATAGGAATGTTCACCAATACCTGATCTAGCAAGAGTCCAAAGGATGTCCTTTAACGGGAAATTGCAACCTAACGTTACAAATACAGATAAACCAGTATGTATATGTGAACCACCACTTAACAATGTATTCCAAGTTACCAAGCAACTTAAATCATATGTATTGATATTTTGTGTTACAGCTCTCCTATTGGATGTCTCAATACCCATACCTGGTCTGCCCCATCGAGTACTCCGAGTCCTTAGGCCGTATGACCATGGACTGCGAACCATCTGGGCTGTTCCGTCTACACGAATTTACGCCTCCCCAGTTTGTGCAACCGCTCATGAAAATTGTAAGTATATTTAGCATAGAACTAGTCTATACTTAGAGCAGAACGCGCAAAGTCATTAATACCTGGAGCAGTCCTGAGTCCAATCCAGGTGATCCAACTCAAGGAGATTGAGACTTCGTGACTTCTTGAGGTTCTAGAGTTTATGTGGCGCTGTACTATCAGCCGGAAGGCTTGTTCTGGTTGTGCCTTGCCGTAGAAACAGAGTGGTTCTACTTTTGCAGGCTAGTTTCAAAATATATGAAAGAGTTAAATTTATTTGATTTTTACTGAGGCTCTTTTATATAACCCTATAAGCTTATATCTGTGATGTCAAATGCCACAGGAATATATACTGATAAAAAGTACCTATGTGTTCTGGATATGCCAAAGGCTAATCAACGGGTTAGAACTAAACTTATGTCAAGTTATTTGATTGGTTGTTGTTTATTCGGCTAGCCAATAAAAGCAGTTAATAAGCGTTTGACTGTCTATTAACAAAAAATTCTATAAATCTTAAAAACCGGGTAGAGTATGAACCAATCCCAGCGCTTTTCAAAGCTTTGCCCGTCAAACGTCTGTTAATAAATGTTCGTGTTGATCTCCCCTTTACAAATCGGGTGTTAAGCTAACAAGCTAAAACATTTAGTAATATATTTCTAGATCGGCATGGAGAAGTTCAACATGTATCCGTTCATGATCCACTCGCTGTTCCTGAGCACCTTCAGCTCTGTCATCGGACCATTCGGAGGATTCTTCGCTTCGGGATTCAAGCGCGCTTTCAAGATTAAGGTAAAAAACCACGAGACAGGACGTGTGTTCTTTACCAGTCCTGTGGGATAGAAAACAATGTTCATAAGAAAAAGATAAAATTAAAAATAATATTTGTGTAAAAAGTTGCAAAAGCCTCGTTGAGGTTTTCTCCCATGACAAGTATGAGTGATATTTCGAAGTTATTTGCATATTAAAAGTAATTTATCGCTCGATTTACCGATGAAGGCACCTGCATGTCTCAAAGTTGTCCATAATGTTCAAACGGCAGGTTTGACATATATGGCGCCTTATAAAATTGAGGAGAGTACAATGCCCAGCAATGATACAGTTTATATACTGCTGGCATTATTCTTTATTAGGAAACTAGATTTTGCCCGCGGCCTTGCTCGCGTAAACGTAGGTTGTCCCTGCTCTTTTTTGTGCCCCTGACAAACGCCTATGCGAAATTTCAGTTAAGTCGTGAAAATGGAACAAACAAACAAACTCACATTTTTTTTTATTATTTTGCTCGTCAAAATGACCACACTCCACCTGATGGTAACCAGTCGTGTGGTCTAAGAGCAGTGGCCTCCACATCGCCCCCACAGTAGCCGAGGCGATGTTGAGGTCTCTACTTTGACGGCCTGAGAAGATGCTTTTTCACGCCCCGCTTAAAGAACCCAGGATTGAAGGAAGAAGGAAACACGTGCCTTGGCAGAGAATTCCATGCCTTGGTCGTTCGGCAGAAGTATGAGGACCCAAACTTTTTGGTACGCGCTCTAATCGACTCTACCGTGTAAGGATGGCATCTGAGCCCAGCACGCGTTGTTCTGGATAGGAAAGGGGAGGGCGGGATAAAGTGGAATAACTCTTCAGAGCACTCCCCGTGGTATACTCTGTAGAAACATGCCAATGAGGCAATGTCCCTACAGAGTTGCATTATTATTGTCACATTCGCATTTATAAGTCAGAATATTTAAATATTATATCGGTTGTTCTCAGGACTTCGGCGACGTAATTCCCGGCCACGGCGGCATCATGGATCGCTTCGACTGCCAGTTCCTGATGGCGACGTTCGTCAACGTGTACATCACCAGCTTCATACGCACTGCTACTCCACAGAAACTGCTGCAACAGGCAAGTTACACAATACTAAATATTTTAAAATACTAAAATATAAAACTAATTTATACAAGGTGCCGAGTTATTCACCTGCAATACTGAAAGAGATCAGAATCAGAATTCAGTATCAGAAATATTTATTTGTAAACATAGGTAATACATAGGTGTTACGATAAATGGATATGAACGTACTGATCAAATTGATTGAAGGGGCGCCGCGTCGGCGACGCGTCCTCGTCTTACGTCTTTTCTGTGTGTCTTGCGCCTAACAGTAGGTTAGGGTATGTTATGGAAACAGTACTAAATTTTTTTATTAAATATAGCTTATGTTACTCGGTGATAATTTAGCTTTGTAATGGTCAAAGAATGTAAAAAACAGTTGATTCGTTTGTGAGTTAAATCCTTACAAACAAACAAATATTATCTGGGACTGTATGGATGGCGTAGTGGTTTAAGTGGTCGTCTCGCCGCTGCCACTGCGCCGAGTGTTGTGGGTTCGAATCCCACACGAAACAAAAAATATTGTGATCCACATATAATTGTTCCGAATCTGTGTGTTCCTTGTGTCTATTGTTTGTTTTGAAATTATTTTTATTTGAAAACAAACAAAACATGACACACATGACACATACCTTAGAGAGTAAACGCACTAGCGGTTAACCGCGGGGGCGGTTCGTCTGAGCGACCAGCCGCTTGACGCGGTTGCCATAGCGATGAAACCGCGTAAAGCGGTTGGACCGCTTAGACGAACCGCCCCCGCGGTTAATTTAGAATTTGACAATCAATTCGGGTTGTACTCTGCTTGTCATAATATAATTCAATCATGATTCGAAAGACACGTGGCGCCATCTATTATCATACGAACAGTATTTTTGTTTTCCTCTGGAACAGTATTTTTTTGGGGATTAAAGGTAGCCTATATCCGTTTCTGTACACCTAACAATGTATATGCAAAATTTCAGAATGATCGGTTCAGTGGTTTAGGCGTGAAAAGGTAACAAACAAACAAACTCATTTTCGCTTTTATAATATTAGGATAGTATACAGTTGAAAAGTCCCAAAAGATCTTTTTAACTACGTTCCTACATATTATATCAAAACAGAATTTTAGCTACGGACAGTTAAATTTTCACATATTTTCCCTAGAATATGTGTCAAAAATTCACTACCTATTACCTAAAAGGACTCGTCGTCGACTCGACTCGATAATGCACGGGCACCAATCCGTACTGATCATACCGTAGCTAGTACAATTAGGTGCACACTGCGCATCTTATTTGCATCCGTTTGGAATGAATACTAATAATAAGCATGATGACAGGGTTTAAAATAAGTGATTCTAATTAGTCCAAAATTTAGGCCACCTATTTTTGTTTATATGTCGATATATGTAGATATGTCGCATTAAAGTTCGGGATTGGGGGCTTGTGACGTCACAAATGTAAAATTTGTACATTACAAGTGACGTAACACGAAATTTGGAAAATCTTCGTTGTTATTATTTTGTGGGACAAAAGAAAAAAATACGTCTCCAATATTTTTTTTGCTAATCTAAAGACGGACAAAAATATTTTTTTAGTCCTATTATATTATGTATTTTAATACCGATACTATTATTAAAATAGGTTTAAACAAGTTTGCTATGATCCATGGACATTAAAATGGACAGAGTATTCCATATGGGCTCAGTGTTAATTAGAAACGGTTAAAAACTAGATAAAGATAAAAATAGGAAATCGCTTTTTTCAAACAAATTAAATCAATTTAATACGCAAACACCATATTTTATAAACATCTGTTGACTTTCATGGTTTTATTGTTGTCACGGGTTTAATTTATTGCATCCTTGTTTGTGTTACAAACTAATATTATACTTGTGTTTTCGTTCTTATTGCGCTAAGCTTAAGACTCACTTTGGCGTGATTGTTGGCTACTGTAATAATGTATACTAAGTGTCAGAGGGGCAAGTCTCCTAAATTTTTTGTCGCTTTAAGGTGCATGACCTTAGATACCTATGCTTAGACCTTTGATCAGCTGTTAGGACAGATACAACCTGTTGCAATTTAGCAAAAATCTATCCTGTGACTAAACTACTCCTCCTATTGAACTGAAATTTGGTGTAGAGCTTGTATGTGGTACATACTATATGTAGATAGAATTAAGGCCTCACTCTTTAATCAACCTTATATATATTATTTAAATCCGTACGACACCATACTAAAGTATTGCAGTTGATTAAATCGGCACCCTGTATTAAAAAGCCCGGTTTCTAAAAGGCAGATCAATCTAAAAATTTGTTGTCATATGGTTAAACACATAATGAAAATTAACAACAGTCAAATCATTTGTCATGAGTTTGAATTTAATTCAACGTTGAATGACCTCTCAGAATCTGGGTGTTATTCAAATTTAATATACAGCGTGTAAAATAAAGGTGTGACCGTATTTTAGGGTTATACAGTATTGATGATAAACAGCATCGTGACGTGAGCTAAATAAAAAAATACTTTTTGGATGGCAACTGGAAAGTGAACGTCTCCTACCTATAGTTAATAGATTGTGTCAATTTTTTTAAGTACTTATTTGAATTTCCAGAATTTTGTCTTTTTTACAAATATATTTTGTTATTCTTTTTTTTAGCTTTGCTTTAGTCACAATGTTGTCTGTATGATCTTAAAATACGACCACACCTTATTGTTACGCTGTAGAATCTTTGTAATCAAAGAACTGTCCAACGGAAAAACATTTGCAATTTTTGTTAAGGCGATTAACACACGGCACCGCGCATCGCCGCGGTAGGCGGTGAAGCGGATCTCATGTTGCATTGGTCTCTACTAAATTCGTTGATGCCTAACACTAACACACGTACACCGCCCGACCGCGCAGTCGAGCGGTGTTCTTTCGCTTTACCGCCACCGCCCGCCGCGGCGGTGCGCGGTGTCGTGTGGTAATCGCCTAACCCACCGTTAGGCGTTAGTCATTGCATATCCAATAATTTGAAATGTTGTATGTGTAAGTAAATGTTGTATATGTATGCAAATTAATGAGATGATAATAAGCATAAATTAACATTTGTGAATGCTTTTAAATAATGAATACTATTGTGCTGCCTGTATGAACCGATCTCAGCGCCATCTACCGTGCCCAGTTGTGAATCTGCACCACCTACTGCCCCACTCAAGCACACTATTTTGTATCAGTATTTCCAGCCGTGTCCTCCTAACGGTTGGACCGACTGGTGAAATTTTCTATGACTTTTTAATAACATACATTATACAGAAAATTATATACATAAAGATGACAGTTATTTGTTTAACACGATTCTATATTTAATTTGACTCAAGTATAGCTTATTATAATCTTGTATTGACAAAATTGATTTATAGCCATTCAGTTATACAAAAGGTATGGGGAACAAGCGTTTTATAAATTTGGATGTATTCAATTTCTTTTTTTCTATACCAGTTGGCGTATAAGGTGAGAGTTTTCGAGCATGCCTCCTGCCTGATGTTAAGCGGTTACCGTAGCCTTTGGACACCTTGGATATCACTCACACCATGCGGGCCTTGAGAACTGGATACTGCGTTACAAGCGCAAAGGACTGATACTACTGGTTCCTGGACTGATAACACAGGCTCCTTAGGAGCTTTGGAAACCCTGCCATCGTAAGAACACAACACAAAGATGTTTGCGATGTTTAGATATCAAACATATCTATACCCTGGTGTAGTAGCGGAGATAGTTTCCCAAAGGCCAACTCTCCTCGTTTGAGCTGGGACCCCGCTATACTCTAGTTTTCAAATCAGTTAGAAAATATGTATGTACGATATATTTTGGTTTATTCAAACGTAATTTTATAATCTTCAGAATTTGCCACATACTTTTATTATGATAACTATCAGCTCTTTATATTTCACTGCATACCCGCTTTACTATTTGCGTCTGAAGAACCTGGCTTACGCTTTACACATCCAGTGTATTCCAGCGCCATTTTTCAGTCATAAATCCTTTTGGACTGAAACCTTACTTTACGATCTTTAAATCAATACTGGAATGACAAACTTTATATCCGTTTTTAAGCTTGTTTCATGCAAAGAGGCGTTCGTTTTTGCATAGTTTTAAGTTTATATGGTGGAAACGAGAAAATTTATTTAATTATTAAATAAAATAATCCTGTTTATTAATTTAGTATATTACGGCCGAATATCGACCTCTTGCCGTCTACTAGCGTAAATAAATCTAAATTATAGAAAACCACAGACTTACGGATTTTATATACAAGTAAAAGCTTTAAACCTATTGATGCTGCTTATAAAACACATAGATCTGAAAAAAAAAAATCTCCTATTTCAGTGCAGTACACGACGATCTTTGGCTTATTGAATGATTGCCTAAACCTTATAGTCCCTAATATATAAACCTATACTCATTAAGCTGACATTCAGGTAAGTCTATAAAATGGAAGGTAGCTTACAACGGGATCTCTTCTCAAATCGAAGCAGTCTGGAGAATGATGTACTTCTTTAGCTACCCTGCAGAAGATCGCCAAATACGCTTGTGTTGTGTTCCTGCGGTGAACGGTGCTTCCAGAGGTTTTATTGTCAGCCCGAGGACCATGTACGTCCCATGCTCAAAGAAAGCCGCCACTTATCTTTGAAGAACCCAAGTGTCCATGGGCTACTGTAAATGTTTATTAATGGGCGTGTAAATATCTGTGTCACAAATTACATAGATGTAGATGGCCGGCTTTAATCAATGAGCGAAAAATAGCAGCTGCTTATCTTTAAAGAATTGCTGATGTCGCAGTTGTCCATGGGCTACTGTAAAAGTTACTGGGCGGGTAATATTTCTGTGCCACAAATTACATAGATACAGATGACCTATTTTTATATTTATACGAAAACAACCGCACTCACACACGCCTGTGTCCCTTTTGCCTCACACACTGAGTTTAGCATATTGAGTGCCGCGCGAGTACTAGATACAAAAGTAATAATAATATTTGTGCCGAGTGACGAACGATGCCAAGCGCAGCTAGCACTAGCACACAGTTCGAAGTCAAGGTCAAAGTCAAAAATCATTTATTTACTTAGGTCACAAAGTAACAATTATGAACGTCAAAAGAATTCAGCCTGTTACATTTACTGAATTTACATTTATGTTAGTTGCAAGGTTCACGCAAAAGATTGAGCCCTATGAGAAGATACCTGCAAGAAACTCAAGGCCACTCTTTTAAATCACCATCAAATTATAATTTCAGTATTTTACAACTCATTTATGTACCAGGTGTTGCAGTCATTATGTCGACAATATAAGTATCATATTTTGTATCACGTGTCAAGTTGCCACGGATGTGCTTAAGTTGTATTAAATTTGATAATTGGAGCGTGTCTAGTACGAAGCTTGTATGTTCTGTGCTCTGCGCGACGCACTATGTGAGGGCGTCTGTTGCCACCGGCCTTCTGTATCTATGTGTTTTGTGACACCCTGAAAATTATCATCTTCTCATTTGCGGTGTACTTTTTACTTAAAATACAGGCCATGAGTCCTCTCGTGACCTCTTTTTATATAAGACTAGTCTTTCTGTCCACAGGTATACAACTTGAAGCCGGAACAACAACTCCAACTGTTCTACGCTCTGAAGGAATCGCTAGAACACAGGAATATACTAAACTTGGTACCTTAAGCAAGATAGTTCAATACAGGTAGGTCGGTTAATAGTGATATAAGGCACTTTCACATTGCACCGACAAACGCTGCGATTTGGAATATTAGCATTTGATATCAGTTCGAAATAAAAAACTTGTGTTAAAATTAATATTCTTTAAGAATATATTTAGATAGGAAATTTACGGTCTTATATGATTATAATAAATAATAAAAATACGTCGCTATATCGCTTATGTAGCTTTACTGTGAATTAGTTATTGTGGTTGAAAATTGTGTCTTCATATATCTTGGTTCACTGCATTTGAGAAAACAAATCCTGTATTATTATGGTATTTTTTGCTTTGTTAAGTCTTCGATTTGGTAAAATAAATCAAAACAATCTTCTCAATGTCAGCCAAAATAAACGTCATCTGAATCTAATAAAGGTTAACCTTTACTTCTGGATTTTTGCAATTACTCAATACTGACAGTATTAATGGTAACAATGAAAGTTAAAGAATCAACAGTTAACGTTGGAAGAAAATAGTTGTTTCTATAAAGCTGTATAATTATTTATAAATATATAATATCAAAACGCAGCGTTACTCCTGTGCAGTGTGCAAAATTCCTTTAGGTGGAACATATCCAGCGTACCTTGAATGGAAATAACATTTTGTTCTAGTCTTACATTGCGTTTGTTATTTACTTTGAAATCAGTAACTAAACATACAATCTGTTAAACATATGTAATCATATTATATGGTAAAACCCCTTGCCGATTATAGCGAAATATACAGGATTAAATATAGATAAATAAATGCTTCCGAGGTACACATAGATCACAAATAATTGTTATATGTCAATATGCAATATTATTTTTTCGTAAAACTCGCTCGCTGCTGTGGGTCCCAGGCATCTTTTAAGCGACGTGGTCCCAACAGGGTACCAATAATCTTTGTACATTGACAGGGACCCATTTAATTACTCGATCATGTTAATGTTCGAATTATAACTAGGTGTTGCAAATGCAACGTCCAGTATCATCCAGCGAGCCGTAAGTTCTTTAGCCATCGTAGCTACAAAAAAAAAGCGGAAATAAGTATAAATATTGACAGAATCATCTTGGGTTTATATTTTTGCTTCAAATACAATACAATTTGAGCTCTACGTAGTCCAAAAGAAGGTCTAAAATGATATCTAGTGACTTAACGTAAAGTGTATCGTTATCGTCTATAACACACTCAAGTACCTTATAACATGTGATATTTTTATTCCTCTCCAAAAATAACACTAAACAAACTACCAAAGAATATCAAAGTAAATAATAAACGCAATCCATGTATTATGGTAATTTAGTGATAATTAATAATTTATCTCCTGCATACATTACTACAGTACTCATTGGGAGCTAAATAATATTAAATTTAAAACTTAGTATTAAAATAGGCTACAATAGTAAATCAATAAAAAATACCCTATACACGAAGCGACATAAAGTCGCACGATTTTTTGTGGGGACACTAATCGACTAATAATTGTTTAATTTTTAATACCGCATGATTCAAAATAGCCAACGTTTCTCCGAAGAAAGACCTAAGTATATTATTTATTTCCATTAGTATTTCTATGCGAAATTGAAATAATCAAGATTACACTGTGTCGTTGTCGATTAGTCAATAACATACTACTTATCGACTATTTTGAGTTACGCAGTATTGAAAATTAAAATATGTTAAAAAGAAAAAATGTCTTTTAAAAGTATAATTATATTATTATAATTACATATGTGGTTCTCATAAACAAGGACATAGAGTCATCTTCGTATTATTATTAAAACTAAAATTTAAAAAATATACTTTGTCCTAAACCACTCGAATTGGGTTACGGTTAAATTACTATAAGTATTTGTACTATATATTTCTTCCTCGAATTTTATCGCGTATTGGATGCCTCATACATTCTGTATTGAATCTATAGTTTGTGTATAATTTATTGTAGTAACGTTATAGCAAATGTTTCATGTTTTTTGTATTATACAAATATTTTGCTTTAGTTTGACCTATGGGGTCCTTGGCGCTTAGATGACAGTAGAGCATTTTTTTTTAGAGATATAATGTAGATATGGCTAAACTTGGCACACTTTGGAAACCATTTATTTTTAAAATTACCTCCAAACTAAATGCTAGTGTTTGGAATGCGTTCACGTTATATTTATTGCTATCACATTCTAACTGAACCGATTACACTATTGACAGCATTCAATGTTCTGGAAAAACATCTAGTTGTTGCAGAAGGTGATTTGAAAAATAGCAAATGCCTTTAATCGATTATTCAATTATATTGCTGGTGTTGACGTTATCCACCTTCGAACAAGATTAGTAGACTATACCAATTGACTATACTTCGATAATTTTTCTTCCTTGGAAATAATATGCCTACAATCTTCTACTGTTCACACGACGCGACGATCACTGTTGAACGGAGACATCCCTAAGACCTGTCCTTAGGGATCATAGCTTAATATACAGTGTGACTGGTTAAACATTGTACATCCTTAAGGACACGATAATTTATGGTCAGACGTAACGTATAAAAAAGAAAGAAAACCTTTATGAAAATATTTATGAAATATCCATAAAATGTGGACACTGCGCACACAGCTGTCGAGGCTAATAAAAAGATGGACGAGGATGCAAATTCGGGAGAGCGCGGAGTGCGGTAGAGGTTTTGTTTAGCTTTGGTATATGCGCAAGAGTGTCTTTTATTGGATAACTAGGTCACATTTTAAGTACCCATTTCTTTTAGATATTCGGTTCCAGAATCAAGTACTGAATACTCTCCTTCAATATGTCCAGTCTTTTACCAATCAGCCTGTAGAATAGCATACCCACCTATAACTTCCATATTATAATTCGTAGGCATATCTAGCCAAGTTTAGCGGTAGATACTGTTATAGTTTATTTTTGGATTAGACAGGGAATATTGCATTTGTATTTATGCTTTAGACTGAATAACGAACGACTGTTCCATGTGCTAAAGACTTTTTGAGAGTTTACTTTTGGTAAGAAAACGAATTGTGAAATATATATTCGATAACAGGCCCTTTACACGATACACTATCTACTTTTATTCGGTCGTATATCGATTTTTATAAATTAATGACAGTATGTTTAGTATTGTGTGTATTAAGCCTTCGGAACCATTGTAAAATATTTATCGTCTAAAATAATTTTCTTAAATTTCGTAATTAAAAAGGAGGATAGTAAATGTGGTAAATATTTTACCAATAGGCGTAACGGGAGAGGGTCACGTAAAAGAAGTGAAAAGAAAGAATATGATATTGTCGGGTACTCGCCATACATCTGTTGCGGCCGCCAACAGCTGATTGGGGCTAACGGGACTTCTACGTCATCGTCCCACCGCCCCACTCCAGCCATCGGCGCTCGCCCGCCGCCGGACCAGAAGTCAGCGACAGACATGAACGCACACGGCCGTGCTCGCGCATCATTTTAAATATTGTTTTTCGCGCTCTTATAAATATGCAAATATTGTAATCATTCCCTTAAATCAATATACATCTTTCAAATTACAGTCCACTAGTTGTCATTTATACCGTTAGTTGTGGTGGTCGGCAACATTTGTATGGCGAGTACTCGACATACTCCCCCCGGCTTTGCTTTTTTTTTATAAGATTTAACAAATTGGAGTGATGGGTGGTGGAGGTGTGGTGCCTTGAGTTGCACAGTCTGGAATGTGGCCTCCGGCTTGAGGACGGTGATTAAGTGGGTCCTACGAGACTTGGGGTCCGAACCCATTGAGTTTTGTTCTTCGGCACCTGTGCAAACCTCTGCTTGAGCTTGAGAACTCTGTCATCCTTAGTTATTAATCTCTTGTATTCAGCAGCAAAGTTGCCCAAGTGAGCAACGTCCCGATTAAGGATGTAATGTCTTGATTCATTAAATACTCCAGTCTTGTGATGTAGCCCTATCCCAAACAGGATGGATAGGGGCTTGGCCTTTTGAGTGTGTGGACTGAAGCTTGCGTTTAGATCCTTGTCAAAATACACTGTCCCGAATTCTGATTTGAATTCAGTGCAAGGGATTGCTATAAGTGGCCCGGGGATATTGACCTGGGGAGAGCTGGTAGAATCAGTCGTTGGTGTCACCCTAGGGGTCAGGGTCCGGGAGCAGGAGAGCCTTGACAGTTCCAGAGCTTTGGAATCCAATTTCTCACTTATTTCTGCAACACTTCTGGTGAAGGCATTCAGTTGTCTAGTCAGATCCTCCATGAACGTCTGGTCCATGTCTCGTTGAGCCTTCATTTGCCTGGCAGCAAGCCCTAGCTGATCGGTAACCTGTCCCAGTTGTTGCACATTGCTGTTCACATCTTAGCGTGTTGCAACTGATACGCCTTGTTAATTCCCTGTAGACAACACTCTAGGGAATGGTAGCTGCCCATGCACGCGTGAATCAACTCACTCTTGAATATTATCCAATCATGGATGCACATCCTGATGAACAAGCTCTATTCCACAAAGAGAGTTTTAGGCTCCAGGATGTTATATGCACTTGCCTCACGCACCAGATCCATTAAAGGTTGGGTTGAGGGGTCTGAGGCTAATATCCAAGCCTCCGCCAGTTTCTGGAACAAATCCATCTGATGACACAAGAGGGGATTGCACATTGAGGGGGCTTGGGCCTCCACGTCATATCCGCCAGGATAGTTTTCCTCATCTGAGGTGGGCATATGGGAAGATTGGGGCCTACCTTCTCTAAGAGCATCAAGGTCACTCCAGCATCTTGATTCTGGTGCCCCGGATCAACTTTCTGACCCGTGAAGTGTGCCCGAATCCCTGAGATGTCAGACATGGTTTCTAGGACATTGTCGGTGAGCCCTTCCTGGTGAGGCGTAGGATGGAAAGCCATGATGATTCCAAATATGAGTGCACTCAGGTCGAACACAACTAGCAGGACACAGACCGGGATCTGAGTGGATGGATTGTCTCCTAAAAGATGCTCGATGATGTGTAATAGATGTTCCTGGATTGTGATATTAAGGTGATATGTCATGGACAAAACAACTACGAATGTATGGCGAGTACTCGATAGATATAAAAACTGCAATATTAGTTATCGCGCGCTAACTCAGCAATGTAGCTCACAGTCTGCAAATGTACAGACTATAATAGAGAATATTTGGTATCTACTTGTTTTCTAAACCGATTATGTTTTCATATATTTCTTTAGAATTAACAATATGACAAATAATATTTTTCATATAATTATAATAAAAAATTATCAGCGTTACAGTTATGGGACTTGTTAAGTTTAGTGATGTTTTTTTATTGTGATTTTACGTTACGTTGGTATTCTCATGTTGATTTATTGCTTTATGTTTTAGTTTGATGCTCGTTCGCTAGCTTTTAGTGTTATTTTAGCATTTGTTAGGTTAGTTTTTAATTCTTTATTATTTTTGACATCGAGTGATAGAGTTGCACTCTGTCGTTCTTATAAATGAGTTCAACATAACTCAAAAATGTCATTTATTCATTAAATTAATCTACATAAATGTTTTTTGAAAACTTATAAAGTTAAATTCATTCGTTAATTGGTAATTAATTATAATTAATAGTAACAGTTTAGTTTATGTAGACATTTTCTCATAATTGGAAAAGTGTTTAAGTAATAGTGCTTCTACTTCCTCGTGTATAAAAATAACCTTAAGTAATTATATTTGTCTCCAAATGTCTACCAAATTATAACAAATATTGTATCATACGTGAAATCATTTGTTTATATTTTGTTGTGTCCTTTAATTTAAATATTCGTAATTTAAAGAACTAAGTGAGTACGACATACCGCCCCAAAAATACATAGATATAATATAAATATATAAACGCAGTTTGTTTCATAGTCCTGTGTTTACTATACACTTATACGTAAATTACTAATTACCAAAATGTTTGTGTATGTTAGAAGGACCAATAAAATCGATGTATATGTTGTTAACTATTGCTATTACGTTTATTTGCCATAGGACAAACTATGATGTTCGTTTTATGATAGTTTATATATTTAGTATGTAATTTATTTGCCGTTAACTATTCCCGGAGTATTTAAATATTATTATGTTATTTGTGTGTGGGTAAGATGTATTTAAAAATGCTTCCTTTTATATTTGAAGTTTATTAACTCAACGTGCAGAGTTATGCAGACTTCGAAAATTATATTATGACATTTTATTTTTCTTACCTCTTTCAATACTCATATATTATAAATATATTAAAAACCATTGTGATTGTAAATTATACCCACACCGCATAGAAACACATTGCTATATTGTAATAGTATTAAAAGTATTGATGTTAAAATTAAGATAGTTATGTATAATGCATCGTGCTAAATGTTTAGCGTATGTGATAATATAAAGAGCTAACTATATAACCAATTATACTTGAGTATCTTTCACTTTTTCATTTTATTTTGTTGCTTGAAAGCAGCTTCATGTAATTTAGTAACCAGTCTAATGCTATAGAGAGTCTGCAAGGGTTATTAAGAAGTCAAGGTTAGTCAGAGACAAGGATGATAAGCTGAAAGGTAGTTAAAATAAACATAAGGTATTACAAGCGTCAATGAAGGGTCACCATCAGTCCATCCGCGCGTTTGTTTACCAACCTATTGACCATTTATATTTGAAAATATTTTTGAAATAATTGTAATACTGTGTTTATGGTTACCTATAAAAGTATATTAATTACCTTTTGACTTAGTACCTCTAGCTTGACTAATCTTGTAAATTGACCAACATACATAGGTTGATAAGCCTTAACGCTCGTCATCAAGCGAAAAGAACACTGTTATACAATATTTCAATTGACATCTCCTAAAATGTTATCGAAGTGATTGTGAAAGCAGCAAACTGTTTAATAGTTATATCGTTAGCTCAGAATACCTACCAAATGATTACCTGCACTGCGCCATTAGAACTGTTCAATTCGTCACAAAAAAGATCTTGATTCAATTGTAAATTAATTTTTAACGTGTTATAAACACCATCTTACTTTGGGTAGCCAGTGAAACGAACACACTGGAAAGAAGTGAATAAACTTTTTATTATATTGAATTAGCTTCCCCATCAAGCCCGAAAAATACTTGCGTAAAGAATTGCGGAATTGCAATCTTTGAGAAGATGAACCAGCATGCTATGCTTTTCAACACAACGATTCTTATGAGAAGATCCACTTAATTATTATTGAACTATTAAACTTAATGTATGTGCCCGCGATGACCAATGTTGCTACGCTCGAAAATTCCTGTATTGCCTGCAGTGCGTAGTGTGATCTATGCTCTTTGCGCTGGTTATAAAGTTCATAACTAAGGTATGCTTATTTACCATTTAGTAATATAACAGAAGGTTTATTTTAGCCGTGTGTAAGTATGTAATATGTTTAGATACAGTTTTGCATATACACGTCACGTATTCAGAATACATTGGCAATGATTCAAACAATCCTTGTTCGTTGGGTTCGCGAGCGTTGCTTATGTGATAGCTCCATCTTCTTCAGAATTATATATTTAATTTCTTTTAATCCCATTGTTGAAGCAACATACCCAATTGAAGAGAAGTTGACTTATACCATATTGGCTATAGATGATATCTATCTATCACACCGCTATATTTTTTATTGGTGTTGCAAAATTAAAATGAATTAAATAAGGAGGTGTTTATAACATACAATAATATGTACCTAACGACTAATTATAGTGTCTGTATTGTAGACTTAGATGTGTTTTATGATATAAATTATTTATTGGATATGTGAAGGTAAAATAAATGGAATCTTAAAGGTGTCGCTGTACTTATTTATTTCCTTCCTTGTTTTACAAATTACAGAGATACGGATGCGAAAACTGATCCATCCTGATCCTGACGTGTTATCGCGCCACATATTAACCAGCTATCTGTATATATTTAATGTGTGGTTAAAAATAGCATATGAGCGAAGACTTGTCTCTTTTAGGAAAATGTAATATGGTAGTCGATATATCCTAAAATAATATTAGATATAAATGTGAATGTTAGTTTGTTTGTTTGTTACGCTTTCACGCCTTAACTACTCGACCGATAATCATGAAATTTCGCATAACGTTGTTAAGGGAATAGAAAAGGACATAGAGTACCTTTCACCCAGAAAAAAGTACCGGTATTAACCTAACCTACATTTACGCAAATGAAGCCGCGTGCAAAATTTACTCACTAATACCAGTACTTGCCCGTGGTTCCCCAGGCCAGTCCCTCGTGGGGTACCACGAGCAAATGTTCTTGCCCGAGGAACCTCCAAGGAGGACAAAAGGGTACTATGAGCAAATTATATGGCTCGTGGTATCCCCGCTAATCGCCAGATCATTGATATTATAAATTATTATAATGTTTGAGATTTGGTACCACGGGCAATAAAAATATATTAAATAAGAAGATTATATTTATTATATTATATTATTAGGGAAACTACGCCGAGTCTTCTCGTCATCCATACCGCAATGCTTGAAAACGAAAGTTTTTAATCAGTGCGTGCTACCCATCATGACCTACGGAGCCTAGACATGGACACTCACGGTAGGGTTGGTCCACCAGTTGAAAGTCGCTCAGCGGGCTATGGAGAGAGCTATGCTCGGAGTTTCTCTGAAGGATAGGATTCGTAACGAATATATCCGACAGAGAACCAAAATCATCGACATAGCTCAGAGAATTAGCAAGCTGAAGTGGCAGTGGGCTGGCCATATCGCGCGAAGAACCGACAACCGCTGGGGTAAGCGTGTTCTTGAGTGGAGACCGCGACTCGGCAAACGTAGTGTAGGACGCCCTCCGACCAGGTGGGATAACGATCTGCGAAAGACTGCAGGCAGATGCTGGATGCGGCAAGCTGAAGACAGGGCGCTATGGCGCTCTTTGTGGGAGGGCTATATCCAGCAGTGGACTATTATAGCCTGATGATGATGATGATGATGAAGATTATTATTCAGAGGGTTCCTCAGGCAAGAAAATTTGCTCGTGGTACCCCACGGGGGACTGGCCTGAGGGACCACGGGCAAGTGTCGACTAATACTTTTAAAATGGCATTACTGCACTCACTGCTCATGTCGATTACTTACAATAATAATATTGGGAGCCTGCGTGCGAAAAATACGCTTAACTAATATAGTTAGCTGATTATTTGAGAAAAGATTAATATTCTGATAATATGAATCTAAGGAAGTTAACGCCTGAACCTATATAGCAGGCCAATTTGGTATACCTACTATCTTATTATGTATTTCTTCGGCAAGTTGGTAGGTATTTCTAGTTTCACTCCCTTGTGCTCGCAGCAGGGGACAAATGTGACCTCTTGCGCTGGCAACACAACGAATTTTTGTAGTTGCACATGGACACAGGTTGAAATTCCAAGTTTAAACGGGTACCTTTTTCAAAGCTGATCACGAATTTTGGAAGTCCTATTCCTGCAGTCACACGGTAAAAATGTAATCCGTCATGGGTCAAAGTATACTGACTAAACAATGTGTAGAAGCCATTATATTGGATGTCGTATCATTGTCCATTGTCGACACAGGATGTGTCGTGCCTTCAGTCGAGGAAAGCGGATGTCCAACGAAACCAATTGTCCTTTATTTACAATTTTGAATGGTCGCGCTGGTGTAATTACATTTCAGTTCCTTTACAAGTATTCACACTAATCACAGTAATGATCGATTGAAAATTCCGTCGAGTTGACTTTGAATAGTAGTGTTGCGGGTGAGATACAGCTGGGTATAATATTCGTTGTTGTAACGATTTAGTCGATATTTATTTTGTTACATAATTATGTATTACAATGGGTTGGCATGTCCTTATCGGATTAAAAATTCTAATAAATAAATATTAAAAGCTGTGTTCTGCCTCCGTTACTTAGGTACTCGTAGGTATAATAATAATTTATTGCATAAAATAGGTACACTGTTTGACACACATTCTTTGTTTTGTAATATTGATATGTACAGTATAATGTCGCACCCAGCATCCTTGCTCGTAGGTAGGTATGTATACGTAACACGCAACATTAGGGCGTAAATACGAATAACAAAATAAGAATAATTATTATCTAAACATGTACTATCTGCTATATCTACATTCTCATACTAAAAAGTATAATTGAAAAGGTACATTAAACTGAAAGATAAGGCTTAACCAAACAGCAAAGGTTTTTATGCATTTACCTACCTATGATGTGAGCTGACCCGGTGTGTCTAAAGGGACAGACTGATCCTGGAAACTGGCAGCGCCTTAATTCCCACGCAGGGCCAGACAAAAATTACAACATCTAAGGTAATAGTGTAAAAGACAATACGGAAGCATGTTCCGTGCCGAGTTTTTGCATACAGAAGAGACTAGGAACGTGCGCGGTTCCCACGCGGCGCTTGCGCAATCGGATCTCGTTTCATATTGTGTGTGAGGAGTGCGTGCACATTATACTGTGGTTCGGTACCTTACAGGTACTGTGCTTTTGGAGAATTAGGACGCAAACAATAGGTTCGTACAATAAAGGCTTTGTTGAATTTGGCCTGATGTCTGGCAGGCCTTATTCTCATGGTGCGAGCTCATGATATTTAGTTGTTAGCTCATAGCCGATGCGATGAACTATTACTGACGTGGGTTGTGCCATCCACCACGCTGGCTCAGTGCGAGTTGGCAGACTTCACATATCTTCAAGAAAATTATGGAGAACTCTCAAAAAAGTAGGTTTTCTCACGATGTTTACCTTCGCCATTAAAGTAAGCGATAATAAACTTATGAATACGCACACAACTTCTTAAAGTCGAGGTACGTATCTTAGGATCGGGCCCGAGATCTCTGCGTGGCAGTCTGACGCCGACGATCTCCTATTAGGCTATTGCTGCGGCCTGTGTGGTTGGGATCCCAGCCGACATGACCTATCTTCTTTACTGCAAACGACTTTCTTCCTATGATGATATGCGCTTAAAAGAGCAAAGCAATCCGTAAAATAACACTCCGTGAGTAGCCACATTCAGATCAGCCAGTTTTTAAGGCACTTTAGAATAAGTTCCATGAATGTTCAAGTATATACAAAGACAGGAGGCAAGTAAGTGCTACGTATTATTATTTCTCTTCATACAACCAAGGTTGCAAACACCTACCTACAACTCCTCCATAAATGGTCACAATACCTTGTGGACACTTGCATCATCAGATTTTGCTGACCCTTGAAAAAGGAGTCACTGCGTTGTTAGTGACGTAGAGATTACCTACGACTTAGACCACAGTACGGTCTACTGGCAAAATACCATTACATTTAGTAGTTCGGGAAACTCCTAAACTTAGGAACTAAACACAACTTTGATCGATCTTTGTATGACATATGTCCTGCCTTTGTCAGACTCTTTCAGCTTTATGATGTGATACTCCTACTTGTTCTTTTAGATGCAACCATGGCCTACGCAAGAGACAGCCATAATACCACGTAGAGGACGGACGAAGTTCAATTACACTGTTCCTACGTACCTATCTCAAACATTTCGAAAAAAAAGGGCTCAATACAATGCCGATCGAAAAGAAAATATAGTTAGGAAAATTGGATGTATAACAATTTTATATCATGTTCATTCAGTCATTTTAAGAGAAAACCTGTTTCCATATGTGACTTTCCATACACACACATCTGATATGATACTTACCTACTAAGACGAAAATTTAGGTTATTATCAGAATTCTTAGCATTAGGTAATTACTTAAAATGAAAATATCATACACCTAGTTATTTACTCTAAATAAATCGTATCTTACCGAAAATGGAAACAAACACAAACAAGAGTATTACAATGATAACATTTATAATTCTAAGCGCGTATTAACATGGGCGATCTGAATAAAAGGGGAAATCACTTAATGTCGTTTAAACTAAACTTTTATTAGCAGAAGAAATCACCGCGACGTTTGACGTTAAATAGAACAAACATGGCCTTTTGAATACTGATTATGATGAGTCGGATTGATCCTGTGACTCATGCCGCACTTTCACAATGTTTTGAAGTAACAACTCGTCTGTTTGGTAACTTTTTGTTAGAATACGTTTCTGAGGTGCTTAATATGTTCTACATTTTATAATTATGTTAGAATACGACTTTTCTCAGGTACATTAAATGTCCTAATTTTTATAATTAATATAAAGTAATAGTTTTAGATTATATCTAGTCAAGTCCCACGTAACGGTATCAGTTTTATTTTTCAATTAAGTAATCAGCGCTTATTAGCACAACGTAATTAAAAGCTATAAACCTACATTATTTTTATTGTTGAAATTTCAAAAAAGACTGAAATGCTCTCGATGTATTGTAAACTAGCTTTTGCCCGCGGCTTCGCTCGCATTAATTTAGAATTTGACAATCAATTCTGGTTGTACTCTGCTTGTAACAATATAATTCAATCATGATTCGAAAGACACGTGGCGCCATCTATTGTCATAACAACGTTATTATTGTTTTCCTCGGCAACAGTAATTTTTTTCGGGATGAAAGGTAGCCTATGTCCGTTTATGTACACCTGACAATGTATTTGCAAAATTTCAGGATGGTCGGTTCAGTGGTTTAGTCGTGAATAGGTAACAAACAAACAAACAAACTCATTTTCGCTTTTATAATATTAGTTAGGATTAGGATAGGATTAGGATTAGGATGAGCCGTAATCATTATTATTATGTAACTAGTTTTCACCCGCGGCTTCGCTCGCGTAAATGTAGGTTAGGTTTGCAACAGTAATTTTTTCTAGATGAAAGGTACCCTATGTCCTATTCTGTACTTCTGACAACGTGTATGCAAAATTTCATGTTGATCGGTTGAGTAGTTAAGGCGTGAAAGCGTAACAAACAAACAAACTCATTTTCGCATTTATAATATTACCAACTAATTTTGAAAATACTATTCTGAAACTCTTATTTATATTACTTTTATGTACCTACCCCATTTATAAGAATACTAGCTTTGCGCGCGGCTCCGCCCGCGTGGTACCTACATCAATAAAAAGTAGCCTATGTCCTTCCCCAGGTTTTAAACTATATCTGTACCAAAGGTCATCTAAATCAGTTGAGTGGTTTAGCCGTGAATAGGTAACAGACAGACAGACAGACAGAGTTACTTACGAATTTATAATATTAGTAAGGTTATGGATGAATAGATTTGCTTTTGTAAACTGGCACATAACTTTTTTATGACGACCTACGACGAGGCGAACACAGCAATAAACACAAGGTTGTGTAGGATAATCCTAGAAGTACACAACCTTAGCATAGGTACATATATAAAAATATAATTATTACTAGTCATTTAGATTACACTTTACTAATGACTTGATACGTTTTTACTGTAAAAGGTGGGGATTGAACCCACGACCACTTTGATTGCACATGCGATGTCTGAACCATTGAACTATCGCCGCTTCCACATGGTATATATAGGAATCCTTGGCCATTGTGGTCCTATAGTATAAAAAGAATATGGTATAATAGTGTGTCTGAAGATGTCGATATCTTTTTGTAACGACTACGTAGTTTTAAGTTAAATCAAGTCTAAATACCTATATATACGGGGTATCCCGTACTCATTGATTTATTATAATAAATGTTCAAAAACAAGACGTTCAAACAATGTACGAAAATATGATTTGTGTCTAGAAAAAGACAATGGCCATTGACCATAAAATTATGTAAATTAATTACATAAAACTATTTTAAGTGTGTATTGTCATGGTTACCTATTTCTTATAATGAACTGAACTTAGTGTATATTACTTGGTCCAATTATGACCAAAGAATATAATTAAAAAACTTCATATATTGCTTTGTGTTTTTTTTTATACTATTAAGGTGGCAAACAAGCATACGGCCCACCTGATGGTAAGTGGTCACCGTAGCCTATGGACGCCTGCGACACCAGAGGCATCACTTGCGCTTTGCCGACCCTTTAGGAAAGGAAGTGGGAAGGAGAAGGAGCGGGATGGGGGAAAGGGGGTGATTGGGCCTCCAGCACTCTCACTCACCGAACAAAACACAACAGTAGAAATACTGCTATTTCAAGTCGATGTTCTGTGAGAGGGTAGTCCTTCCCTGGCCGAGCCGGCCCATTCATGCTGAAATCAGCGAGGCTCTACTACATTAATAATAACTGCGAGTTGGAATACGAAAACCATAATTGTTTGTTTGTTTTTTTATAAAGCTACTGCTACATCTGGATTAGTATTAACGTCAATGGCAATGGCCATCTACTCGTTAATTAAGCCATTAAAAATGTGCCTTGGCTACATTTAGGTTACAATGCCGTAGAGTTAACGTTAAAATCCTTTGATGTGTTAAAAAAATCGACACCCGAGCTATCGCTTAACGTTTAATGGGATTAGTAATGCCGTTAGTAATTTAATACATTAAAACGTTGGCCACATCTACGTAACGCCTAAATTACCGTGATAATTTACGCGTTATGACGCAGGTGGAGCAGTAGCATAAGACAACTCCGCCACTAGGAATGATTCCTGTGTCGCGGGGGATTTTACAAACATTCAATAAACACCTAAACTCGGCACAACCATTTGTGGATCACACAAAGGTTTGTCACATGCGGGATTCGAACCCACAACCTTCGGCGCACTGGCAGTGGCGGAGCGACTCCATCTGTACAGTCATCTATACTCATCATCATCATCCTAGCGTTTATCCCGGTTGTATCCGCGGCGTTGGCGTTGGAACCCAGGGTCCGCTTTCCTGCTAAGTCTTCTCCATTTCGCACGATCTATAGCGTCCTGTGGTGTGAGCTTGTTGGCACGCATGTCATCTCTTACGACGTCAAGCCATCATTTCTTGGGTCTGCTCCGTTTACTCGGGCCAGGCGGACAGTCATCTATACTAATATTATAAAGCTGAAGAGTTTGTTTGTTTGTTTGTTTGAACGCGCTAATCTCAGGAACTACTGGTCCGAATTGAAAAATTCTTTTAGTGTTGAATAGGCCATTTATCGAGAAAGCCTATAGGCTATATAACATCACGCTACGACCAACAGGAACGGAGCAGCAATGAAAAATGGTGCATAAACGGGGAAAATTCTCTTATGTGAAGTAGACGAAGTTGCGCGGATCAGCTAGTATAATATTATAAAGCTGAAGAGTTTGTTTGTTTGTTTGTTTGAACGCGCTAATCTTAGGAACTAGTGGTTCGATTTGAAGAATTATTTTAGTGTTGGATAGCCTATTTACCGAGGAAGGTTATAGGCTACATAACATCACGCTACGACCAACGGGGGTGGCGCGGTAATCATAAACGCGAGTGAAACCGCCGACACATCTAGTAATAAAATAATTGTGCTGGTACTTCTTTGAATGGAGCAGGGATGCATTTATATTTCGCCAGCTATGGTTGGGTCTAGGGTCATATGGAGTGCTAAACACGAAGGCTACTCGCGCGGACTACATGTTTGAGTTAATACGGCTTACTTGCGTGCAAGGCTCGCGTCAGGCGTTTACACATCGTGTAAACGCCTGACACGAGCCTTGCGCCAGTTCCTCAATATCCTCATACTTGTATTACCCGTGTCATGGAACTTTCTGACTGCGCGGATGGCGAATCTCCCACGGGGAAATATTGTGTCATCCACAAATGGTTGTTCTGGTCTCGATGTTCTTTGTGTCCGTTGTTTGAATGTTCGTAAAATGTCCCGCGACACCCAGCTACACACATACCCATTCTGCCGCGCCGCTTGCTCGCTCGCGGCACAAAATTCTATAGAAAAATGAGATACCTCCTCTCCTCTCCGCTTGATCCATTTCCACCGAAGCTAAGTGAAGACAACATGTAGAAATAACGAAATCTGATTGGTTCATTCAAAACACATCTCCTCTCGTCTCCTTTCCTCTTTGCTTTGGTGGATACCGGGCCTAAGTTACATAGTTACTGCTATGTGTTATGGGCTCGAAACAAAAAAAACAAAAAATCTAATTTTTGCCCCCCAATTTTTGATTTTTTGTTTGTTTGTTTGCAAGGATTTAACTCAAAAACTTCTCATCTTAAAAATTATTTCACCATTTAGTATATATTATTTAAAATAAAGGTAGTATTACTTACATAACCTAACCTTCCACGCGAGCGAAGCCGTGAGCAAAAGCTAGTACTAACCCTTAATTGATTTTAAATATGTGTTATTGTGGAGTAGAACGAGCTCTATGCTTAGATGAGCCGCCATTTTTGTATCATAACCACTTATTTAGGTCTTTGTTAGTATGAAGTAATGTCACATATTAGGTATATGAGTTCAATAAGCGTAAAATGACAGAGTATGTTTTAAATAATAAGATGTAATGGATGTGTCGCGAGGGACTTTATAAGCATTGAAAATATACCACTCTCCTGACATATAGACCTCGTTGGCGGAGTGGTTAGTGTAACCGACTGCCACGCCTGAGGTCGCGGGTTCGATTCCCGCACAAGTCAAACATTTTGTGTGCATTAACATGGATGTTTGTCTTGGTCTGGGTGTTTCTATGTATAATATGTATGTATTTACAAAAAAAGAAGTATATATGTATGTTTATCCATTGTCTAGTACCTACCCATAGTACAAGCTCTGCTTAGTTTGGGCTAGATGGTGTTGTGTGTATGTGATAGAATATTATTATTATTATTATAGGGGTCACAAGGTCACATGAAGACGAAGAGGTTGAATCCTGAGTTTTTACACCCATCTCGTTCTCACCGCCTTTTGTTACTACGTCAATCTTTTTCATGACGCAGTGTTATAATTGTTAGTGTATAAGATACTTATACACTAACCACTGCCATTCGTAGGGACCCAGATTTGTTGCCGAGATTGAACAGTGTAAGGAAATATGTCTGTAGCGATAGAGTAATAAAATATGTTTGTCTGTTTATTCACAAAGGTTAGCAGAGCTGTAAAACACTTACATTTTGATAGCTGTCTATATCTTATGTTATAATATTATGAAGAGGAAAAGATTTAAATTTTCTTTGTATGTTTGTTTGTTTGTAAGGGTTTAACTCAAAAACTGCACAACCGATTTTAAAAATTCTTTCTCCTTAAGATAGCTTTATCATCAGCTAGTAACATAGGCTTTATATTTTTATTTAAAAACACATACGAGCAAAAGCTAGTCTCATATAAAACGGGAGACTATTATCGTTAACCGGGCACAGATACGGACACCGTGCTATAATTGTTATATTATTTTAGCTAACCTGAGCATCAAACCTACGACATGGCATTAAAGAGATAGATCGGTTTATGTTTAAACATGCTATGTTGGGGACAAGCGTGACTATATTATGCGGATTGAACCCGCGATATGCAGCATAAACACAAAATAACCACGGCGCTATTTGCGCAAATAGTATTCTATCGCAACATAACTGGTTAAATATAAACCTCTATTCAATTGATATTTGAACAGTTATATTTGCAAAAAAATATTTTTTTAATATGTCAACTTCAAAATCACAAATCATTAAATTAATACATTCCTTACATTATATTACGAAACTTAAAGCTTATAACTTCTTCTTAATCTCTAATTTAATTTGAACCTTATTACCTTCAAAATAGAGTTCAAATTCAGTTGTAGAAATTCAAGATACGTAGTCAACCTGATCAAACAAAATTCGATCATCGCACGATTTATTGGGCGATTATCGAAACCTGTCCACTTTTCTCCTAACCATACTTTTATCTCGCTCGTGTATATGATGTGTGTGTTTGGTAGACAAGGATGGAGGAGGATAAGCTAAGTGGAGGACAAAAATAATGTCAGCGGAGTATTGCTTTCTTTGCCTTGTAAGTAGGTTGCTTCGGTTATGTCAGGTGTGAACTTGCATTGAGTGGCTTGAGTGTGACTGCTGACTTTTTAGTGTGACAATATTTAACTTATTCGGCACACCGGCGGCCAGACACAAGAGGTTTTTAATTATATCTGGCATTATAATACTTGATAGGTTAAGTAGAACATACTGATCAATATAATAATAATAAAACATTGAAATTAAACTACTATATACGGATTTTATCGCGTTGTTTATTTAGTAAAATTAGTAAAGTTTAATAGTATTATAGTAGTGTAACAGTTTTTCAAAATCTTGTAATAAAGTGTCAAATAAACAACGCGATAAAATCCGTATACAGTAGTTTAATTTCAATGAATAACATTGGCGTAACCAGAAGACAATATTATATAATAAAACATATTATTACTTTGGACATATGTCTCCGTGCTCTCCCAAAGGGCCAGGTATTTTCCTATGTTGGAATATATGGAGGATAAGAGAATAATAATAATGAAACATATTATTATTATTGAACTTGTTAATTTTAGTAGCTAGTAGTCGCTTTAAAAAGCTACTGAATATATTACTACAGTACTAGTGACCGTCCATCTATTAGTAATACTCACAGTCAAAGATGTAACCTACTATGTATTGCAAAACCAAAATGATTACAAACAGATGAAACAGTCTGCATTGTGCAATAACATTGTATAACATTCTTATTCGATATTATTTTAAGGAGCAGAATGGTTAGTTGCACTTGTAACCGCAAGACATTGACGTGACACCGCGGATGGCATAGTTACGCAAGTAGTCCTTGTTAATATTACTGCGCTTCGTATAGCGGGTTCGATTACTACATTAAGCAATATTTTTTTGTTTTACCGATTGTAGTTTGGAATATGTTCTTTTCTGAGCAATACAGGAAACTTGTATTAGCAATTTATATTTTATTGGAAGGTTGTAATGTAATGTAAAACAATGAGTGGGATTCGAAGTTCATTGTCTTAATTATTAGCTGAAAACACTTTCTATTGTCTTGTACAAACGTTCTTAATATGGCAGTGGCTATTTTAGAACGTAGATTGCCTTATGTCTTAATACTTAATATACTTAGTATACATAAGCTGTATATACAAAAATATTTATGTTACACTTACGCTATTACTTAATGAATGCATCAATAATTAAAAAGTAACTAGTGCAATATAAATCTACAAATAATTAAAAATTTCACCCACCTTAAAGTTTCAAACGCATACCTACTATAAGATTTTCAGTAACTTAAATATATATTAAAAAGCAAACAAAATTATATTACATTAAATTAAAATATCTTAAACTACAAAAGAGTTGTCTATATCTGAACTTGGAAGGCAAATGGCCATCAGAGACAGCCTTTGAGTATATAATTTGACCATGGCACCACGCCAAACAATAACTGAATTCTAAAAGTGACACTATCACCTCTCTATACTTCCTCTCACTTGATTATGCGATGTGTCTACGATTAGCACACTGCCGGCCGGCCAGCTGACTTTAGTAAGCGAAGCGACACAGCACGCAACGCACGCGTTCATACCGCACGCGTTCGTACCGCACGCGTTTCAAAACGCACGCGATTGTAATGCCGTGATGTGCGTACACAAATACTGCGCGAAGTATTCGATGTGACAGTGGTTGACAATACTGTGTTTTGATGTATTACAAGTGTGTATAAAAACTATTTGGTAGGTATTTTTACGTCCTTTTATATTTGAGAACTGTTTCATACAGACGGCAATAGTATTACCGATACATGTGTGAACATTATCGAAAATCAGATGTAATCGTATATTTTTATATCTTCGGGGAAAACTGGCATGATCCTTTATCTATCCATTAAGCTGCGTATTCTAAATGTTGTTTTTATGAAAATAGAGCCTGTTATTCGCGATTGGCCACAAGTGAACAATGTTTTCCTCAGTTTTAATGTTATTTTCATTTAGAATTGTCGTCATAATCTGTTTAGCAGTTTAAGAGTGTTAAACTTCATTCATAAAATTATCCTTAACCACCTGACTACCTACTCTGACTTTGATAATATTGAGGTAGGTTGAGTACTTAAAGTTTCATTTAAATCTGTTAAGTATTTCAATCTGTAAATAAAATGATTGAACAAACTTGCTTTTAGATATGCTATATTGCCATTATAACGAAAGTATAAATATAATTTTTACTATAAATAATAATCATTTTAATCTTATTAAAGAGTAAAGTCAAATAAATATTTCAATAAAGTCCCAAAAAATGAAAAGTTTAAACATAGTCGAATTAACTCAGTAAGTTTACAGTAATATTTTTTCATATTAATTTAAGTTATCAATTATTTAGACTCCATTCATTTATTCTCTGTACAATATACATTTATACCTTTAACGTTGTACAAAAGAACTTTGAGAGGAGAGTGCAGAAATGACTTCAAATCATATCGAAGCAATATACTATAACCGAAATCTTTATTTCACAAGATTTAATATTACCAAATATACTAATAATTAATTAATCATTCTATAATATGTAACACAGAAAACCACAAAATATATTTATATTTCGGCAAATCAATAAATTATGTATATTAAAACATTTTACCAAAATATTTAACTCTACCGAAACAACAAATGAATGATACGTTGCTCTATGAGTCATAGTAGAGACAATAGTTCGTCTAGTCACAATGTAGAGACGGAAGACATGCGAGAAATCCAATAAATGTATGCGACATGTGGCCTTAACCTATATTTTGATGCTTTGAACACAAGCCTTGTCATTTCTTGTTATTATAAAATTATAAATACGTGTGAACTTGTTATCGTTTTAATGTAGCCTATATTCTTTTTTAGGGTTTGAGCAATCTCTACATCAAAACTTTAATCTGTTAACCATGAAAACTTCTAGCATTATTGTCGCAATTACAATTTTAGTTTGAATGCGTTAAATCAATGCATATGTTTTATTTAGATCCAAACCCCAAATAGTTTGTTCAAATGTATTCTCACTTGGTTCTTGAAATAATCACACTTATATATTATTATTTTTTGTGATTAGGAAAAGTTATATTTATAGCTTAAGCAAAGCAAGATATGGAGCCCTTGAGAGACAAAGAGAAATAAACGTAAAACTCTATAAATAAATATTTTATCTTTTTCCTTATATCTGTTATCAGTATAATAAGGATGTATAAACTCTATTATATACCTTTACATGTAAAATTCCCAAAGGCGACAAAATAAAAGCAAATATTAAATAATGGGCTATTTTCATTTAAACTTACTTAAAACTCTATCGCTTCCCACGCCAATTAAGTAGAGTCTCTTATTCGCGTGTATAATTATACAGATTAACCAAAATATAATTTTATACGTAAATATTTTGCAAGCGCATTGTTTGCCATTTGTTAGTAGTATAAAAATAGGTTTTAAGAATTGCATTTATTGTATAACAAACGGAAATCAGGTTAAAGTTGAAGAAGGGGTGCGGTATTCTTAAAAAATAGCCTCCTCTAGCTTTCAATTTATTTCCTCAAATACTCTTATTAAAATGGCTTAGTAGTTTACCTGTGAAAACGTTACAAACAGACAGATAATATATGTGAGATTCATATTTATATTATTATTATAGGTTATGATATGTTTGTTGTAGCATTAATGCATTAAAGATATCTCCGTAGTGAGACTTGGCTGTGAGAAATCGAGCACAGCACCTACTTAACTTGGTAAAGCCTAACAACGGAAGTATCAAACAGCCTTGTATTGTTTTTATACCATGAGCAGGATTGTACGCTATCCTGTTAACTCTATGAGTCTCAATTGAAAGTGAGTCTTAATTTTCCAACTTAGAAATTCTAGTGTACTTCGTCACTTGCGTTCTGTCATTTCAAAATAATCTGAATTCTAGAGAATATCTAAAGTAAAATAGTTAGTAAGTAGTAACTGCTTCAGATATTCTCCATATTTATTTATTTGAATTTCCTATAATCAATACATATGTACGACTGTCGATAGTGCAAGGCTTACTCGAAATAAAAAATATTACTGCTAACGACTATTTATCTAAAGCGTTGAGAGGTTGCAAAACCAGCGTCAGATACCCGTACCGAGCAATCAATATGCTGGTGATTATTTTTACTAAAATAAATAATTATATTAGTGAAAATGTATAGATGCACGCTTGTATTGCAGTATACTACACTCAACTTTCGCCAGCTTTGTGTTAGATTCCACGGAATGCAATGGTTTATTGCCATCTACCGCGCACAGTTCGAGATGCCGTGCTGCAACTGATTTCCTGATTTCCTGTAACCAAAACTCCTTAACACCTTACACGAACTCATGCCCTCCTAATCACTTACCAACATAAGCGAAATCTTACACCACGGCGTCATAAAGACTTAATAATGTCATTATAACCACAGTACATGTTAAATCACGGTAATATTGCACACCCATATAAAAGACATCAACGCGCTCGCACCTCTACCTACAAAACCAATTAAAACTAAACTCACATTCTACGTATCAATTACAACAATTATCTATCACGCATGTAGTTTTTATTAGATAAAAACGATAAAATTATATCTAAACGATGAATTTATTCATTGGATACCATAACACTAATAGTTACGGAGAAATAAATATGTAAGCATTTTTCGAAGAAAATATTGTTAGCGTTCTTATGCATGTGGGAGAACTATGATATTTTATTAAAAGAGTTATTGCTACTGGATTTACAAACATGCAAACAATGTATACTAAAAATTTTTAGACTAAGAACAACTGTAAATCACTCAAAATTTTATATCTACCATTAATGCACTCAAAAATATAAAATTATATTAGATCTGACAAATTACAATGACTGTTTGTAAAATAACCTATACAGTCATTCGATGATATATTGGGGTCAACAAACGGTAAATTGTAAGCACTTAACTTACTAGGGACACAGATAGAATACTAAAATTATAAACATACTCAGAAACCATGTTATGCGACAATAAAGTTATCGACATAGCTCGCAGAATATAATATGCCAACCCAATGGCGATAGGTGGGCTAAATCTGCCAAAAGTCTGGTGGCCGTTGCAGCAAATGAGCCTTAGAGTAGAGATTGAAAATAGTAAACGGTTTGGTTGTAGAACGACCCTCACCGGCTGGATTGATGACTTGAAAACTTGGACTGGACCCGGAACGCACAGAATTGAAAAGGCTTAAGTTTTGTAGTGATCAGTGATAGGCCGGTAGATTATTAAATAGACTTCCAACTTTATATCCCTGATGAGAATATCAGAGCTTTATTTACTATATCGATTTTTCACCTTCTGTCTTCGAGGTCAATACGTGAAACCCGCTATATATTAGGCAATGAGAGTAAATCTATTCTTGTCTACCGAGGAAATGATGTCGTAGGTACTTGAATCTGCGACCTCGACAAAAAATACAGAGGCTAATTTCACTCCCTGTCGTAGGAACATGAATAGCTCAGTTGGCAGAGCAACGACACGGTTTGGATTATCTTTTTCCTCTGTTAACTTATAATGTACATATTTATAGCTCTATATAATAGGGGGTAGCTATAGCCATGTCCTGGCTACCCTTCCACTCCAGACTCCTGGCTGCAGTAAAAAAATACTAAGTTTAGAGCAGCAGCTATTTAAAAAAAGAAAAGCTCACGATAGATTTCAGAGATCACGAAGTACGACTAAAGGTGTGCTCTACATAGATTTGATCACCAGCTAAACGGTAACTGCAAACAAATCTATTTATTAGAACAATAGGCTTTTATAAGTATAAGGAAATGCCACGGGTTCGCTCAGGTCACCACGATTCTCGATCGAACAGTGAAAGGCGCCGATCGTGCCTCGTTAGTTTAATGTCACTGATCAATTGAAAAACGACGTGGGTTTGTTAAATGTATGTAAGAATCGGGATAAAATTCAATATTAATATCATGGAGCTTCCTTATGGAGCCAGGAATCTATAATCACCGCAGAAACACAATACGAATACGAGTATGGTAGGGATACTCATGATAGATAGTTAGGTTTTAAATATACGTTGAAAGATCATTAGATCCGACGATGCATAGATCTCGAGTTTCATCCCATGACACACCTACTTAGTTTTAGAAGCTTTGAGCGTATTATATAAATAATATTGATACCTCCTAAGTATACTGAGTCATCTAACAAATTTAGGTATTATTATATTTATATAAACGTACATAATAAACCACGATCTATATGTTAGTGTTAAAATAATGAAAAAAGAACAATTAATTACCGAGATAATTTCACGTATACTAAATCAATTTCAACATCAGTTAAAATCGTTCATTGTATACTGATCCAAATAAAATTGGACCAGTGTACGCGGTGCTTGAAAGGGGACGTATTGATATAAGTAATTAAATAAACATATTAATCATCCAAAGATTGTCAATGAAGATATCGTTCGCAGTGTTATAGATCACGTTGAAGTATTTTATCCTGTAGAATCACATTACACTGGCCAAAAATCAAGTGAAAAAGCTGTATTTTTAAGTTTATAGAGGATACGGTGGGCGAAGGTGCTAACGTTCGCCGTATCCTCTAAAGAAACCTAAAGCTACACGAAATCGAAGAGAGATGAATATTGATATAGATACTATATCTTTAGCTTATCAGACACCCATTCCTATTGACCAAAATAAGCACAAAGACTTGATGTATCTTTGTAAGACGCTGGTGATTCCTAAGGAGTAGCATTTATTTTTTAATAATTTGATTTCAACTATCTCTAATGGAACTAATGACAGCGATTCAGACTGTTTTTTAATTATTTTAAACATTTAATATTTTTATATATTTTGTTAGCTATATTTGAGCATTACAATTGCCTAGACTTTTTAGATATTGATGATGTTTTAATTAATATTATTTAACGTAAGTTACCATCTTTAGTTCTTATTATTTTTATTGACCTACCAGAGAAATAGCTTTTTTTTATTGATTGTTTGTGGTTGTTTTTTTATGAAACTTTAATGATACAACATTGATAATTTGTTTTTGTCAATTTGTTTAGCTTGTAGCTTTTAGTAAGACAAAATAATGTTAAAAATATGTTCCTACTTAATTATAGCGAAAACTACATCGTAATGCTTTCAAATGCGTTGTTTTATTTATGATTCTTCTTCTCCTTCCTAGGCTTTATTAATTCCACATTTCGTAAAGTATTAGAAATAAAATTAGTACTTAAAAAACCCCCGTAAATTATATTAGTCCAGTATACGTTGAGGTTTAAAAATGCTAACACAGCTAAGTACTTGCCGAGTATAATGAGTCAAATGATGTCATTTCAACATTTTATTATTAAGTGACACAGCAAAAGCCCAAAAACAACCAAAAGTAAGATGAAATTAATAAAATGAAAAACATATTTCATAATATTTTGGTGTAAACCATGGATTTTGATGTACAACGTATATGCATATAACTGGTAGTTAGATCATTTTACTATTGAGTCCCGTTGACGTATACCTAGTCATGTACATAAAATGTCATTTAAAAACATAAATCAGCAAATTCATTTTATACCAAAGGAAGAGCTTCCAATCTTTATTAAAAAAACATTTAATTTATTTCGAATTAGTTTGATTTCATTAAAATATAAACGATTTGCCTTCAAATCGCTCGCCTGTAAAATTACTATAATGTCAGTTGACTCATTATACTTAGGAGGTATCGATATTTTCGCTCCTTGTAATAGTAATGGCATACATCATGAGCGGAAACATGAATATCTGTGAGTTTTCCATGATCTTTTCGAAGATGCATAAAGTCTACCAATATGCACTGTGCCAACATAGTGAACGGTATCTGCTTTATTTGATGTGTAGAAAAACTTAAATAGCTAGCTAGAAATCTATATTATTTCAAAATGACGTACTTATTACAAGCTCTGCTTAGTTTGGGCTAGATGGTGTTGTGTGTACGTGGTAGAATATTATTATTATTATTATTATTAAAAGAAAAATACCCCTGGAAAGAGTAGTAAGCAATTCTCTTTTCACGGGTATTTTTTTAAACATTTTGCAAAAAAAATACCTATTACTTTTAACATGGGGACATGGATCCAATAGGCAGAGGCGTTTCAAGAGTTTTTATCTATATTAGTTTGTTACATGTACTGAGGTACTTACTGGCCACTATAGGTATATGACTATTGCTACATATAGAATCTAATTAATATGGGTTATACGCATGTGTTCAATGAACTGCCATATTATATTATCACATTATAGACTGCCAACAATTAATTAAACTAAAAAATATGAACCATAACCTAATCTACTGTCTGCTCCTAATATTGAAACAATGACAATTGTTAAAATCGTCTTATAGCACAGTTAATGTTATTTCTAGATCAACGAATTACACCCAGCGTAAAAACAGCAAGCCTTATAAGGAATCCGTTTCAAAAATGACGCTTCGAATTGTCTGCAGTGAAAGGAGTACAAAAATTATAAAAACTGGAGTGAAATATTAAATACAGTATCACCGGTTGAGACATACGTCAAAATAGTTAATTTGGGTCTATAAAACCTTCGGTATTCTTTGACTGTGGCTTATGAGTTTGGGTTATGACTTCACACTTTCGACTCCGACCGATGCTGGTGGGATAATACCAGCCCCTGTTTTGAACTGGCTTACTTGGCATTGGCCTCTTTTCATATGAGGCCTGGGCGCTCGTTCCTTATGAAGGCTCCCTGCGGCATTTCACTCTAGAGAATATAGAACACTTTACCGTTAATAAATTAACTATTTACTATGTCTCAGCATACGCCCATGCAATGGTATAACCATTACAGAATGGACAAGAATCATAATAATTATTTATAAATCCATTTCCGTAAGGGAAGAAATACAGTGCTCATGATCGATGCTTAATGCTTCATGGTAAGCAGCAGCTGACTTGTTCTTATGAAAAATCCTTACTAATATTATAAATGTGAAAGTAACTCTGTCTGTCGGTCTGTCGGTCTGTCTGTCTGTCTGTTACCTTTTCACGCTCAATCTGCTGAACCAATTTAGATGAAATTTGGAATGAAGATACCCTGAGACCCTAGGAAGGACATAGGCTATATAAAATCATGCTACGGCTCACGGCAGCGGCGCAGTAACCACAAATACCACTAACGCGAGTGAGACCGCGGGCACAGCTAGTATATAATAACCTAAACACTATATATAAACTGTCCCACTACTGGGCACGAGTCTCTTCTTATCTCTTTTTGAGAACTATTAAGCCTGGTGGAAACGCTGGACGCTGCTCCAGTACGGCTTGGTTGGCTTCACACATTTTCGAGAACATTATGTAGAACTCTGTGAGCAGCGGTAGCGCAGTGGGGAGACCAACAGACTGCAAAGCAGAGGGTCTCGGGTTCGAACCCACGTCGCGCACCTCTTATTTTCGGAAGTTCATATAACTTCCGAAAATCAGAGGTGCCTCTGACTTTCGGAAGTTATATGACTTTTCGAAATTATGTGCGTATTGATTGACAATTATCGCCTGCTCCGTGCCTCGGAAAGCACGTTAAGCCGTTGGTCCCGGCTGCCATGAACATCTATGGCAGTCGTTATTGGGAGAGTGTCGACACAAAAGATCCCACTGGGTCGAAGTGTCGCCGGTCTGCACTGACTGGCCCCCACATAAGATAAGATAAGATGTAGAACTCTGAGATATGCAGGTTACCTCACGACGTTTTTCCTCACCATTAGAGTGAGCGATATGTTACTTTTTAATACACACATAATAAGTTAGAAAAAATTCGGCATGGCAGTCTGAAGGCTCCACTAGGCTGTCGCTAAAAAATATATCCAACATTAATTAGGTCAGTCTAACTGTTACCGAATTGCTTTTATTTATCAAAAACGCATGTTATATGGCATAAAGCAATCCTCATTTTATTAGGATAAGGAAACAATAGGTTAGTAACAATGATATCATACGAAACGCCCGGTTGCCTCTCATTAGCAGAAACTTTACGAGTGGCGGTACAATGGTGCATTTCTCACAGCTATCGAGTAACACCTCTCGTTTATTGTTGTTGCTTCATACTCCAATATATATGGTAATTCTGGCCGGTTTTAACATTACAGGCGCTTATTAATTGAGCTTTTTATGCTCTTTAAGCTGGAGAATGCACATGGAAATTAATAATAATAATAATAATATTCTGTCTGTCCATTCGATTGATGCTATTAGAGTATTCAGGGCAGACGCCGTTTTATATACCACCAATATACCAGTCCATCAAACACCAATACTCATAGCCCATATATTAGAATGCATACGTCCTACGCCTGCTGCGGCTAGTGCAACTGTAGGTGTCCCATCCCACCTTTGATTAAAACTCTCGAAGGGCCTCTTCACGTTGGACCCATGTCTCCGTCCTCTCCGTGTAAGCCTCCCAAAGGGCCGGGTATTTTCCTAACGTATTAGGAACATACCCGTGAAAGAGAAACTAATAATAATATTCTAACACATACACACACCACCATCTAGCCCAAACTAAGCAGAGCTTGTACTATGGGTACTAGATAATGGGTAAACATACATATATATATATACTTTTTTTTGTAAATACATACATATTATACATGGAAACACCCAAACCAAGACAAACAAGCATGTTCATGCACACAAATGTTTGACTTGTGCGGGAATCGAACCCGCGACCTCAGGCGTGGCAGTCGGTTACCTAAATTACTAGTAATCATAAAAAAAGGAAGAAAAAGAATAAAGAGATAAATATTAGCGGCTTTTTCTCAATGCACTAGTCATTGGAATATGACTCAACTCAGATTTAGCAATGGTAACCACAGTAAAACGATCGGTCATTATATCGATAAGGTCTCAGAGAAAAGTAAGCCGGAACTGCTGAAACCGCATGGAATTTAAAGTAAATTGGAGGAGTTTCAAGTCTCCGGTTGGGCTAGTGTTATTGGATGATTTTGTTCGGTAATTCATGGTAGCAGCAAGGAGGCTGAAATGACAGTATTCACAACATATCTCGCGAAACATGCTGCTCATTCTCCCACGATTGTAACACATGTGTAGTCAAGCAGTGGTGAATATGGCAAATAACCAGTTATAACACTGGTGAAGTTTCAGAGAAGATTAAGCTGTCCCAGCTGAACCCACAAGGGATTTAATCAGGAGTATATTACAGGAGTTTGAAGAATCTCTGGTCGGGATAGTGTTACTAGATGATTCTGTTTGGCAATTCAGGTTGAGGGGATACGTAAACATATCTGGCAAAGAGTGGGTGTTTTACGCTGATAACTCTTTCGATGATACATTAGTGAGATAGCTGCCTCCGTGGGGCAGCTGTAGTGAATTCGACTGCTGTGCATGAGGTCTCGGGTTCGTATCCCGGGTCGGGCCAACAAAAAGTTATTGGGTTTTCTGTCTCAAGAGATATGTTGGACACCCCCGTGCCTCGGAAAGCACGTAAAGCCGTTGGTCCTGCGCCTGATCTCTCTCCGGTCGTGTCGGATTACCCTGCCATCGGATCATGAGAGTTAGGGAACAGAGAGTGTACTTGTGTTTGAGCACACGTTTGTGCACTATAATATCTCCTGCGCAGATGGCCAGTCTCCGTTAAGATTGGCCGCCATGACCGAAATCGGTCTGGAGGACATTATTATTTATTATCATTATTAGTGAGATAGAAAGCGTGTATGATATATGTACATAATTATATGCATAGATAAATGTTGGAGAAGAATTATTATTTAAATATTTATCAATTAATTTAATTTTTTTTTTTAAATTTTTATTTAAATACTTAGGCAAATTGATGTATTGTTAATTGTTAATTCTGGGTGTTAACTCAGATATTAATTAGTACTAGCGGTCGCCTAGTGCTCGAAATTCGACCAAAGTTTGCCTGTAAGATATTGCTGGTATATGTCATTATATATTGATAGATATATGTAACCATAGTTGCGCGCTTCGACTGCGTGTGTCAAATGCATGGTAGTGTGCGTGTAGTGTTTTTTCATTAATTTAATGTATTTCTAATGCATATTTTATATAAATATTAGGATTCGCCCCTCCTCCTCCATATAAACTTTAACTGTGCCAAATTTCATACTCCTCCGTCCGCGCAATTTTCGTAAAAAGGGGTACAAAGTTTTTGCTTCACGTATTAATATATAGATAATAAAATATATAATAATTAAGTAATTGAGCTAATTATAATGTGAACACATACAACAACTATTTAGTAACGAAAAACAAATATGAAATTAAAAATAAACTCATTCGGCCTTCTATTTTCTACCGAAGAATAAGTTCTGTTTGCGGTCAATTGTGCGGTTCGATACCAGAATAGGACAAAGTGAAATTTTATTTGGCAATTCTTCTTGGTAGGCCTGCACTTTATGACGCAGGACTTAAAACATAGACAGCGAAATATGGATGTCTTCACATTTGGAGATAGCGGCGCGAGTCAATGAATAATAATAATTATGGTGTCGAATCTTAACCTTTCATGGTAAACAGCGTTCATGAACTGACAGAATCAAACATTCATGGACAATCCACCATTCAATAAAATATTTACGGAAGTCTCATTAACATTGTTCGAGAATTCGGAAATGCACATTATAGTATTTATTGTTTACTTGACATACTGTTAGCCTTACACGGTAGTTAAGTATCACGCGACAAACTTAATTACACAGCGGACAAAAAAGGAACTACAGGAAATCGTAAACATTGGCGAGTTAATTGCGAAGACAGTGGCGCACCATCCGACTCAGTATTAAGTTGGTCGTATATAAAATGAGTAATTATTGATACAATGTCACTTCTGGACGTAAATTTGGCCTTAACCCTTAGTTCACTTATAAGGTATGACAGTTATGAGTGTAAATAGTTCAGTTTTGTGGCAACACTCGTGTTGGGCAGACACTTAATAAAAACTTTTTCGGTAAGTAATTTATTTATTTGATAGGTTTTTATTTATGTCTTAGGGACTAGACGTCTTACAACTTGGGAAGTACCTTTGACTTTGCAGAAGATCGCATCCAAACATCTTTATATGTATTTTAAAGCGGCTATTAATCACAAATTTTATCCATTAATACATGATTTATATTTAATTTTACATTTTCTCCAAGTCTCCTTTCTCTCAAGTTTTGGTTGCTTTTGAACAGGAAGAGATACACCGTTGCAGTCAACCGAAATTTCGGCTAAAGTGCAAATTTAAATAATAATAAATTATTTATAATAGTCAACAAAATGTGATTTAAATGTAACTGCACGAGCACTGCACTAAAATGCACGAGTAAAATTTCAACGTGATACATTCCGTAAACATAAGCATATAAAAAAATATTAACGACTAGATTTTGCCTGCGCATTCGTTCGCATAAATGTAGGTTAGGTTAGATAAGTAACTATACTTTTTTCTAGCTGAAAGGTAGCCTATAACCTATTCTGTAACCCTGAAAAACTTTATGCGAAATTTGGTTATGATCGGTTGAGTAGTTAAGACGTTCACACACTTCAGCTTCGCATTTATAACATTACTAGATGTGCCCGCGGTTTCACTCGCCTTTATGATTATATCTCACTAGCTGACCCACGCAACATCGTCTGCGTCACATAAGAGAAGTTTCACGGTTTTTGTAACATTTTTCATTGAAGCTTAGCTCCTATTGGTCGTAGTGTGATGTTATATATAGCCTTCTTCGGTAAATGGGCTATCCAACACTAAAATAATTTTTCAATTCGAACCGGTAGTTCCTGATATTAGCGCGTTCAAACACACAAACAAACTCTTCAGCTTTATAATATTAGTATAGATTTCGGATAATAAAGTGTTGGTAACGCATGAGTGTTATGCTCTTGGTTTGAAAGTTACCATGGATGGCATTTTTGCCAAAATTGGAAAAGTAACAAGACTTATTTTTACTATAAATTGGCTTCTTAGTATAATATCTACTAATACTTCAGAATGGCTTTGACCTTTGTGAGTTTAAATTTAATGACACTTTAAATAAAAATATATTTAATTTTGCTTTTGTATTTCGAATGCTTTTAGATAACCATAAATATTTAATTTTTTCGCTCGATTGCAACACCACATCGTCACTGAGGCACCCACTAACATTAAAAATCATCCAAATTTTAAACCAAGCCCACGAGAACGCTATTTATTTCAATCCTGGTGTCATTACGTCGTGATACGTGCTCCCCATAAACCATGACTGTTACCAAATTGCTCGCCCTTACAAGGATATTATTCGTTTTGTAACGTGACCATGGAGTTCACTTTATGACATTATCCTTGAATTTGAGGTTGATAGAAGAAGCTACTAGTTATTATCCTTATCCTATCCTAATCCTAATCCTAACTAATATCATAAAAGCGAAAATGAGTTTGTTTGTTTGTTATCTTTTCACGCCTAAACCACTGAAGCAATCATTCTGAAATTTTGCATATACGTTGTCAGGTGTACAGAAACGGCCATAGGCTACTTTTACATTCCGAAAAAAATTACTGTTCCAGAGGAAAACAACAATAACGGTCTTATGATAATAGATGGCGCCACGTGTATTTCGAATCATGATTGAATTATATTATTACAAGCAGAGTACAACCCGAATTGATTGTCAAATTCTAAATTAATGCGAGCGAAGCCGCGGGCAAAAGCTATTTTTATAATATTTGCCATTGGTTTATTATTGTAATAGTTGTTGCAATTAATATTTTGTATGCCTTTCGGCGGGACATAGATGGTTGCTATATTTTTGAAGTGAAACTTCTTTATCGACGTATGGGAGAAATTTTGTAGCAGTGTAAAAAAAGAAACGTCACGTTTTTCGGTTACGCGCCATGTTGCTTTTTTATCAAAGTTTAGTATAGTGACGTAAAGAATATAATGTAATATATTATAATAATAACAACAATATATTAGTTTTGAAGTTTGGTTTGAAATAAGAATAACAATATATTAATTTGAAAGTGATAAAATAAAAAGACTTATTCAAATTTAAGTGAATTTACAAGAAAAGTGAGAGTGATTATATATTTCGTTTTATAAATTCAACACGTATGAGCATGATTTTAATATTTATCTGAGGTTAACCTCACTTTTTGATTGTAAGTATCAGTGAATGTATATAAATCTGTTAAAATTAGCAAGTATTAATAAGAACAATGATAAAATAAATTACTCATTAATTGTATGCATGTCTATAATAATAAAATAGCTTAAATTTAATACGGAAAAAATTGTTTTTCTTAAGGCTTAAGCCTTATCTACCCCATTTTCGTGAAGTTGCAAATAGTAGAAAAATGATATGTCGTAAAGAAGTTTCACTTCTTACCTGTGTACTCTGGTACACACACACATTTTTTTTATAACATAACACCTTGTAAAAACCTATGGACACAAAATAAAGAACAAAATAAACTGACATTAGAGACGTATTATTCATATCTTTTTTATGTAAAGAAAAAGTTAAATTAAGTTTAAACTGCTTTCAAGTTGTTAATAAACAAACAGACGTTTTATAAAATAGATATAAGGTACTTAAAAAAATACAAGCAGACTCAAAATCTGTTATTAATAGGTACTTCTTTTTATGTTTCAGGATTAAACGACATCATGTCAACAAAAATGAGACGACTGTATTTACATGCAAGAACCTTTGTTCTGGTGAGTCATTTTATTATTCATTTTACAAGCAAACAAAATATATACATATTATACGTATAAATTAAACTTTATAGGTGTTATACATGCCACAGGTAATATGCGCAAGTTTTGACACTTGCACGAGTTATGTGCATCGTGTAAATGATCAACGCGAGCAACCCGTGCTAGTAATCTGTTCAATTGACTTGCGCAAGTAAACAGCGCAAAATGCTTGCGCATTTAACTTGCATCAGTTTGCGTTGTATACAGGCAACATAAGTGTAACTATAATATTCAACCGGTATGACATGTACCTACACACAAGCATCATCACTTATCATCAGATATATTTGTCACTATTGATGTTAACAGCTCACATGATTTATTCAATAGTAATGGCTTTTTACTTTTCTATTTGACAGCCATTCAATACTTCACCGGGCAAGGAAGCGTAATAAAATTATTAATATTATATAGATGACTAGCTGTCCCAACAGACGTTGTCCTGTACACATGAAAAAAAAAACGGGTTGCACTCCGGGAGTGCCGGCAGAAGCGAAAACTTGAATATTAACGTTGTGCATTTTTGATATTTTGGAATGGTTAGGGAATAATTTTGCACGAATTGCTTTAATTATCAGTATAAAAGTACTATCATTTATGTGGTAAAATACAATATTCATTGATTGCGCTATCGTACACAAACATGACAATTCTCCCTCCGTCTTACGAATTTTGGATCAGGTCACGTGTCCTGACGCGAGTTTGACAATTCTCCCTCCGTCTTACGAATTTTCGATCAGGTCACGTGTCCTGACGCGAGCTTAACATTTTTTACCCATCACAAAAAAGTGCACAACGCCGCTAAAGAAGTTTTCACTTCAAAAAAACAAATCTATACCATTCTCGAATCCACTTGAGCACACACAAAAAATTTCATCGAAATCGGTCCAGCCGTTTAGGAGTTTAATTACAACTACACGCACAGAAGATTTATATATATATATATAAAGATAAGTTGAATGACATGTTACGTAATTGTGACGTTTTATCTTGTCAAATAGCGAGTACGTGAAAAACCATTTTAATGGTATTTTATGTCGAATTGAAGACAATTTGGAATATATTCATAGTACCTATAACGGGTTAATGGAACTTTTACTTACGGGTTTACCCATAACTACGACCAATGCAAGTCGAAAAGTTGGGTACTCAATAGGTATTTATTACCTTTAAATACTTAATCCTGATTGAGACCTGTTGTCTAATATTATATTAGGTATGTGTACACATCGCGAAACTCTAAAAACCGTGCTATTTGATCAAAGAATTTAATTCTAAGCTGAAATGTTCACAGAGCACGGTATGTTGTTACTACCAAAGTATTACTTACTAAAGATGATAGTAATAATAATATTTGTCCAGAGTAACAGCACGGTAATGATATCTATACAGTATTGTAACACGGCCCTGTCCTTGAAATAATTACCTACAACAGCGCGATTCGTAGACACGCGTTAGGGCTGCCCGCCTACAGTATTTTAATTTGGGATTAAATATAATGACCACCAAAAATACTAATTGCGCAGCAAAATATGCTTGGTAAAATATATCATAACGAGCACCTATACACCTCAAATCACTGCATTCCGTCTCGGAAGGGTTAAGTTATGTTAGGTTCCTTCTTAAACCCACCCAAAAATAGGAGCCCCGCGAATGCTGTGCAATTTGGTGATCATTTACTATTTTTGCTATATTTTACTATATTTGGTGATACGTGAAACTTAAGCCTTTTAATTTTATCTACCTACTTGAGTTACTTTCTAGTTTAGTGATTGTAAATATTATATGTTTATTATATTATAAAAAATGAAATTCGTAGTCAATGAAATAGAAAGTGTTCAATAAAATCAAATCATCACAAATCGCATGCTTACTGCTTACAAAACAATAATATCGTCCGTTCGTCACTGCGGCGCATTCGCGACTGGTTGCGAACCAAGCCGCATACCAACGCCGAGGCGCGTAGGTATTTATTTTATTTTTTTTATTTTATTTATAAGGTTCACCAACAATTGATTACACTGTTACAAGATGTGATACATTCATAAAACTCATTACTAGCGTAACAATCTCTTACAGGTAAACACAGCATGCATAATTTTTATATCTTAAGTTTACAATTACCAGTTCAAAGACATATCAATCAACACAAGAAAAAATATGTAGACAGAATTAAAAATAAATAAATACACAAACAAACAAACAAATCAACCAACCAACCCTAATACAGAGAGAGCATTAGGCGTTTTGATAGTATGAAATAATTTTTTTGATCCTATAAAGTGAGTCAGCATGCACGTCAATTAGATCACTTAGGCTATTTAACAATTTGCATAGTCGGGGGATCGGAGAATTTGCGCCGAAAACGGTTCTACGGAGTGGAGGATGTAAAGGCGTGATGGGAGCTCGAGGATTTCTGGCGGGGACACGGAGTTTTAAATATTTCAGCAATTGGGGACAATCAATTTTATGCTGTATAATTTTAATTAAGAAAAGGGAATCAAGAATATCTCTTCTTTTCTGTAAAGACATCATTTTAAAGTGAGAAAGCCTGTCATTATAGGACACCTTTATCTTTGCAATCCCAGAAGAATATGCCAAATGCCACAAAAACCTTTTTTGAACCCTTTCTAGCCTAAGGGCGTGGGTGGAATAGTGCGGCCTCCATACTGTGCTACAATATTCTAGTGAGCTGCGGACAAGACAATTATGAAGTGAAAGGTATGACTCGAGTTCCGACTGTTTGTATGAAGATAGAATACTGTTAATAACATTACCGTGGTAACAGCGCCGAGCGCAGCTAATACCTTGAGTTTGGCAAAATAAACATTATATTGGTGTCGCGGTCGCCTATGTCACTACCACTCTTATATTTGTACACAATATGATAAGCGGGATATCTCTAATACGAAGCTAGCGTTCCGTGCATAGTCGTGCGTGTTACTCTATAATATAATACAATATATGTAATATTCTATAACATACACACAACACCATCTAGCCCAAACTAAGCAGAGCTTGTACTATCCGTACTAGACAATGGTTAAACATACATATATACTTTTTTTTTGTAAATACATACATATTATTATTCATAGAAACACCCAGATAAGACAAACATTCATGTTCATGCACACAAATGTTTGACTTGTGCGGGAATCGAACCCGCGACCTCAGGCGTGGCAGTCGGTTACACTAACCACTACTCCATCGAGGCCGTATAAGCTATAATTATTATCTATGCGTGCGAAATAAAATCGTTATTATTATTATTATTGAGTAACGGAACACATTAGCTTCTTGTTATAGATAATTTACAAAAATCTCGTTTTACTGCGACTTCAAAGTGAGTATGATAGTGACATCTTACTAAGTAGAACTACACAGCCGCTGAGCGCGTAAAAAAAAACTAAACGAATCGTGAATGTCGATAAACTTAGGACAAACAAAATTAATCATTGACCTTTTACCGTTTTTTATAACACAAATCCAGTTTCATTACAAAAAGTGTTACACTATTGCCGAGTTAATACGCTATATTTTCCTAGTGAAATAGTTAAGTGAGGTCCTTGGAGCACAGCGGGAGTGTGGAACAAATTATACAAATGTTCTGTGACGAGGACCATAGACGTATCGATTTAATGCTCGACCGATGTTTATCTGTACGCGGTAATTCCACGAAATCTTATTGACGATATAAGTCAGTTATACATACGTTCTTAGGGTTGTGTAGTAAGTAGCGATAGCTTAGTGGAGAGACCAACAGACTGCAATACAGAGGGTCTCGGGTTCGAACCCGCGTCGCGCACCGCTGACTTTCGGAAGTTATATGACTTTTCGAAATTATGTGGGTATTGATTGACAATTATCGCCTGCTCCGTGCTTCGGAGAGCACGTTAAGCCCTCGGGCGTCGGTCCCGGCTGCCATGAACATCTATGGCAGTTGTTATTGGGAAGTCAGTGCCCTCTAATATCCTGACACTGGTCTAGCCTTAGGGTATCGTTAGCCTTCGGGTTGCGGAGGTCAGGTGGCAGTCGCTCCGTGTAAAAACTGATATCCAGTCAAATCCGGCTAGACTAGAAAGCCGACCCCAAGTGACTTGGGAATAATAAAGGCTAGGGAGAAGAAGAAGGGTTGTGTAGTTAGGTAAAGCGGTGTAGTACCTACGCCAAAATAAAACAAATATAAAAATGACAATATTTTTAATCATTGTGGTGATTACATAGCGGCCTAATTACATATTGTCATTTATGCTTAATATTGGATTGTCATATTAGATCGTCTATTGCTTAGAAAATTAAATATTTGATAGTTTAAAGGAAACTCTTAAATGTATAATATGTATGTATTTACAAAAAAGAAGAGTATATATGTATGTTTATCCATTGTCTAGTACCCATAGTACAAGCTCTGCTTAGTTTGGGCTACATGGAGTTGTGTGCATGTGGTAGAATATTATATTATTATAAATGTTTTATAAAGTAAAATTCGATGCAATAAAATTGCATACATTGTCATACAAAATTGACATCGTAATTATTATGGCTTTTGTACACGAGTAAAGGCGCAAGATAAAGCACTTGCGCGAGTTACATGCATCATGTAAATGGTCGATGCAAGTCACCCGCGCAAGTAACCTGCGTAATCAATTTGCACATGTATTCCGCGCCAGTTATTAACATCGTGTACATGCACGTTTTCCCATTCTAACGCGAGTTATTTAATTTAAAACATATTATATACGGTAGTTTCACTAATAAATTACTATAAATATTTGCACGGATAAAGCCGAAGAAAAATAAGACTAGATTTTGCCCGCGGCTTCGCCCGCTTAAATGTAGTTTAGGTTAGATTGGTAACAGTACTTTTTTCAGGATGAAAGGTACCTTATATCCTTTTCTGTTCCCCTGACAACATGTATGCGAAATTTCTTGATGTTTTGTCGAGTAGTTAAGGCGTGAAAGCGTAACAAACAAACTCACATGCGCATTAATAATATAAATTAGCATTAGGATTTGTAAAATGTATTTATGTTACGCTATTCATCCTACTAACAATTATCCTTTTTTTTAAACATTTAATGGATATTCATACCTAACAGATTCCTAATAAATAATTATCATGTTACATACATCAATAATTTATAAATACTTTGCGTTTAATTTCACATTAAGTAATTAAGTTGTTTACGATTAGATTAAATGGAACTGTGTATCAATTACATATCAATTTCATTATTCTCACAACTAATTAGTACAACATGTCGCTGGTCCAATATTACAAGGTTCTATGTTACATTTTTGAGAAAAATTAGTTATGAATATTGCATGGTTCTCTATGTCAATCCTTTTTGTTTAGACTAATATAGTAATAGATGGAATCACTTACCACCTCACAATATTAAATCGCAAATAGTTCTAAATTACTTTTTAAGTCATATTTACTGATATGCAAATTTTAAATCTTATATTTATTTATTTATTTATTTATTTAATATAAGGCTTACCAACTAAAATACATACTAAACATTTACATCAAAACATTCATAAAAATATATATTATGTGTATGCTTTTAAATTAAAGGTGAGCACAGCATTGACTATATCTAAAGTGTACATACATGTAAGGTTACAATTTAATTTCTAAGTTATATAAACTACACAATAAAATTAAGGCTATATTAAAGATTAAATTAAAACTATATCATACTAACCTAAATTATACTATAATAGACTAAATAATGTTTTTTTAAATGTAACAATTTTTTCGGAGAAAATGTCAGTATCTACTTTATTATAAATAGCATTACATTTGCCGAGGATATAGGATAGAGGTGTGTTGCTCCCATATTTGTTGCGACTAGTTTTGATAACAAACGGCTTATAGTTTACTAACCTAGCAGATGGTCTGGGTATGTTAATATTTATTTTTGATATTAATGGCGTACAGTCAACACCATGATTACATATCTTATGTAAAAACAATAAACCCAAATAGTCTCTCCTCCAATATAATGGTTTCATATTAAAATAATTAAGCCTCTCATTATAATCTTTGACCGTACGCCGAATACCGGATACCATAGATAGCCTCCTTACAAACTTTTTTTGTATGCTTTCAATGCGTTGGATATTGTTTTGATACATAGGGTACCACACTATAGAACAGTATTCTATATTACTGCGCCTTACAAAGTTAAAAAAACATAGAACCTTGTAATAGTGAGCCAGCGATGTCACTCACATAGTCTCCGTCACTTCTCTAGGCTTCGTCGTCTTTCGTCGTTCTCATGCCTTGTCCTTGGACAGCCATCTCTTTGCAGCAAGCTGGTGCCCACAACCCCCTGGTGCATCGACATCAAGGCGCCAATTTCCCATTGTTGTATCTTATCTTATGTGGTGGCCAGTCAATGCAGACCGGTGACACTTTGACCCAGTGGGATCTTTTGTGTCGACACTCTCCCAATAACGACTGCCATAGATGTTCATGGCAGCCGAGACCAACGGCTTAATGTGCACTCCGAGGCACGGAGCAGGCGATAATTGTCAATCAATACGCATATAATTTCGAAAAGTCATATAACTTCCGAAAGTCAGAGGTGCGCGACGTGGGTTCGAACACGAGACCCTCTGCATTGCAGTCTGTTGGTCTCCCCACTGAGCTATCGCTGATCTCTCATTATCGTAACTTTTGTTGTTTCTCCAGAATCAATATAATATGTAATATAATATGCCGTTTCGACGAAAACATATTAAATTTTTCTATATCGCATTGACTTAAAAAAATGTTGCTAATATCGCAACGGTATAATAAAATAATACCACAAACTCAGTACTGCCTACAGGCAGCACTGGCAGGGCCATGCAATGTTGGGCGTTGGGTGATAAAATAAAAGATGTTAGTTCGTTTAAAGTCACAGCTATAATGCCTCAAATACAATGATTATAATTAATATATATCTACTTAGTAGGGAAGGCGCATCACACACTACATTCCTAAGCCTTATGGAACAATTACTGTATCGCAGAGAGATTATGGTATTACGTGGGACGTAAAAACATTATATTAGTTATATGCAATATTTATTAGTTATTATTATTATAATTAACTCGCGCACCTATGCGTATGCGCGTGAGTAGCTTGCGCATGAATCCCGCGCCAGCGACAAGCCTCTTGTACCTTAAACATCAATCCCATCTTACCCTACTATAAAGTTTAATCATTGTAATACGTAGAAACATCCAATGAAACCCATAATTTGATTAAAATAATACACGAACGGTATTCACACAATACATTACACAATAGCATATTATTTGTAAATTTTCCGTGCGCATATCAAGCGGTGTATCTAAGAGGAAAACCTACACTAGTAAAACAGTAGACGCGTGCTCTTTCACCAGCGCACGGGACGATTGCGTCACACACACACGCGCATGCGCACTTGACACGTTTGACACACATGTTGACACATATTATTGTGTCCATACGTCACTCGGCCAGCAGTGTAGTACTTATACTACTGGACAACACATTATAAGTGGTCATCAATCTTATTAAGTAATATTATAAATGCGAATGTGAGTTTGTTTGTTTGTTATGCTTTCTCATCTTAACTACTTGACCAATCATCATGAAATTTCGCATACTCGTTATCAGGGGGGACATAGGTTGCCTTTTAACCAGGAAAAAGTTACTAAAATATTTTTACTAAATTATCTAACCTACTTTTATGCAAGTGAAACCGCAGGCAAATTCTAATTTTATATAAGTTGTAGATGGATTACAAATATTGTTTGCCGAAAAATAAAAAGTTTTTTTTAATGGTACTGGTACTAGGATTGTATAAGTTCTAAAAGAAAGGTTTAGGTTAAGAAAACACTGAACTGACGAGCGGGTGCGAGGAATATGATGAGGATGAATATCGCAAGAGAGATGAACCAGGATTGTAACAAATGGATTACGTAGTTTCTGCCTACCCCTCTGGGAAACAGGTAGCTTGCGTGATTATAGACGGATGGCATCTAACCTATAACCTATAGAGTTGTGTAGAGATTAATTTTAACATAAACTAATCGATTGACAGAGTGAATCTATTATCGCTTGAAATTATTAAGATTTTAGTATGGGTGTAGTAAGTGATCTGCGATCCGATAATATAATCCCTGAGATACCTACAGGGTCCTAAGGGCTTAAGTTAAGATTATCGATTTTTAAAACAACGCATTGTCGTTATAATTATTTTATTTATTATAATCCATAAAAAAAATATATATTTTTAAACAACAAAACTCCACCAGAAATGGTCAAGTGAATAAGACTTTTATTTGTAAATATACCTATAATTGGTTGAAATTTCTTTGACCCGTTGCAAACAAATTAAAGTTTTGAAAGATTCGATAGCGTCGTATAAAACTTGTCACTTTTACAACAATCGTTTATCTCAGACAATGGAATGTTTGTCTAACTGACCTATCATGTGGACCCGAATACAGTTCAATGACCTTTGATCTAAAATCGATTTTATTAAAATCACATTGCATTTTGGCAAAAACGACATTTATAATGTCAGTTGCAACACATTTTGAGTTATATTATTATACATTGTTGCTTTTGTACCATTATCAAGTTCATGTGTTGGTATTTCCGGGGCAATGTATGGCGCAGTCGTAAAGTTCCGTGTGAACGTGGGTGGGGTTGCGTAACAGTCGCACGCGCAGCCGATTTAGAATCGAATGAGAAAGGACCTAAACGATGCTGTTCGGAATAATAATGAATCGTTAACGTGTCAATGGAGGAAGTTAGATAAGTGTCATTAGAGAGAGTAAGTAGATATACTTTTTTATACGACAAATATATACTTTTTTACGGCCTATCTGAAATTAAGTGTTCATTGTATCATATGATCGCAATCTGCAGTGCAACACGTGCATTGCTAACTATAGGTAAAAATAAATAATTCAATTCAATGCATTTATATAATGGGATTAAATATAATGACCACCAAAAATAGTAATTGCGCAGCAAAATATGCTTACTAAAATATATCATAAAGAGCACCTATACGCCTCAAATGACTGCATTCTGTCTCGGAAGGGTTAGGTTATGTTGTGTCGCTGAGGTCTCGAGTTCACTCCCAAGATACGCCACTCTGTCTAATCGAAGTCATGTGCGTATGTCATATGCGTCTTTTATCTTAGTCTTTCGGTTTTCTATCGGATACATTTCAGAGAGTGTGCAGAGGAACTGCATAATTTGATTCCTCCTTTCCCATTCTACCATCGGACGACCAGACAATCAGACCAGCGGCACAGGTACATGGTAGATATACCACATTTACGTACGAAGCGCGTTGCTTCCACTTAAATAATTATAATTTGCTCGAGCGTGTGCTGCGCCGTGTCCTCTTCACACTCGCAGTGGTGGCAGACGGGACTCGGTTCCCTCCTAGCGACCGTGTGCAGTTATTTGCCAAAGCAACCGTGCCCTGACAACACCTGCACTAGCCTGAAGGAAAGTGTCCCATGCTGCCGCCCTGCCCACCGCTCCAATACCGGCTGGAGGGCCCCAACGGTTCTGAAACCGGCCAGGGGCGCCTCCAGCCGTGCCTTCCACTTACCAATCATCCCCTGGTGGGCTCGATCGCGTGTATCCTTAATCATTGTCGGGAGCGTGTGCGGGGAGGTGGCGACAATCCGTCTCCTCGCACCTCCTCACTCACGTGTTCACAGTGACGGATTCGTTGCCTAAGTCAGGCAAGGAAGATTAATGAGTTCTTGTTATAAAATTCTTGATATTTGAAAAGCGTTCGGTAGGCGCCAGTATCTGCGCTTCTGATTATGTTAGCTCGCGAAATATGTATGCTGCAATTCTGCCTAACCTTTACGCATAACAAATGACGTTGACTTTTACGCCCACATCATTCTAAGATCTCGAGAAATCAAGAAAGCACTACCGGTATCATCGAGTGCCAAAATTATGTAGCAATGCTAATAATTTTCTATTACATAATACTTATTAAAATCAACTTGCCTTATCAAACAAGTTCCAAGATGATACATTTTTATTCTAATATTATAAAGCTCAAGAGTTTGATTGTTTGTTTGAACGCGCAAATCTCAGGAACTACTGGTTCGAATTGAAAAATTATTTTAATGTTGGATAGCCCATTTATGGAGAAAGGCTATAAGTGAAATAACATCACGCTACGACCAATAGGAGCGGAGCATTAATGAAAAATGTTGCAAAAACGGTGAAACTTCTCTTATGTGACGCAGACGAAGTAGCGCGGGTCAGCTAGTAAGAAATAATTTGAATGTTTATTAGTCATTCAATAGTTATTTGTAACATAATATTTGGTAATAAATGATCATTAATTGATAAGACACCTGGGAATGGGAGTATCGTATAACTTGGACGCCATGTGGCTTAAATATATTCACAATAATAATAAATACATGTTTTAATTATTCTAGTCCACTTTAAAATAGATTATATTTCATAATAATAATAGTGGCCATTCCAACTGAATATAAAAGTATTTTCAGACGAAGTATTTTATACATAGGTACATTTTATTACATCGGTCCATTGGACATTTAGTCCCGTGACTGAATCGGTGGCGCAGCCGTAGTGTATGCGACAGCTGTGTATAAGGTGTCGGGTTCGAATCCCGGATTGGCCTAACAAAGAGTTATTATGTTTTTCTGACAACAAATCTTTAGTAGCAGGCGTAGCAGCCCGGAGTTTGAAATTTGGCGGTGTTACACACAGGGGCTTCGGAAAGCACGTAAAACTTTTGGTCCTGTGCCTGATTTCACTCTGGTCATGTCGGATTGCCGTCCCAACGGATTATGAGATTTAGGGAACGGAGAGTGCACATGTGTTGACGCATACACTTGTACTTGTGCAGAATATGTATACCTGCGCTAATGGCCAGTCTTCATTAAGATTGGCTGCCATGACCGAAATTTGGTCTGGGAGACATTAGTAGCACTAATTCTACATCTGCGGCAAGGTAAAAATAGGCAATATCCGTGAAATAAAAACATAAAACGAACAGCAACGATAGCCAAGGGCAGAACGTTACACTGCCACACAGTAGTCTCGTCGTTATGTGCCTATTAAATAGTTTATTTACGTTCGCATTGAACGCGAAGAAAAACGATAAGTGAACTTTGCAAACCCGCGTAAGACCAGCGGTGCGACTGTTAGCTCTAAAATATGCTACAATTTCTAAAGCATTGAAGTGGCCTCATTTAAGCAAAATAACAAATTTGGTCACTGTTTGAGGAGCTCATAGCCAGTTGCACCCACTGATCGGTAAACGATTAGCGAGGTTAAGCAACGTTGGGTGCGGCCAGTCTATAGATGGGTGACCGCTTAGTGGTATTTCATCTGAGCGTCTCCGTGCTTCGGAGGGCACGTAAAAAGTCGGTCCCGGTCGTTGTCAAATTGATAGCAGTCGTTAAGCCATGTCAGAGGCCTACGGGCGGCTTGAACAACTCTTGATAACAGGTTGACCACTAACCACACGAAAAGAAGAAGAAGACTTTTTAATTTAAATATGGAGATAAAATTATTGGGAAAAGAGGAGCCCGCCACGCTCCCTCGGATTGCCTACCCCAACTATTGGATTAGAAAAAGGTTGACAACACCGAAGTCCTCTGAATAGGGACAGGCACGACGTGGGGCCTGGGCGTACTCCAACTTGTAGTATTCCGCTTAGAGCACAAAAAAGCGTCGACAGTCGACGTCGTCGTCGGTGTTTCCTACCGTTTCAAATGATATTTTTGAAGTGAAAACTTCTTTAGGCGCGTTGCACTTCTTGGTTGAACAAAAATCATAGAATTCGCGTCATCGTCACACTTCGTCATCGTCACGCTTCCACGCTTTTCATTTTTGAATTATTTTAGAATATTAACAATATCTCAGAAATGGTGCGGCCTATGAAAAAAATAACGACCCCCTAAATAATAATAGAGAGTATCAGGAATCCGACTCGCACTTTTTTTTTTATAAAGAAGTTTCAATGATCAGGGATTAAAGTTTTCACTTCTATCGGCAGGCCCCAATTTTGATTCTGTAACTGTCGTATTAAACTAACTCGGACTCCTCTTAAATAAGTATAACTCAGCGATACGTAACATTATATCGCCTAGTTTCTTAGCTCATAACGTCTGTGATATAAATATGTTAATTCTGTCAGTATCAAACAGCAGCGTTATTATAATATATAACATTTTTCAACCTTGAAGATGATATTTGGATTGATACGGGACAATTGAAGGCATTTTATATACAAATTTTTTAAACTAATGTATGTCAATGGCGTTATGTAAAGCTGACCGCAAGATGGCGCTGCTTAGCCCCGTATTAAACTGTCCCACTGCTGGGCACGGGCCTCTTGTCAGTATGAGAAGGGTTACGCCATAGTCCACCACGCTGGCCCAGTGCGGGTTGGCAGACTTCATATATCTTCGAGGACATTATGGAGAACTCTCAGACTGCTCAGACATGCAGGTTTCCCCACGATGTTTTCCTTTACCTTTAAAGCAAGCGATAATTAACTAGCTATTACGCACATAACGTCGAAAAGTAAGAGATGCGCGCCTTGGGATCGAACGCGAGACCTCTGCGTGGCAGTCCAACGGTCTCCCACTAGGCTGTCGCAGCTTCTAGTTGACTACGTACTTATTTTTTACAAACAGAATAAAAACATATACCTATTCGCAAATCATTGTTCCAAGTTTGCGCATTCTCTTATTTGTATTTTTATATATTTTTTTTGCTCGTCAAAATTACCACACTCCACCTGATGGTAAGCAGTCGTGTGGTCTAAGAGCAGTGGCCTCCACACCGCCCTCATAGCAGCCAAGGCGATGTTGAGGTCTCTACTTTGACGGCCTGAGAAGGTGCTTTTTCACGCCCCGCTTGAAGGACCCAGGATTGAAGGAAGAAGAAAACAAGGTGCCTTGGCAGAGAATTCCATGCCTTCGTCGTTCGGCAGAGGTTCGGATGAGGACCTTATGAGGAACTTGTTGGTACGCACTACAGGAGACTGAGACTACAGCCATTTTTAGAGTTCGAAAAATCTCTTATACAACAGCTTTGTCTGTCTGTCTGTCTGTTATACAACTTTCAACTCAAGAACCGTAAGAGCTAGAGACTCGCGGTCAACGCCATTCGACGCAGCATAGTCGATATACTTACCCCCGAAATTACTATGAACTTTGACGTCTTACCTCAAGGTCACGTGGTACCACGTGACCTTGATTTACTCTAAGATTTACGGCAATTAATTGACGTTTATCACTTGTCTAAGTATAGTTTCTGTCTTCGAACTGCTACTGAGAATTAACATAATTGATTAACCATTTGTTTTTATTTTTTTGCTGAACGCTCTTAGGATCCAACTCTTGGTATAAGCTTGTACTTATATTTGATAGAATCTTCTCAGGTCCTGGCTATGTTTCCAGTAAGAAACTTCTCTATAGCAGCTCAGAAGTCAGAGTCATGAATAGTGCCTGTACTTGACGAAATGTGTGTATAATATACATGCTATCCCTTTCAGGATATGCAGGGTTGATATAATATATTACGTAATAGGGATAGACACACATAATTAAAATACGCTTATGCGTTTGTTTGTTACGCTTTTATGCCATAACTACTCGACCGAGATGTACAGAAAAGGTCATAACCTACATTTAAACGAGCCAAGCCGCAGAATAAATCTAGTTAGAAACAAAATAAATTAAAAAGAAATCACTTAATGCAATCCAATTACTCTTAAATAAACAAGCCAATATATTAAAACGTTTAATCAATTATAAAATACTCTATTAAATAGTCATTTAGTAGCTTTAGGCGTTCGAGAAAGCCTTGAATAATGTGAAAGGATAGTTGTACATTATTTGTTTAGGTCATAACTATGACGCTTTAAATATAGGTTTGTCTAACATAGATTGTACGGATTGTGCATAGGTTAAACTAGTCATTTCATTACTACGACCTCGAGCCACCTTGAGTAGAAGCCTGCGGACGGTGGACCCATTGGGGCTGTCCACCGCTCGATCATCGCAGGTCCGAATAGGCGGCGTTCGTGTTCCGCGCACGCCTCTCGATGTCGGAAGGGGGAATAGGTCCCCCGTTTTGTCGTCGGAGACTAGGTCCCCCAATTGTGTGTGTAAATTTTTATGTTTGTGTAAATTGTATGTGTGATGGTTGTGTGGGACCCGCCCCGTCCATCAGCGGGTCGAACCTTCGGCGGGGTCGCGATTCGAATGCGAGAGCGTCCGCGCGGCTCCACCATAAAGGTGTGAGGAACACCGCAGTAGTTTTAGTCGGTTCAGCCCAAATCCATCTTAGGGCTGGATCCCGACATATCCGCATCGCATCGATGGGTAATGTGATTGTACATTTCCCCGCGTCAGCAAAATAAAAAAACTCACTTCACTACTACACCATATGGGGGTCGTACATTTGATCCCCACACGGGACAAAAAATTTGGGAACTAAGAATAGTTGTTGGTGGTCTGTTGCAGAAAATATTCCCAGTAAGGCCAACATTTAAAAAATTCTGATATTCATAATATTCTAATCAATGTTATAAATACATACATACATACATAAATTCAAGCCTGTTTCCCAGAGGGGTAGGCAGAGACTACGGATTTTACCAAATGTGGTACGATCCTGACACACTTCTTTGGCTTCATTCACTTTCATCACTTTCCTCATACACGCTCGCCGGTTTAAGATGCTGTGGCATAATGGCCTATGGATAATGGATAAATATGGCCGGTAAAAGGGCTGTACAACCATAGTTGTACAGCCCTTTTTACTACTAAAAAGACACAATGTATAGACGTGATTTATAACACTACGTCAGCGAGTGGCGTAATGGTCATGTCTGGAACTGTCCCCACTCCCCGGTGCACCGTAATAGGCTCGCCATGTATCACATGGGATCTAACCATAGCTGGCGAAATGTAATCTATACTATTATTATAAAGCTGAAGAGTTTGTTTGTTTGGTAGTACGCGCTAATATCAGGAACTAATGGTTCAAATAGAATTTTTTTTTAGTTTTGGTAGACCATTTATCGAGAATGGCTATAAGTCTATATAACATCACGCTACGAACAATAGGAGCGGGGCATCAATTAAAAATGTTGCAAAAGAATTCTCTTATGTGAAGCAGACGAAGTTGCGCAAGTCAGCTATTATAATAATCCTATGTAGGCATCGATCAAATATACCATAGATGCACGATCGTCGCTCGAAAAACGGCCCCAACAAAACTGTGCATAAATCAGTCGTATGCGCTATATTATGCACCTGTCCCACTCACTCTTGCGTGCGCTGCCCGTAAGCGAGAGCGAATCGACACCACTACTACGGTGGAGACCGTACCATATACTTAGTACGCTTGCGTATCGCGAGTAACACACTTAGGACGCTTTACATTGACGCGTTTTAACTAAACTATTACAAAATGTTTCTCAGTGGGCGTTCAATGGTTATTCCGGTTTATTTCCTGGATTGCATAATAAATGCAGACACTTATAAGTAAGTAGTACTGGTCAGTGCCACATATTGACGCGGTTTTTGTATGAGAATGTGCATCTATGGTATATGTGATCTAAGTATGTAGGTGTGTTTTTAAAGAGTTCTCTTTTCAAAATAATATTAGAACGTGAAATCGTTGACAACACTATTTATGACTTGCTTGAAACGTCATAGCGAATTTAAAATTACAGTAATCGCAAATAAACGCCGTGCTAATGTTTAAGCAAGTTAAGTAAATATGTAATTTTACTACTTTATTTTGTTTAGGCGTGAAGTATAAACGATTTTCTACAAAATACGACGTCGTTTTAATCATTTATATAAACGGGACGTCTAGTAATTATTGTTAAACATAAAGTATGTAGGCACGGTTATAGCTATATACATAGGTACATATGTAAATTGTAGTTCAACACTAAGTAATATATAATATAGTAAACTAGCTTTTAGCTGCGGCTTCGATCGCGTAAATGTAGGTTATGTAGGTACATTTTTCTGGATGAAAGGTACACTATTTACTTTTCGGTACCCTGACAACGTGACCCCTGGGTATGCGAGATTTCATGATGATCGATCAGCTATATAAAGTAAAAAAGTAACAAACAAACAAACTCACATTTTTATATTAGTTAGGATGATATTGTTGGTTCATTGGTATAAGCATCTGCATTTGTGTAATATTAATTATGATGTACCGGCTTCGATTTCCACTGGCGATCCTCATAGAAAACTCTACCATATTGACATCCAGCAAGAATACCATAATCTGCCTACCCCATAAAAAGCGTAATTACTAAAACTCGTAAATATTTATTAAGGTGAGACGATTTATCTTTTAAAGACATCTCCTGCACTAGAGATAATCTACGTTTTGTTGACGACGTTACAAATCAAATTACGGACATACACACAAAATCGACACAACTATTAAATTGGTTGATCAGACATAGTTTGTCCCGCGTGGGAGCGTACAATTTATAATTTTCGATTGAGAACAGAAGATGAAAATGTTTGGCCACCTTATATGTGCTGTATTCTACACACATGAAAGTCATAGAACGTCACGAAAATAACATAACAAGAGGATTAAAACATGACGAGTTCATAAAAACATCATAGAAGAAAAAGTGGAAGAAAAGAGAGGAAGAGCAGATCCAAGAGAGCATTCACTGACCAAATGAAGGAAAAGGCGAAGGTCATATCTTATAAGGAGGTCAAGGTCTTGACCGAAAATCGGAGAACATGGCATATACGCCACCGATAAGAGGAAAGCTCTTAAGTATAAAGAAGAAAGAAGAAGAAGTGGGATCATAGCCAGCGATGGCACTGGCGATGCAACTAATTAAACAAATATTCTGTTGGTTAAATATTCAGGTCGCTTACCTAAATATTATACCGAAAGATCTAATCAACTGCCGTATCCATACCCCATAAATAATTCATAAAGAACATTTAATCAGGCCATGTTTTAGACTCATAAAATTGCATAAAACATAATTATATTATAACGAAATATATTCGCTAATAAATTAGTCAAAATATATCAACATTTAGCGCATCCATTGCTCGGTCAGACTGATTGATTAAATGCTACATGCATAATGTGTACTGGCGCCAAATCTTTGGCAAACACCGCCCATACCTAACATCATAAATCTATACAAATTATTATATAAAAGTTATTGTAAATGTGTTCGTCTGTGACGGCATGCTAAACGAATGAACCAAAAAAGCAAGAGTTTTAAATAGTATTTTTTGTCACACTAATTTATGTGGCGCTCTACATCTACTCACCCGTGATTCTCAACCTTTTATTTTATTTTATTTTGAGTATATATTTAGTGCTTTTATGTATGTGTTAAACAGCAGCTATAGCCTTGTGAGGGGCTGTTGAACTGCCTCGCAGAGGTCTCGAGTACGATCCAAAGGCGCACATCAGCGCTGCTTATAAACTGTCTCACTACTGGGCACGGGCCTCTTCATGGTGTGAGAAGGGTTAGGCCATAGCCCACCACGCTGACCCAGTGCGGATTGGCAGACTTCACATATCTTCGAAAACATTATGTACAACTTTCAGACATGTAGATTGCCCCTCGATGTTTTCTTTCACACTTATAGCGAGCAATACTTAACTATTTAATACGCACATAACTTCGAAAAGTTAGAGGTGCCTTGGGATCGATCTCGAGACCTCAGCGTGGCAGTCCAACAATTTCCCATTAGACTATCACCGTTTATTTCTACTTCTAATAATGTAGTAAATAAGTGAATCAAAACATATACACTAGTCGATATCTTTTCCATAAAAATGTAATAAAATCAGTTTGTGTAACCATTTGGCCATGTTTTCGTCACCTCGGATACTAGACGGCGCTACGGATGCATTTTTGCGAGGTGATTTGTCATCTTGCCAAATGCTTTTCGATGACATTATATTATAGAATCATTTTTTATAATAAACTCTAGACTATAATTTATCTTAATAATTATTTGACTTGTTGGTCTTATTTATTCACAGCATTATTTATGGCGTAAGCTTGAATGCGCTTGATGTGATGGTTTAATTCCTGAGTTGAGTATTCTCGACTTAAAATTTTTATTTGCTTGGGTGGGTATCTTCCTATAGGTTCACTTGAGGGAACTTTAGCAGGTAGTAGAGCCTCGCTGATTTCAGCATGAATGGGCCCGGCTCAACCGGGGAAGGACTACCCTCTCACAGAATATCGACGTGAAATAGCAGTATTCCTACTGTTGCGTTTCGTTCGGTGAGTGAGAGTGCCAGAGGCCCAATCACCCTCTTTCCCCTTTCCCGCTCCTTTACCTTCCTACTTTCCCACACCCATTTTTCTCTTCTTCCTTTCCTAAAGGGTTGGCAACGCGCAAGTGATGCCTCTCAATTGTTGCAATTGTCGCAGGCGTCCATAGGCTACGGTGACCACTTACCATCAGGTGGGCCGTAAGCTTGTTTACTATCCTAGTTGCATAAAAACCAACCTATATATAACAAGCAAAAAATAGATCGATGCTGTTGCTCTAGGGAAATATAGCTGCATACTGTATTTGATGCCCGGGTGGAGCATCAGGAATTCCCTTTTTCCACCAAATATTTCTAAGACTAGCACCAGTGTAGTAATGTGCGCTGCAGGCGGTAATACTTTTATGCCTTAAATAAATAAAAACAAAATTAAATCTGTTTATAAACTACCTACCCACCTACCCACTGCTGGTAATTGGCAGACCTACATATCTTCGTGAACATTGTGAAGAATTCTTAGACATGGTATTTTCACGATGTTCAACGTTAGAGCGAGCAATAATAATAATAACAAATGTATTACTCGAAAATTGAGAAAGGAAGGAAGAAGAAGAAGGAAGAAAAAGAAGAAGTGCTGAACCTTTACGATGTAGTTCAACATTATTTCCAGTAGGCTTTTGCCGGTTTAATTCGTGAAGCTGGTTTAGCTGCCGATAAGTGAATGAAACAATTCTGCCTTACCGTTTGAGAATGCCCAAGTGTATTTTTTTTTTATTTTGCTCGTCAAAATTACCACACTCCACCTGATGGTAAGCAGTCGTGTATTACTATGATATGTAATGTTACTAACATGACGTCATTAATATTTATGAACTGTTACTAGTATGTAGTTACAAATTGTCATAATTTTGAGACTTGTATCACGTCGATGCAATCACGTATAACATGTTAACTAGAATTCGTGCTATAGTTTTTAGCAAAACAACTATTTAGAAACCCAATTGCGGAAAAGTGAACTGTAATACTATTACTTATATATAATACTAGAAGTTCCCGCGGTTTCACCCGCGTTTATCGTTACTGCGCCGCCCCCGTGGGTCGTAGCGTGATGTTATATAGCCTATAGCCTTCCTCGATAAATAGGCTATCCAATACTAAAAGAATTTTTCAAATCGGACCACTAGGTTCTGAGATTAGCGCGCTCAAACAAACAAACAAACAAACTCTTCAGCTTTATAATATTAGTATAGATATATTTAAGTCACAAATGGATTATTTTGAATATCAAAGTTGATTAGTGAGTGTATTGTAGTTAGATTGAGCATATAAAAAAGTTTGTGGAGTACCTACTTCTCGCTAAAAACACAACTATGCTTTTAGAGACATGAATGAAGTTGATGATGATGATTTAGTGGCGGAACCAACGCGACTACTGCGTATGAGATCTCGGGTTCAATCATCGGGCAAAGGCTGATTAGATTTTCCTGTCAGCAAATTTTTAGTACCAGCATTGAGTCTGAAACTGTACTAGGTAGAGGTCAATTAACATAATTGCATAAATGTAAGAGTAACACATCTTGGCCTACGATGGATCTTTGCTTTACCGCTAAAGTCACAACGATTCCTGTTTTATGTTGCAATTCTCGACACACTACGACCATTAGACGTACGCTATTCAGTCACATAAGTAATAAAAAGTGAAGGTCACGTACCATTATCACCAAAAAAAATGTTTGCATAACTATCTAAGACTGACTTTTAACCGTAAAAGGCGAGAATCAATACAAACAAAATCAGACACCAATTTGGACGTGCGACGCCGAGTCAGACGTTGCATAAGAGTGTATTTGTCAAGTATGTTGTGTAGTGTAACCCGACTTGTAGAAAGAAAGCGAGTCGAGTCACGCAAGGTCACGGTCGGCCGCTGGAAATTCCATACTATATATTGAAATACTATGTATGGAGATAATAATTACATCCGTGGTTTTAGATAGGTACTGTTTTATGATTTTGAACTTTTATTTGTATATTGTATAGGGTAGTATTTAACTGCACAGCAAAAATATACTAATTGCACACCAATATATATTTAAAGAGATCAAACTAAGTCGACGGAGCCCCGCTTCGCGGAGCTCCTATTTTTGGATGGGTTTAAGAAGGAACCTAACATAACCTAACCCTTCCGAGACGGAATGTAATGATTTGAGGCGTATAGGTGCTCGTTATGATATATTTTAGTAAGCATATTTTGCTGCTTAATTAGTATTTTTGGTGGTCATTATATTATTTAATCCCTATTGTATATAGCTGACCCGCGCAACTTTGTCTGTTTTACTTATGAGAACCCCGAATTTCATTTATGCTCCGCTCCTATTGGTCGTAGCGACAACGTAACAATACGCACTAAAACGTAGTACAAATTAAAACTTATATCTAACATTATTTTACATTAATATTACCAGACATAATATACAAGGTATGTATATATTTGCTTAGAATAAAAGATTCGTAATAATAAGCCCCCTAAAAACCAACCACACGTCCTGATCGACCACCTGATCACGTGGGGGGCGGACACACGACAATATAAACTTTACTGGCGTGGCTAACGTGGCACTGGTAGGTGAGTAGGTAGGAATAGGACCCAAGCTAAGGTGGAACAGCGTACGCCGAGAGCTGCGTGGCTAAGGGGGAGCTTAGTCGCTAGTATGCGGACTCTGAAGACCAGGGAATCTTTAGTTTTATTTGCCCTTACCGCGGTGAATGCAGGGCTCTGCCGTGGCTGACCGTTACGTCTCTTGCTACTCGTGGGAACATGATGAAGAAGTACAACACAAGAAAGTATAATCTTAGACCGCTTCCCGGGATTCGCCGGGGCTCAATTAGTGATGATGATACTACGTCATTATTTTCATCTGTGCCTTCTACTCGCCCTTCTTATATGACTAGGAGCACAACTACATCATCCACTAGTAGTAAGCTCGATAGTGTTGTGCAAGATGTCAACCTTGACATAGAACTTGCACCCACCTCGGGCTCAACGCGCAAAAGATGGACTTCTGAAATGAACAAATTCATACTGCGCACTTATCTTCAACTAACAGCATTAGACAGCGATACAAAAACTTATTTAGAACCTCTACATCTCAAATTTATTGAAAAATATCCAAAAATGCAAGTAAGCCGACAAAGAGTAGGAGATCAACGTAGAGCTATAATCCGGAACAAATTACTACCACAAATAATAATAGATCAGATACGAGACGAAGTAAAAGAAGAACTAAATCAACTACAAATTAACTCCCACACTAGAACCATACAAAGTCATCCCAATCAAACACAAGAACGCCCAACCAACCTATTAAATAACATAAAACATACACAACCCACAATCATAGACAAAGAAAAATCCCAAACCATAACACAAACTCGTATGCGATGGACTAACGAACAGAATGAAGCAATAATGCGGTCATATTATCGAACAACAAATCTGGGCACCAACGAAACTGCATACCGAAAACAGATGTACGACGATTTTATCAACAAATTTCCCTTACTGGGACATCTAAGTGAACAACGTATTGCTGATCAGAGGAGAGCAATAATAAACAATAAATATATTAGCAAAGACCGATTAGATGCTTTAAAACAAGAATTATCTGAAGAGTTAGGACTTAACGATAATTATGCAAGCAATGAATCTATTGAACACTTGTTAAATACTGAAGTAAACACCACATCATCACACACACAACACAACACTGGAGTTAATAGATGTAATATCGATAACATTCAAACGCAAACCTCAAACATTAGTTATTTACAAGAGTTACCACAGATTTCAGATGCAGACAGTTTAGAGAGAAACACACATATTGATTGCACCTTCCAGCAGGCATTTCAATTTTACAATCATACTGAACCTACAAATAGAGTCTATATCCCGAAACAAAAACCATCCAAACAACTTGCTAACATAATCAATTACATAAATAAAATAACTCTTCCGGAGAACACTAATTCAAACACCGAATTTCAGACACTACAAACTATTATATACAGCGCAGCTTGGACAGCTGCTAAAGTCAATGGAGCGAAAATAGCCCTTCAAAATAATGAGAGCCAGCAACGAACAAAAACTGAATATAAACCAAGCTGGCAAAAAAGACTAGAACGTAAACTAAATGCCTTACGAACTGAAATAGGGCGACTAACACAATTCATAAAGGGCAACAGGAGCAGAAATGTAGTGAAACACGCCAACATAATAATAGAAAAATATAAAACTCATACCGTACACGAAGAGCCAAATACACAACCCGTACACACACTAGACACACTCAAACAAAAACTGTCAGTTGTAACAGGACGACTACAAAGATATAAAGCATGTACACTAAGGAAAAAACAAAATACTCAATTCATCCACAATGAAAAACTTTTCTATCGCAACATCCGACACGAAACTACCAACAGTTTACACAACAACATAAACGATACAACGAATTACCCCACACCAGAAATTATAAAAAACTTTTGGTCAAGAATATGGTCAGATCCTATTCAACATAACACCCAAGCCAAATGGATACAAACAGAAATTACAAATAACAACACACTTATACAACCAATGACGTTCGAGCATATATCCCCTCAAATCTTTCAAAAAGTTCTAAGTAATTTACACAACTGGAAATCACCAGGATCAGATTTCATTCATAGTTATTGGTATAAGAAATTTACTTACATTCACAGCTATCTACATAACTACATTAATATTTTCATTCAGGACCCCAACACTATACCATCATATTTAACAACAGGTAAAACATATATGATTTCTAAAGACAGCAATGATCTCTCTGATCCTGCCAAATATAGACCTATTACTTGTTTACAGACCCTATACAAGATAATCACATCCTGCCTATCAGAATTGATATATAAACATATTGATGCCAATAATATTCTGGCCGAACAACAGAAAGGGTGTCGTAAATTTAGCCAAGGATGCAAAGAACAATTAATTATAGATTCTGTTATCCTTAAACAAGTCCAGAAAACACATTCAGATCTTTTCAGCATGTACATAGACTACAAGAAAGCATATGACTCAGTACCTCATTCATGGCTACTAAAAGTTTTAGATATCTACAAAATACATCCCACAATAATATCGTTTTTAAAAAACATAATGTCAAAATGGTCAACTGTGCTTACACTTACTACCTCAACAAACATAATAGAAATAAGCCCCATCCGAATACAGAGAGGTATCTTTCAAGGAGATGCGCTAAGTCCGCTATGGTTCTGCCTTGCTCTAAATCCCCTTTCTAACATATTAAATTTAACTGCAATAGGATACCCTTTAAAAGACACAGAAAGCCATAATAGTATAGAGAAAATATGTTAAATCATTTGCTTTATATGGATGACATTAAACTTTACGCTAATACTGAGAACGAATTATTAAAACTAGCTAACCTAGTGGAAGAATTTACAAATGACATAAATATGCAATTCGGCATAGATAAATGTAAAATAAATTCAGTTAAAGCCGGGCAGAACTATCAACATCAATACACGTTAGATACAGGTGAAAATATTGAATCACTAGACGAGCATGACACTTACAAATATCTAGGGTATAAACAGTCACTACAAATACATCACAAAGACACAAAACAAACACTAACATTACAATTCCAACACAGAATTAATACAATATTGAAAACACAACTTAACTCTAGAAACACAATTAAAGCAATCAACACTTTTGTCATTCCGGTACTCACTTACTCTTTTGGAGTAATAAATTGGACCAAAACCGAACTCAAGAACCTACAGAGAAAATTAAACACTACAATGACCAGGTTTCGGAAACATCACCCAAGATCTTGTTTACAAAGATTGACATTGCCCAGGAAAGAAGGAGGCAGAGGCCTCGTAGACATTTTAAATCTGCATAACAAACAAATAACGATCCTCCGGCAATATTTCTTCGCCAAATCTCAATTATCTACACTCCACGAGTCAATAGCACAAATGGATCAAAAATTAACCCCACTAAACCTCAAGGACACCGCCAAACAAAAAAACGAAATGCTGTCAGATGAAACATCTAAACTATCAGAATAGCACCAAAAATCTCTGCATGGAAGACATCGCACGGACTTATGCCAACAAAATGTCGACAAAGAGGCGTCGAACGCGTGGCTAAGCCGAGGCGAATTTTTCCCAGAAACCGAAGGATTTATGATTGCAATACAGGACCAGATAATCGAAACCAAAAACTATAGAAAGCATATAATCAAGAACTTAATAACTGACACCTGCCGTAAATGCAATAGTATGCCAGAAACAATCCAACACATCACAGGAGCCTGTAAATCAATTGTCCAAACTGACTACAAATATAGACATGACCAAGTAGCAAATATTATACACCAAAATCTTGCACATCAATATAAATTCATAGAATCAGCTACAGCATATTATAAATATAGCCCTCAAACTGTTTTAGAGAATTCCACTACCAAACTATATTATGACCGAGCTATCCTTACTGATCGAACCATCCATTACAATAGACCAGACATAACCTTAATAAATAAGACCACTAAAACAGGATACTTAATAGATATTGCCGTACCAAACACACACAACCTACAAACTACAATTGCAGAAAAACTAAGCAAATATATAGAATTAAAGGATGAAATTACTCGTCTTTGGCACCTGCAAAAAGTAACTATCGTCCCTATTGTTCTCTCTACTACAGGCGTCATACCCAAACAAATACACCAATCACTCAAAACTTTAAAACTGCCACCTAAGACCTACTGCCTGTTACAAAAAGCAGTTATACTCAACACCTGTAGAATAGTAAGGAAATTTCTACAATGTGAATCAGAAACTCACATCCAGTTACACACACAGCCACTCTGTTTACAACTCAATCACAACATATTGCTGATGTACACTTGGCTTAGGCCCGTGGCATCAGTTCTCTTTCCGGTTAGCCGAGAAAATACAAGAAAATCAAAATAATAATAATAATAATCTTTATTGTTCAGAAAAAATAATTTACATTACTAAAACAGACAAATCACTGGTCTCCACACTAGGATTCCCTGTGTCGTGGAGGCCAGTCTCTTTCATCGTGGTTCAAAAGATAATATAACATAAATGTACAATACAGATAAAGTTAAACAAAAACAAAAAAAATATTTCATGAATACATGGCGTCTTATAGTAAGTGCGTACGAAAGTATGAGTAGTTAGTAGTGTGATGTTGGTGTGTGCGAGTGTGTGTGAGGGTATGTATGCGTGTGTGTGTGCGCGTTTGTGTGTGTGTATGTGTTTTTGTGTGTGTGTTTGCATACATATGTGTGTGCGGTGGTCATGTCTACATAACGAAAAATATCATGTAATTAACTAAACGGTATCTGAAACTGTACCCGTTAGACTGCAATAGGCTTGCGGATGGCGTAGTAGTTTAAGTGGTCGCCTCGCCGCTGCCACTGCGACGAGTATAGTCGGTTCGAATCCCACACGGGACAAAAAATTGTGTGATCCACAAATAGATGTTTTTTGTGTCCATCGTTTAAATGATTGTATAGTCCTCCGGGATACAGTAATCATTCCAATTGCGGGAGCTGTCCTTTAAAAAAAGAAAACCATAGTTAATGAAATTTGGATGTACATACATACATACATAGATTCACGCCTGTTTCCCAGAGGGGTAGGCAGAGACTACGGATTTCCATTTGCTACGATCCTGACACACTTCTCTGGCTTCATTCACTTTCATCACATTCCTCAAACACGCCCGTCGGTTCAAGGTGCTCTTAACCTGGCCTTTGTCCAGAACGCCTCCGATCTGGTCGAGAAACGTTCGCCTAGGTTTTCCTCTTGCGACTGTTCCATTCACACTAGCCTTATAAACGATATTTGGATGTAATAATGTATTTATAATTTTTATAAATTTGGATGTAATCTTTTGTCGGCCTCGATGGCGTAGTGGTTAGTGTAACCGACTGTCACGCCTGAGGTCGCGGGTTCGATTCCCGCACAAGTCAAACATGTGTGTGCATGAACATGGATGTTTGTCTTGGTCTGGGTGTTTCTATGTATAATATGTATATATTTACAAAAAAATGTTTATGTGTATGTTTATCCATTGTCTAGTACCCATAGTACAAGCTCTGCTTAGTTTGGGCTAGATAGTGTTGTGTGTATGTGGTAGAATATTATTATTAATAAAGTTCGGCCTACGTATAGGGAAGCATGCGTGAGACTATGACGGATATAATTAGTAGCTGTCACTGATTTCTTACATGATTAGTTATTAGGGTTCCGTACCCAAAGGGTAAAACGGGACCCTTTTACTAAGACTCCGCTGTCTGTCTGTCACCAGGTTGTATCTCATGAACCGTGATAGTTAAACAGTTGAAATTTTCACAGATGATGTATTTCTGTTGCCGCTATAACAACAGGGAGCTCCCATACAACAAACTTGATAATTTTGCTCGGTTTTGCTCGATATTGATAACGGCAACAGGTAGACGCTTGAAATATTCACAGAATATTTAGTTATTTATATATTCAATTTAAAATAAATAATTAAATTAAAATAAAACAAATATTTAAGGGGGGCTCCTATACAACAGACATGATTTTTTTGCCGTTTTTATAGATAACGGTACGGAACCCTTCGTGCGCGAGTCCGACTCGCACTTCGCCGGTTTTTATCATTACAAGTTAATACTGATTAATGCACGGCAAGTTTACAACAGCATTCCTTGATGTCACGGGACTGTTAACCGTCGCCTACTCACATCGATCATATTAACACTTAAGTCGTCGTATTTCAAACCGTCCGCGTCACCCGCAGCGAGATGAACTTTCTTCTTTAAGAAGTACATGGCTTTTTTTATACTACTAACGTGGCAAACAAGCATATGGCCCACCTGATGGTAAGTGGTCACTGTAGCCTATGGACGTCAGCGACACCAGAGGCATCACCTGCGCGTTGCCGACCCTTTAGGAGAGGAAGTGGGAAGGAGAAGGAGCGGGAAGGGCCAAGGGGGTCATTGGGCCTCCGGTACTCTCACTCACCGAACGAAACACAACAGTAGGAATACTGGTACTTCACGTCGAATTTCCTTCCCCGGTCGAGCCGGCCCATTTATGCATTTATGCCTTTGAAAAGTTAAAAATGCCCGTCCGTACTCGAGACCTCTGCATGGACGTCAACGATCTTCCACTACGCTATCGCTGCACCTGCCTTCTATTATGTGGGACCTAAAATAAGGGTTACAAACACCACCTACCACTTTAGTGATATAGGCTTGAGACTGTACAATATATGTTTGTATGATAAAGGACACCTTTCAAAGATCAACTAGACCAAAAGCCTTCTTTTTTTATTAAATTTGGACCTCGGTTACCGGTTACCTGTTAACGGTAACCGCAATGTCACCGGTAAACAGTAACAAACGCTTATGGACATTTGCAAAACTAGCGATGACACGTATGAGTGTTATCCCCGGTATTGCAAACGTTTACGTTACGCAAACTACATTTACGTGGGCGAAGCCGCGGGCAAAATCTAGTAGAAAATATAAAAGAATTAAGGAAAGTAAAAGAGGTTTTATAAATATTTTAGATAACAAAAAGAAAAAATTTGCTATACTTTATAGGGAATTCAACAAGTCTCAAATCAAGATTGTTGTAGAGTGCAGGAAAAGCCTGACCAGGATTTATATCTTTTTTACATTATCACATCAAAGTTAGCCGGTAGAGCCGCGTCGCTTATTAGCGAGCGACAAGATTTAGATAACTGGCCTATTTTAAAAAATTACTTTAAAACAACATTTCGGTGATCCAATATCAGAGGAATGTATAGTAATTGAATTAGAAACACTTAAAATTTATGCCATTATTATGGCGAATCTTAGATGTAAGCTACGTGCTGCTATTGAGAATTCATTTCAGAATGACAGTTTGTCTGAATCAGAATTCGAACCCAAGACTTCATATACATTATTCGCATTCACTACCGCTGCCACCAAAGCAATTATCATTTAGTATACACCACACATTCGGTATACAATATCAAAAACACCCAACTTAAATGAAAAAGTAAACACGAAATGCCACCAAGCCTTAACAACAATTCATTGGCGGCCAGAAAATAGCTTTTTAATTATGTCTGCTATTCCAATACTTGACGGGCTTAAGTACGCTAAAATTGCTGAACCTTTATCGATCAGTTTTTATGATCTAATTTACGAGCCTGTCTGTTACTATTCAAGGTGGCGTGTTATTTACGATTTGAATTGCATAAATAAGTACATAATAATTTGTCATTTATTACGCCGCATAATAAATAATACTCGTAACTAATATTATAAATGTTGGAATCTGTTTGTTTGTCACGTCCTTATTTTAAATAGAGACTAACTATGTACATGCTTGTTTGACACTCTAGTTGTATATATGCTGAGGGGTTATTATATTAAAAAAATGCTTTTTTATTTCCACTTCATAGGTTTTACGCTTGTAATACAAAGATTACATTTTTAGACTTCAATGATGCCAATGAACATTTTTTAAAAAGAAAAGCCTTGTCTGATTCGGGAATCGAACTAGGCATCTCACAATGGATCGCAAACATTATTATTATGCACAGACTTATGCTACAAAACCTAGATATATAAAATATATATAATATAATATATATATAATCCTTACTAATATTATAAATGCGAAAATGAGTTTGTTTGTTTGTTTGTTACGCTTTCACGCCTTAACTACTCAACCGATCAACATGAAATTTTGCATACACGTTTTCAGGGGTACAGAATAGGACATAGGGTACCTTTCATCCAGAAAAAAGAACTGTTAAAAACCTAACCTAGCCTACATTTCCGCGAGCGAAGCCGCGGGTGAAAACTAGTATAATATATATATAAAAATAGGTATATAAAATAGATATATAAAAATTCTAATAATAATATCGTAGGCGAAGCCGTATGCTATACCTTGTATACATAGTTTGTATTAAAATACTCATGGGCGTGGTATTTATATTTACAGATTAATTATAAATTACATCACTATTATATTTATGTCCACTTTGATTGTCAGTTTGTTTGTATAACGTTCACTAACCAATCGAAGAGTTTAAAGCAAAAGCTCTACCAAAATTAGTAATTTAAAAAAGATAGACCATACCAGGGACTGCTTTTAAATCTAGAATTTCAGTCTGTTCAGGTCACTCATGACATTGGCTTTAAACTTGCTTAGTTTAAAGCTCATTTAATGTGTTAATCTGTCTAGTTTCAGAATACCTGATATAATTAAAAATCTATTGTATGTAGCCACCGGTGTGCCGCTAGGACTCAATAGGTTATTCAAATCTAATGTGGTTCAATTTCAAACGACACAAAGACAACTGCAAGATTAGCGTTTAGAAAAACTGGCAAGAATACCTTTATAAAGTTAATGGTCAAACGGAGCCAGAGGAAAACACAAGCTTTATTATAAACAATAACACAGAATATCTACATATTGTCCCCGATTGTACAGTCACGATCAGTTCAGTCGTGGTCAGGGCGGGGTCACTGTTCAAATATTCGCTTCCTATTTTGTTCTTTGTAATTAACAATCAAAAAAAGGTGGTGACAGACAATGTCTGGTCAGCTTTTTGTGGTCACGGACTAACGTGACTCAAAAAAAACAAAACTGACCATTCGAAATAACATTTTTTGAGCTGGGCCAATGTCTGCTACATTGCCCGGATCTAGATTGATAGTATACCAATTAAGCTGACGTCTAATATACGATAATTAAAAATATATTATGTTTTTTAGCTGTAAAGTCATTCTAGAACCATTCAGCTACTGTATTCAGACTTTATTTCATGACTAATATATTGAGACTACATAAAAAAGACAACACATGGGTCTATGTATTATCTTTATCTCTATGCATTTAACAATCTGCCGGCGCACATGGATATAGATCTATTTTGTACCAATGCACGCACAGTAAAGAGACTATTTAATAATTATTTTTTTAATAGTGATCTTTAATATCTGGCACAGATTTTCCTGAAGTATGTTTTTGTTTTGTTTTTCTTTTATATACTTATTTGTTTTGTTTTTTTTTGTGCTTGTATTCAAACTAGCCATCTTAATATGTTCATTATATCATCTTAGTTGCAAGTACAATGCAAAATGCAATTGTATATTAGCAATAGAATTGTTATTAGCAATAGAAGTTAATTATTGTATTTATATATAAGAATATTAGTCTGTAAGCTTTCTGCAAAAATAAATAAATAAATAAATATTTACCTACCAGTACGCCATATTTGTTTTCTAAATAAAAAAAGAAAGAATAAAAAAGCTATGTAGGTTTGCTTGTTTGTTTGTTAAGCTTTTTCGCTTTAACTACTCGACTAATAATTATAAAATTTTGCATATATGTTGTCAGGGGCACAGAAAAGTACATGGTGTACCTTTTCTAACCGAACCGACATTATAGACAGATTAAAAACGAAAAATCCGTAATAAAATCAGTTTTAAATTATGTAGTTTGACTAGCTTTTGCCCACGGCTTCGCTCGCGTTAATTTAGAATTTTACAATCAATTCGGGCTGTACTCTGCTTATAATAATATAATGATTCGAAAGACACGTGGCGCCATCTATTATCATAAGAACGTTATTATTGTTTTCCTCGGGAACAGTATTTTTTTTCGGGATTAAAGGTAGCCTATGTCTGTTTCTGTACACCTGCCAACGTATATGCAAAATTTCAGGATGATCGGTTCAGTGGTTTAGGCGTGAAAAGATAACAAACAAACTCATTTTCGCTTTTATAATATTAGCTAGGATTCCGATATGTAACATTTGCGTAAATGTTAGACAATACTGAAACATAAATTAAAAAGAAATAAGATTCATCGATTTATAATTGGACATTATATCATTAAATTGGAGAGTTTGGTATAAATTGTGAGCTGTCAATTAATAAAGCTATTAATCATTTAGTGAAAGTTACATAAAATCGTCACGAGCGCTAGAATTCGGGCAATAAACGAAAGTGCGGTATTGATCGAAGCTTTGAGTTAATCTATTCGAGGCTTCGTGTGTTTTAGAAGCAAAGCATTGCTTTTTTTATCATGTACTAGATGTACCCGCGGTTTCACCATCGTTTATCATTACTGCGCCACCCCCGTGGGTCGTAGCTTGATGTTATATAGCCTATAGCCTTCCTATAGGCTATTCAACACTAAAATAATTTTTCAAATCGAACCGGTAGTTCCTGAGATTAGCGCGTTCAAACAAACAAAGTCTTCAGCTTTATAACATTAGTATAGATAATTGCACTGATGATGCAGTGGTCTCAGAGGTCACGCCATTGCAAGTACGGTAAACGTAGCGTAGATTTGATAACCACACAGGACAAAATTGCGTGTTCGGCCGAGTCTAATTATTTTATACGTCCATTGTTTTAATCATAAACTAACTAGGTAATATCTTTCAAAAATCTTTTCTTACGACTAAAATTTAGCATTAATATTACTATAAGAGTCAAAAGTCAAAAATCATTTATTCACTTAGGTCACAAAGTAACACTTATGAACGTCAAAGGGGTTAGTGCTTTTGTTAGATTTACTGAATTTATATTTATGTTAGTTGCAAGGTTTAGGCAAAAGGTTGAGCCTATGAGAAGTTACTTGCAAGAAACTTAAGGCCACTCTTTTAAATCACCATCAAATTATAATTTCAATATTTTACAACTCATTTATGTACCAGGTGTTGCAGTCATTATGCCATATGTCACTGTCCATATAAAACGAAATTCTAAAAATGAAGGAAAAGTTAATAATAGGTAAGAAGCATTTCAGGTTTCATTGCAGAGATCATTTTGATTTTATTAACTTTTCTATAAGGAATAAACAATATATATAAGGAATAAGGTAATCTAACTTGGTACCTCATTGTAGTTACGTTGTTTACTTATGCCACGGCACCTACAAGGTATACAGTGTCGGTTCTCAGTGTATATTGTTACTATCATAAACTTGATAAAAAACTAATCATATAAAACTTTGAAAGTAAGTAAAAATTACTCCACCTATAACGCAATGGTTAAGTTATCATCTCGGTAGTATGGCGTGCCGAGTGTTCTATGTTCGATTCTACACAAAAATTAGGTCCACAAATAACACTGGGAATCTTATCTTATCTTATGTGTGGGGGCCAGTCAGTGCAGACCGGCGACACTTCGACCCAGTGGGATCTTTCGTGTCGGCCCCTAGATTTAACCCTTAGCTATCTCCTTCTGAATGTACTGCATAAGCCGCAGTGTACAATTCAGAGGGAGAAGCCTGAAGTCTTCAGGGTTTGGATATGCCAATCCCATCAGACCCATCCTCAGTCCAGCCAACGCATCGCATTCACACAGTAGATGCGATACGGACTCGTCCTGTTCACCACAGGCTCTGCAGATCGAATTGTGTGCCAATCTCAATCTGCACAGGAAGTCGTTGGTGCCAAAATGGCCAGTGAACGCTCCTGTGAGCAGGCACATTTGGCTCTTGCTATACCCACAGAACTTCCGGGTCAAGCCTTTGGCTCCGTTTGCAATGAATTTCTTGGAGTATTCCAGACCCCTAAAGGCCATCCACTCTAATCTGTGTTTATCATTGTCATGTGCATTCAAAGCTGCCTTGACGGTGCTCTCAGAGAGTCCCACGAATGGCTCGGGGCCCACAAACAGTTGCTTAACCCTGGGAAACAAAAATGTATATATTTTCTGCGGCATTAATTTTGTTACTGGTTTTAATAAACACCTTCATCAGTCATACCCGAAATGTATTGACTTTGTATGGATTGACTCTGGTTCTTGAGATATTCAACATAAAGAACGGTTCCATCAGGATATTAGAACAATGAAAGAAAGATACCAAGGCCGATGGGACAGCCTTATTATGATGGCAGACTATTGGTCGAGTTTAATAAGGGATTACCCTGAACATAAACACAATAAAAAAGCTTACACATAAAATATTTTCTAATATTTTTTTTATGATTTTTTGTTAATAGCATAATTATGTATTTAGTTTTCTTGTCGTTATTATATAGCCGCTTCTAAAATATATATGTAATATGTAATTGTATTTTCATTTCGACCTTCTTTCAGTCATATAGTTATAAAGTCTTATCTCGTAAACAAGAGTCAATTTAACAAATCTGATAATTATTTTCTCGTATTCAGCATACTGAACTTACACAAAATTTACTTCCACTTACCATGCCGCAAAATGACTGTTCCCCAGTGTTATACATAGTAGGGCGAGTGCGTTATTTTTGTTGAGACAACTACCGATTAGCTTAAAAAACAACCCAACTTTAAAACAAGATCAGAAATATAAAATATTAAACTGAAGAAAGATGTTATCATAATCACTTATATAATAATTATAATAATATCACGTCTGCTAATCATTATATTATTTAATTTAGCGTTTCACTAACCGGATTTCCCTGTGGCCAGTTGAATAACTCGTAACTCACAAACAGACAATCTGATAATGTACGACTAATCATAGATTATATGAATGACATATCGAGATCGAAATGGTTTCTATTGGCATGACTGGAATTAATTACATTGGTTTGATTGTAGCATTGACATCTATCGTTTATGCGTTGTTATGTCTACAAAAGCGTTGGCAGAGTTGTGTATCGACTGCCTTAATAGTCCAGTGTGCTTGGTAGACTGTCTCGGTAGAGCAGCTGTAGAGTATGTGATAGGTCACGTGTTCAACTGCGGGATCAGTTAAAATGTTATATGGTTTCACCGTGAGTAATTTTTAGTAATAATACAGGGTCTGGCATTGTACCCGGAAGACAGGAAGAGACGCAACTATTACGTATAAGACTTAAAACAGGGTTTACTAATAATAATAATATTCTATCACATACACACAACATCATCTAGCCCAAACTAAGCAGAGCTTTTACTGTGGGTACTAGACAATGGATAAACATACATATATACTTTTTTGTGTAAATACATACATATTATACATAGAAACACCCAGACCAAGACAAACATCCATGTTCATGCACACAAATGTTTGACTTGTGCAGGAATCGAACCCGCGAACTCAGGCGTGGCAGTCGGTTACACTAACCACTACGCCATCGAGGTCGTATATTCTATTAAAATGTAATACAGCACTGTTTGCCTCTTCAGCGGCACAGGCGTGAGTCTATGTATGAATATATTCGGTGGCGAATCGGTTGTAAATACAATGGTCGGGCATAAATAGGCGGCGGGTTAGATTTCCTGACCGGGTCTGTATAAAATTGTGATTGCCTGTCAATAAATACTTAGTAGCAGCCTGGAGTTAAGTAAAGTGCTTGAAAAAGCGCGTGAACTAGTTGTTGGTGCCTTTAGACACGTCGGGTTGCCGGTCCTGTTAGATTTTGAGAAAGAAGGAATAGACAGCACTCTTATGTATGTGCACAAAATTGTACGCTATAATATCTCCTTTGCAAATGGCTAGTAACTAGTTAGGAGTAATCGAAGCATTTGGCCGCCGGCGCCGTGACCAACATTTAGCCCTGGGAGGATATTACGAATATGTGAGTATATTCGACAAGTTTTTTCGTAACCAAATACCAATGACCAAGCTTGCCCAGGGTATCGCTGTAAGAATAGCAATACCGTTACTGTCCAGATGGCGTCGTGGTTTAGGTGTTCGCCCTACTACCTGTCAATGCGCCGAGCGTTGTGGGTTCGATCCCCACAGGAATCGAAAATTTTTTGTGTGATCCACAACTGGTTATTCTGAGTCTGGGAGTCCTTTGTTTAAATATTTGTATCACATTCTTTGTCTTATCACATATCGCCCGCTTGGTAAGAGATCTAGAGGCTCACAAATCAAACTCTGTAATTCCTTTATTTCAATCTTATATTTAAAGTCCTTTACAAAGGAAAGAGGATTTAAGAATAAGTTCTTTTGCTTCAGAGAGCGTGTTATATATACAAGAATACAAATTTAGCATGTTTATACTATTTATATAAGTATATTTATGTTAATTTTATCGCTACTTAATCGACATTCTCACAAAACCCGTTTAGTTGCTATGCCCTTAAAATCCATCAATATTTTTATGTATATGTTATGGGTATTTGAGATCACTACTATCTACGCTCTTCTTTTACTGAACGTGGCAACACTTATCTCGCTGGCTCAGCGACTCAAAGTGGACCTTGGTCTCCGACATTAAAGAGCACCATTCTATCCTATTTTGTGGCAAGTCAGACCAATCGAGCACATTCATCTCTTTCAGGTCTTTAGATAGACAGGTAAATGTAAATTATTGTGTAATCTTGACGTTCACAAGGGTTACTTTGTGACCTAGGTAAATGAATAAAGAAATGTTTTTTTTTCTCTAATGAAACGCGCCCATTTTAATGAGATTGATTTGCTATCTCTTTTACCAAATTGTTTCCATGCAATAAAAACTTATGTGGTCAGGAATGATTTTAGGAAGAAACAAGGAATGTTTTTCTAAACAATTTACTATGACTTAATGCATGTTACTTAACCTTTATGTATGATGTGCAAAAAAAGGATACATATACAGCATTAGCTAAGTAGGGAGACCGTTGGACTACAACGTAGAGGTCTCAATTTCGATCTCAAGACCACCACTGACTTTTTGAAATTATGTGCGTATTGAACAGATAACGATTGCTGGGTACGTATTACAATACCGAAATTTAAAAGACCGTAATTTAAAATACCTATGGAAGAAATCCCGAAAAATTAAACACCGAATGATTGTTTGGCCGAAAGTTTTAAATCCCGAAAGTTCATTTGCCCGAAAGGTTAAAATCCCGAAGATCCATATCCCGAAGTCATCCGTACGATTCCGACGCGGAAGCGGTAGGTTGTGTTAGGTTCTCTTTTGTGAAACCACCCAGAAATAGGAGCCCCGCGAAGCAGAGCTCTGTCCAAAACTCCCATTAGTTCCACCATAGAACTGAGGAATTCCATTCGGGATTTCATCTATTCGGGGTTTCATCCTTTCGGGCATTTGGACATCGGTATTTTATGTTTCGATATAACGGCTATCGGCATTTAAAACTTTCGGTATTTTGAATTTCGTTGTTTTGGACGTCGGTATTTCAGTCATAGTTATTATGAAATTTCGGTATCGTAATACGTACTCCGACTGCTCGCTTTAACGGCGAAGGTAAATATCGTAAGGAAACCTGCATGCCAAAGAGTTATCTATATGTTTTCGAAGATATGTTTATTCTGCCAACCTACACTGACCAGTGTGGTAGACTAAGGCCTGACCCTTCTCCCTCATAGAAGAGGTCCTTGCCTAGCATTCGTTCAGCTTAAATACAGGGCTCATATTGTCATAAAAAGTCCAGTCTTACACTAACGACCTCTGTTGTATCGCAGCAGCTATAAAGCTTTTCAAACAACAGACACAAAGGAACACCCAGACACAATATTTTTTGTAAATTATGCAAATTTTTGTTAAGTATGGGGATCGAACTCGCGCTTTGGCAGAGGCCAGCTGACTATTTAAATCACTATACCGTTGCAGTCATGTTACCTGGTGACCTAAATTAATAGTTAAAGAATGGAAGTATATTATATACCATCTTAATGAATGCAACAAAAACATGATCGCGTGAGACGAATCTTAAGTATGCAAGCCTGAGAACAGTTTAGATAATCTTATAACGATTAGTTAGTAACAGGTACTAAAGGTCCGGGTGAACGACCTTTGTTTATAACTGTCAACGAGACCTTTCACACGTTCATTTAGTACGCATTGTTATCGTGATTTGTTCTAAATATTACGCTTCTTAATCACAATGTCATAATTGCAAAGGGCATGACGGAATTCCTACGTATACTTGATGTAGCATAGTAGCAGAATATCTCTAATTTACAGAAGACTACAGCCAAGAGAGAAGGGTTTTAAAAAAGAGAGATTATTATACTGATCATACAGCGGGCAAGTACTCATATCGTCGCTGTGGTCGCGATAAATGTTGTGGGTTCAAATCCGACACAGACCAGTTATCGGTGTTATCCAAAAAGTATTGTTCTGATCCCTTTCTTTTTTTTCTTTTAAACTTAAACATATCTTTATTTCTCTCACCACAGTATTATGTTACATAATTGCTTATAATTATTACATAGCATTCGTTTATTGTGGGAGACTGGTGCCTAAACAAGGCGGTAGCCTGTATTTCAGGCCACCAGGCCGCCACCGCAGATTTTTTTTTTATTTTTTTTTTATTTTGCTCGTCAAAATGACCACACTCCACCTGATGGTAAGCAGTCGTGTGGTAATTTGCATATGAACAGTTCAGCGTAGTCTGTACTATGAGCCAGGTATGATGTGTGATCCTGTATATTTGTATAGTCCCTTGTGACACAGGTGTAGATAACTTGTGCGAGAATAGCATTAGCTGAGTAGATACTGGTTAAACTTTAAAACTTTCCTATATATACGCTAAGTACTGCCTCCGAAGCCGATCGGTAGTGACTGTTACTTAGCTTAGTATCGTGAAGCTGGTGGTTCTGCGCCTGATCTCTCTCCGGTCGCCGGCCGTGTCGGATTACCGTCCCTTCTGATCATGAAAATTAGAGAACTGAGAGTGCACTTGTGTTTGCGGAAAGCCTTGTGCCCTATCATATTTCCTGCACGAGCGGTCTGTACGAAGGAAATTATTATTATACTACATCTACGTTTTTTTACTATATTATATAATTTGTCAATGTCAGCCAGGCCTTAAATTCAAGCCTTAAATGCATTCTCAGTAACACCATTTTATTTATACTTATATATCAACAATTATTATTAATCCTAATCCTAACTAATATTATAAAAGCGAAAATGAGTTTGTTTGTTACCTTTTCACACCTAAACCACTGAACCGATCATCCTGAAATTTTGCATATACGTTGTCAGGTGTACAGAAACGGACATAGGCTACCTTTCATCCCGAAAAAAAAACTGTTCCCGAGGAAAACAACAATAACGTTCTTATGATAATAGATGGCGCCACGTGTCTTTCAAATCATGATTGAATTATATTATTACAAGCAGAGTACGACCCAAACTGATTGTCAAATTCTAAATTAACGCGAGTGAAGCCGCGGTCAAAAGCTAGCAGTAAATATTAATAATATTAATTGTTATCATTGACATACTTAGGTAATAAATTTGCACCAGTTTCTTTATAGCCAAGGATTTTACTGACAACTGAAAGTTCCGGCACTTATTGTAACTATTAAATATTAATTAATGGTCTATTTGCTAGTTCTTAGAATCTAGTTATAATTTAGTAAGTGACCTAAACAATTGGTTAAGTCAAGTAACTATGAAACAAAAATAATAATCTTTCATAGTTATGATATCTTAGCTAATATTATAAATATGAACGTAAGTTTGTTTGTTTATTACGCTTTCACGCTTTAACGACTCGACCGATTATCATGAAATTAACACGTTGACAGTAGTAAAAAAAAAGGACATAGGTAAAAGTATTTCATCCGGCAAAAGTACCTGAGTATCTGACGGGTAGAAAATTGACATAACCCAAATTTACGCGAGCGAAGCCGCGGGGCAAATCTAGTTAGTATATACATACGCTAAAAATACGAACTTAAAACAGAAGAAGGCGAAACGCAACAATACGTTTACTGCGTTTAGCCTTAAGAGCAAAAGTGTCGGCGATTCACGCGCCAAACTCTGCTATTCCTTTATTTCTACTCGGTATTGAATAAGTTTTCCCTAGGATCGGCAAAATGCAAGTGATCAGTGAGATCCCTAGCATTACAAGCGATTATAAGCTACAATAACAATTTACCATCAGCTGAGATGAAGTTTTGTTTGCCATCTTGATAGATTAAAAAGTACTATTGTTATTCCGGCGAGCGTGTATAAGGAATGTGATGAAAGTGAATGAAGCCAGAGAAGTGTGTCAGGATCGTAGCAAATGGAAATCCGTAGTCTCTGCCTACCCCTCTGGGAAACAGGCGTGAATCTAAGTACGTATGTATTGTTACTCCACGTTTATTAACCTGTAAATTGTTCGAATGCCAGACATAATTGAAAAGATATTGTGTCTGGCCGCCGGTGTGCCGCTGCGACTCAATAGGATAATATTAATATCAGCCCTGTATTTAATATGTCCTACAGCTGAGTACGGACCTTTTCTAGTTATGAAAAGATTAGTCCACCAGACCAGCGGGTTGGTAGAATTCCCATGTCTTTGAGAACTTTATGAAGATCTCTCAGATATGCAGGTTTCCTCAAGATGTTTTATTTCACCATTAACGCAAGTGATAATGAACTATTTAATCCGCACATAACTTGGGATTAAGGAGTAGTAGAGCCTCGCTGATTCAGCATGAATGGGCCGGCTCGACCGGGGAAGGACTATCCCTCACAGAATATCGACGTGAAATACCAGTATTCCTACTGTTGTGTTTCGTTCGATGAGTGAGAGTGCCGGAGGCTCAATCACATCCTTTTTCCCTTCACACTCCTTCTCCTTAAGGATCGGCAACGCGCAAGTGATGCATCTGGTGTCGCAGGCGTCCATAGGCTACGGTGACCACTTACCATCAGGTGGGCCGTATGCTTGTTTCCCACCTTAAATGTATAAAAAAAAATCCTATTGTCTGTGTGGTACTCTAATGGTCTCCCACTGTAACGTTTAATTAAAAATCGTAATATTATAAATGCGAATGTGAGTTTGTTTGTTACGCTTTCACGTCTTAACTACTTGACCGATCATCATGAAATTTCTCATACTCGTTGTCAGTCGTACAGAAAAGGACATAGGGTTCCTTTTATACTGAAAAAAATATTGATACTAACCTAACTTAACATATTTTTACGCGAGCGAAGCCTTTGACAAAATCTATGAGACTATAATTAAAGTCTGCGCTTTTTATGTCTATTCAATTTGTTAAGGTCTAAACCAGAACGTGAGTAATGAACAAAAAAAAATCGAGTAGTTATTACTCGATTTTTTTTTGTTCATTAAAAACAACATGCTGTATGTTAATACAGCATGTTTCTTATAACGACATTACACTGTGTCAACGTTATCAATCTATCAATCGACAGCCGTGCTCCCATTACAAGTTAATTGTAATCCGATTGATTGTGCGGAACTGGTGATTGACAAAAAATAAACAAGTGTGACAAGTCAAACAAAAACATATTGTTTGTTTGCTTTTCTTTAATGTTTAAGTCCGTGATCCAGAATCAAATTGTTTAAACAACACACTTTTATACACACATTCGTAGTCTAATGCTTTTTGATTTTAACTGCTCGTTTTTTTTTATTTTTTTTATTTTGCTCGTCAAAATGACCACACTCCACCTGATGGTAAGCAGTCGTGTGGTCTAAGAGCAGTGGCCTCCACATCGCCCCCACAGTAGCCGAGGCGATGTTGAGGTCTCTACTTTGACGGCCTGAGAAGATGCTTTTTCACGCCCCGCTTAAAGAACCCAGTTTGAGTGGACACGCCATCGATCCTCACACGGGACAAACAATTGTGTGATTTAAAAATAATTTGAATATATTTAAAGTCCTCTGCGACACAGTAACTATCCCTAGAGCAGGAGTTATTTTTCTTAAAGAATATCTATTCTTTAAGAAAGAGAGCTTCCCTTTAAAAGGTGGCCTTTCAGGGCTATATCAGTAACCTTCCTTTCATACCCCGCAGAGGTGTTTAACGCGCACGTATTGTACATATTCTACTAAGAGGTAAATCTATAAACAGATAAGCCTTTTTTGAGGAATAAATGTCGTGTTTTCAGAGGTTTCCTATAGAAGATCTATAACGTTATGACCCTAATCATTATTGATTATAAATTTGGACGTTTTTAAAGATCTTTATCACAATTATTTCCCAATAACGCATGAACTTTTCAATGATCACAATCAAATCACAGAATCAAGTATCTGTTTATTACAGTCAATGTTTGTTTGATCTCTCTACTTTTTGAACTTACGTTTCTAATAGAATACTTGAGAGAACATATAAATATTACTTACATGCACTTGAAAGTAGTGTGTGCACGACTGTATTTAGATATTTCTTTTATTAAAAATACAAAACGTGTGGATGGACACCTGCGTTTTCAGACGGTAACGATTCACATGAAAATATATTCCAGGTGTGTGAAACGACAACAAAAAAATATTATTTAAAAAAGTGTCTATTCGCACGATATGTGCGAACAATTTCGTGCGAAACGACTACTAAGCCGAACTTTTAAACGGAGTCGAGTGAAACTCCGTACATAGACCATAATATCGTGGATTCATTACATATGATAGTTATTTTTCATGAACAAAGCTACGAACATGCTATCCTATAGTTAGTAATATAATTCGTCTATCAGCGTACGGACACCGTATCCAGACAATGCTGTTATTATTATATCTCAACATAGTTAATCTGACAAGTTATAAAACACTTTGGCTGCGATCTTATGTATGATTTTTTATTTATTTCCTAGTGCCAGAGCTGTCTTTTAAAAAAAACTTTTTCAATCTGTTTGCAACATTTTCGAGCGGTTAATATAATATATTAAATATCCCCGCGGTTTCACCCGCGTTTATCGTTACTGCGCCGCCCCCGTGGGTCGTAGCGTGATGTTATATAGCCTACAGCCTTCCTCGATAAATAGGCTATCCAACAATAAAATAATTTTTCAAATCGAATCAGTAGTTCCTGAGATTAGCGCGTTCAAACAAACAAAGAAACTGTTCAGCTTTATAATATTAGTATAGATATGTATGACTTATTTTATTAGTAGCAAGTTTAGACCTTTTCCAAGTAGTATTGCGTCAGAGCACCCAGCGTTACGCCTTCCGCGTACAACACAACGGCGACCCTATAAATTCTGACAACAGGTTAAAGGTTCTCTTAGCATTTACACTACTCAGGGTTACGGAGGTTAAGAGCAGGGGTCGGAATAGGTAGAGTTTTTAAGTACCAAATGTCGTAAAACTACCTACGAAATCTTAACATGGATATGCCTTTTAAACCCGGAATTGGGGATTAATAAAAAATGTTTTCTCAAATTTCCTGGATTGATATTATTGTCTTATAAAACTCTTTTTTCCTGTGTTAAGCACAAACTAAGTAGCGTTACACGTAACACGCCGGCAAATGGCGCTTGAAGGAATTTTAGTACTCGCCGCCTGGCGGCAGAATAAAGGTTAATTATTTTCTATTTTATGTGCAAAGACAGTAGAGAGATGAAAAAATGAAACAAACTTGACTCTAAGTATATATTTTTTATTAAACAGTAGCAAATCAATTAAATGAAATGAAATAACAACAAATCAATCAGAATCTATTTCAACTATATTAGAAACACTGGTGGAAGCTAAAGGTTCATCGTCCACATCATTTACTAAAGAATTAAATACTAAATCAATCCCAGGATTAAAAAAAGCATAATTATCCATATTAAGATTTCGTAGTAGCATATTTGACGTCATTTGGTACTTAAAAACTCTACCTATTCCGACCCCTGGTTATGAGGCAAGTGCCCCAGGTTTACTAGTAACTTCTATTGCGGTAATCACATGTAATGTCTTTATTGAGTGCTAGATTTTGACCGCGGTTTTGTTTGCGTAAATATAAGTTAGGTTAGGTTAGGTCAGTAACAGTACTTTTGCCCGGCGGACTCCCCGTCCGCCTACCGGCCCATCGTGTTGCTGGACGAGGTCGCTAAATTGTTTGAATTCATCATTGCGGAGCGCCTCGTCCAGCGTCTTTCTTCAGTGGGCCCGGATTTGGCGGACAACCAGTATGGTTTCCGCCGTGGGCGCTCAATTGTCGACGCTGTTCTGTGCGTGAGGAGCCTGGCGGAGGATGCGGTGTCCCGGGGCGAGGTCGTCTTCGCGGTGTCCCTAGACATCGCGAATGCCTTTAACACCTTGCCCTGGAGTTGTATTAGGGAGGCACTTATTTTCCATCGAGTGCCGACCTACCTCCGCCGGATTGTCGGGGCTTATTTGACGGAAAGGGTAATAATATACCCGGGTCACTACGGTTGGAGTCGGCGAGAGATGTCGTGCGGTGTCCCACAGGGATCGGTTCTGGGCCCGCTCCTGTGGAACATCGGTTACGACTGGGTGCTGCGAGGTGCGCTCCTCCGTGGCGTCGGCGTCATCTGTTACGCCGACGACACTCTTGTCATGACTAGGGGTAAGACGCACCGGGCGGCGGCCATATTGGCGACCGCTGGAGTTGCACAAGTCGTGAGTCGTATCCGGCGATTGGGCCTTGAGGTGGCCCTGTCCAAATCCGGGGCCGTTTGTTTCCACGGTCCTCGCAACCGGCCACCTCCAGGGGCCCACATCATGGTAGGAGGGGTCCGCATCGCTGTCGAGCCAACCCTTAAGTATCTGGGTCTCTTGCTCGACAGCCGATGGGACTTTGTAGCCCATTTTCGTCGTCTGGCCCCCAGGCTTCTGGGCGCTGCAGGTGCGCTCGCACGTCTGCTGCCCAACCTAAGGGGGCCAGGCACCTCCTGCCGGAGGCTCTACGAAGGGGTCGTGCGGTCCATGGCCCTTTATGGGGCACCAGTTTGGGGAGATAATCTGACGGCCCGTAATATCTCGGCACTTCGGGCTCCACAGCGTGCAATGGCTGTCAGGTTAATTAGAGGCTACCGCACGATCTCGTTTGAGGCAGCGAGTCTCCTAGCCGGATCGATGCCCTGGGACCTGGAAGCGGCGCTTCTGGCGTCGCTCTATCGTTGGCGCCTAGAAGCACTAGCTCAGGACGAAGGACCAGATCTTCACGCTTTAGAGGCGGCACGGTCCGAACTCCGCCAGGTCCTGGTGGAAGAGTGGCGAAATCGACTTGTGCACCCCAGTTCCGGGCACGCCACGATCGTGGCGGTAAGTCCTGTTTTTGAGGAGTGGCTGGAGAGGCGGCATGGCGCCCTCACCTTCCGGCTGACACAGGTAATGACTGGCCACGGTTGGTTTGGCCAGTTCTTGTGTCACATAGGCCGGCAGGCGACGCCCGGATGTCATCACTGCGGCGACTGCCGCGATGTTGTTGTGGACACGGCGCTGCACACTTTGGCGGATTGCCCCGCCTGGCCATCGCAGCGCCGTGAGATGATCGCGGCTGTCGGACTGGCTGTTCTCTCACGCCCGGCCGTGGTTCAGTCTATGGTCCGGAGTGAGAGATCGTGGAACGCCGTCGCCTCCTTCTGTGAGGAATTAATTTCCATCAAGGAGGCGGCGGAGCGGGAGAGGGAGCGCTTAAACCCTCTCCCTAACCGCAGAACCGGGTGCCGGAGGGCGCGAGACGACCTCCAGCCACCCTGAGTTTTGACCTGGAGGTGGTGGGCTGCGTGGGCCTGCTCGCCACCCGATCAGCACCAGGTCCAAGAGGCGGCGTGCGTGTTCCCACGTGCGCCTCTGTATTGTGTCTTGTCCCCCGCCTAGGGGGACGGTTGAGGAACGATGTTTTGGGTAGTGGCCTGCCGTTTCACACGGCGGGCCGAAACCATGGCGAGGTCGCGATTGTATGTGAAAGTGATTCGCGCGGCCTCGCCATCTATGGTTATGTCGAGGAACACCGTGGTAGGTTTAGTCGGTATTACCGGGGTATCTTTCCCCCGGTGAGCCGGACATAACCTCTCCGTCGCCTCGCGGAGAAGTATGCGTCAAAGCATTCCCTCACGTAAAAAAAAAAAAGTAACAGTACTTTTGGCTGGATGAAAGGTACTCTATGTCCTTTTCTGTTCCTCTGAAACCCTATTATCAAAATTAAAGGTAAAGTATGTACGCCTTGTACTTCTACTCCGTCTTGCATGCAAGATTAAACGCTTGTCTTTTGACAAATATATTTTATTTAGTTTTAATAACTTATTACAGCAGCGATAGCGTAGTGGGAAACCGTTGGACTGCCCCGCAGAGGTCTTGAGTTCGAACCCAAGGCGCGCATCCCTGACTATTCGAAGTTATATGCGTATTCAATAAAAATAATATTATTATATTACATACACACAACACCATCTAGCCCAAACTAAGCAGTGCTTGTATTATGGGTACTAGACAATGGATAAACATACATATATACTTTTTTTTTGTAAATACATACATATTATACATAGAAACACCCAGACCAAGACAAACATCCATGTTCATGCACACAAATGTTTGACTTGTGCGGGAATCGAACCCGCGACCTCAGGCGTGGCAGTCAGTTACACTAACCACTACGCCATCGAGGCCGTTCAATGATTAATTATCGCTTGCTTTAACGGTGAAAGAAAACATCGTGAGGAAACCAGCATGTCTGAGAGTTCTCCATAATGTTCTCGAAGATATGTGAAGTCTCCCAACCCACACTAGGCCAGCGTGTTGGACTATGGCCTAACAAACAAAGTCACATTTGCATTTGTATTATTAGTTAGGACTTTGTTTCTTCGACATCCTTCTATGAAATGAAATGTCGCGCGACTTAATTAAGTTACCAACCAAGCGTACTTTTTTTGTTCAAGCAAGGTTTCAGTAGCGCCACGGAGTTTGGAAATCGGACATATTTCAACATATATAAGCAACAGTAGACCAATGGATAAAGCATTGGAGTTGCAATCGAGAGGTCGCGGGTTCAAATCCCACCTATTGCACTGTCGATATGAACCTAGTAACTAACACAAGCATTCTAGATTAGCTGGAGAGGCTAGCACTAATACTAGTAATTTGTAACTAAATTGTAAGTAAGACCTTCTCCTTCCCACTTCCTTTCCTAAAAGGTCGGCAACGCGCAGTTGATACCTCTGGTGTTGCAGGCGTCCATAGGCTACGGTGACCACTTACCATCAGGTGGGCCGTATGCTTGTTTGACACCATAGTAGTATAAAATAAAACTATATATAGTTTTATTTTTTATACTACTAAGTATAACTAACCTATCCCTTCAAGGATACACAGCCTATGTAAGAAATATCTAGACTATTTATAGTGCTTCGGTGACGCAGCGGTAGTGATCGCGACTACTGTGCATGAAGTCTGGCCTTCGACTCTCGAGTCGAGCAAAGTGTTATTAGATTTTTCTGTCAAGAAATCCTCAGTCCACAGCACTGAATATAAAACTCTGTCCGAAAATTGCCAATAGAGGGAGCTTCTATTCCGTGGTACCTAAAATCAGAGTTCGCAAACTAAGGGTGTAGCACTCTGATTAACCTTTCGAGGTTAGAGGCATGAAACTTTGTAGGTATAATATTGTCTTCTGTTTACGCGAATGTTATTCATTGAATAATTTCAATGAATAATATTCGCTACTTCATTAACTACTTTCAGCTTGCGATCCAATAATTCAAATAGTCAAACCCTAGAAGAAGCAAACCACAGCTAGACTATGATACTTTGAGCTCATTCTGCGTAAATAGAAACACCAATTATTAAATTATGTTCGGGTACTTTGTAATAACTACACTAGAACATTGAGACAACTACCATCTTAGTCTCCCCGTGACCATGGCTGCTGAAAAACAACCGAAACGTCGGGGAAAATGTAAACTTAAATATAAATAGTTTTAATAATTTAATTAGCTTAAAAATTTGTAAAGTTTTATAGTAGTAGTAGTGTAACAGTTTCTAAATTATCCTAACTGCCTAACCAATATTATAAAAGCGAAAATGAGTTTGTTTGTTTGTTACCTTTTCACGCCTAAACCACTGAACCGATCATCCTGAAATTTTGCATATACGTTGTCAGGTGTACAGAAAAGAACATAGGCTACCTTTCATCCACAAAAAAAACTGTTCCCGAGGAAAACAACAAAAACGTTCTTATGATAATAGATGGCGCCACGTTTCTTTCGAATCATGATTGAATTATATTATTACAAGCAGAGTACAACCCGAATGAATTATCAAATTCTAAATTAACGCGAGCGAAGCCGCGGGCAAAAGCTAGTGTAATAATAAAGTTTAATTTCTGTATAGGTATGTTATATATATTTGTCGAATACATACCTGATGTTTTATTGTCCTCCATACGTAGTGTTGGTATAGACTCTTTCTTCCTAGACATGGGATAGAAATCTAGTTTAATGAGCGTTGCGTGAATATTAGTGGTATATGAAATGAAAGTTCGCTGACCTTTACTAGTTTAAAGGATAACGACATTCTAAAATATAGTTCAATACACAGGAGCTGGAGGTAAATGTAACATTGCGACTACAATCACATCGTGATAGTACCTACCAGTAAACAACTTATCTTGATAGCTATAACTGCAAATGGATTAGCAGAATCCACCAGAAAAGCCAGGGTACTATAAAGGTAGACTCCCTTTATAGTATCTTATCTTATGTGGGGGCCAGTCAGTGCAGACCGGCGACACTTCGACCCAGTGGGTGATCTTTTGTGTCGACACTCTCCCAAGAACGACTGCCATAGATGTTCATGGCAGCCGGGACCGACGGCTTAATGTGCTCTCCGAGGCACGGAGCAGGCGATAATTGTCAATCAATACGCACATAATTTCGAAAATTCATATAACTTCCGAAAATCAGAGGTGCGCAACGTGGGTTCGACCCCAGACCCTCTGCATTGCAGTCTGTTGGTCTCCCCACTGAACTATCGCTGCTCAGTGGGGAGACCAACAGACCTTTATAGTAACTGGTAGATTAGTTACTGCCTGCTCCGTCTATTACAGGCAAAGTGACGCAGGGAGTATGTAAGCAAGTATATTGCGCATAGATGCAATAGTTTTGCCACATATTGAGGCTTAGTTAAATATCTATATGTAAAGAGAGGGTACCCACATGGATAAGTTTAAGAGCTGATGGGTTCAAGTTAGATTATACTACCGACGGTACCTTACACACAAGCATTCTTACTGTATGGGTAAACAAATTTGTAATACCAATCCTTTGTAGAGCATTTTTTTTTGTTTCTATTTATATTATACTAGCTTTTGCGCGCAGCTCCGCCCGCGTGGTACCTACATCAATAAAAAGTAGCCTATGTCCTTCCCCAGTTTTTAAACTACATCTGCACCAAATTTCATCTAAATCGGTTGAGTGGTTTAGCCGTAAAACACAGACAGATAGACAGACAGAATTACTTTCGAATTTATAATATTAGTAAGGATTAAGCATGTGTACAAATCACGAAAGACCAAAAACGTAAAACAATCGTGGACTTACCTTACTCACTTACCTTAGTATCTTTACAAAATAAAATTATCAGATAAACACATAGACGCAACTGAAAACCCACTTGAAGGAATAATATGTGCATACTGTCGTACAATGACATACTGTCGGCTGTATTCATGGTTTTTCCAAAAACGAAATTGCCTATCTCACTATTGTGACGCATCTATCGATACCACATTCATTCAAATCCAATAAGCCGTGACTTATCCGTTTACAGTGTGCTCAAGTAATAGACAAACACACATACAAACACTCGTACAATAATAACACTATTTAGTTAACATAATAAAGAATAGTAGCAGTGATTTAAATTCTGTCTAAATAGGTACATATGTACAATATAATTATCTCTGTACGTTTTAATGGACGCCCCTGTTGGATTACGGTATGTCATAATGACTAACAAGCGACAGTGGAATCTTTTAACTTCTATAATTACTTTATGTTGACGTTCTTGTGTGTTATGTGGATAATGTGTTCATTATAATGGACGATAAAGAAAAGTTACGAATATCGTACAAAAAATATCTAGCATGTTCATAGACTTTGGATTTGCAATTGATACGATCTTGGAATATCACCCTTACATTGACTTTCAGTGCATCGTTACTCTTAATATGGATTTTCTACAGAATGTATAAAGTTGAAGAATGTTTGCCTGAATTTTTTTCTTCCAATTATCCTATTCACATTTGCTTAATATATTTTAAGAAAGTTGTCTAGTTAATTAAAATGCACTGGGATTTATTTGGCACAGAGAAATTATTTCGATCATGAGTCTTTACTAAGAAGCACACCGATGTTATACATATGTATGTACATATTATATTGCATGTGCAATTTCGGATAAAGCGATTATCACACGGCACCGCCCACCGCCGCGGAGGGCCGTGGCGGTAAAGCGAAAGAGCACAGCCCGACCGCGCGGTCGGGCGGTGTACGTGTGTTAGGCATCAACGGATTTAGTAGAGGCCAATGCGACATGAGATCCGCTTCACCGCCTACCGCGGCGGTGCGTGGTGCCGTGTGTTAATCGCCTAAAGCAAAGGCCCCTTAAAATGCAGGTAGAAATCCAAGACATCACGATCGTTGCTAAATTCATGCTACAAGATCGATAAAGCAATACAACATCCTTTCAAGTACTATAACTACATCTAAAATATATTCCTAATGAAAATAAATAAAACATAACATAATTTAACACCGAATTACGAACCCAAACAACATTTAAAGAACAATAGATCGAGTCCCCGTGTTCAAAACATATGTTGTAACACTGTCGAACAATTTCACTTTTATGAAATCGGTTAAAGACACTCGTGTAAGCAAGTCTGTCCGTCTGTCTGTCCGTAGGCTGTGTAAACAATCATATGGAGGCTCTATTGTCGCTAATTGTATGCATCTAGAGCGAGGTTAGGTACTCGTGCACAAAAGTGTTAGCCAATATTTCTTCCTATCGCATTTTTTTCTGTTACAACATATTTTGTTTTGTTCAAATATGCATAATTTATTATGAGAATCTATACTATTATAAATGTGTAACGAGGTTGTGTCTGTACATTGGATATGCTTGAAAAATAAATGAGATAGACTATTGAAGTCTCTGAAACTAATTATAATTTTTACCCGCTTGTTCGTTGCAGCATTACCGACGAACTACTGAACGGATTTTGATGCAGTTCTCAGTTTGGTACCTTATAGTTAATAATAACATTTGAGCTACTTTCGGTATAGTATGATCGACGTAACTTAACCGTAGGCAAAGTTCATTTCAAAAATGGCGAGTTTTCAATTATTCATGGTTTCATTCTACTATTTTATTTTATTTTTTTAATTGAGTTTAATATGTATTAATCCAAATTATACTTCAAATTAGCTTATATTTATCGCCATTATATCTCCGTAGTTGAATATTTCATGCGAATCCGAAAATATCGATAGAATTAACAATGCCTTTGGTCTCGAGGTATAAGTTTTGCGCTTGGGTTTGCAAACGCTCGTGAAGACACGGGTATTATTCTTGGATCAGAAGATATACGAACGATAGCTCAGTGGGGAAACCAACAGACTGCAATGCAGAGGGTCTCAGGTTCGAACCCACGTCGCGCACCTCTGACTTTTTTACTGATTGACAATTATCGCCTACTCCGTGCCTCGGAGAGCACGTTAAGCCGTCGGTCCCGGCTGCCATGAACATTTATGGCAGTCGTTATTGGGAAGTCAGTGCCCTCTAATGTCCTGACACTGGTCTAGCCTTAGGGTATCGTTAGTCGCTCCGCGTAAAAACTGATATCTAATCAAATCCAGTTAGACTAGAAAGCCGACCCCAAGCGACTTGGGGATTATAAAGGCTAGAGAGAAGAAGATATACGAATTATTTTAAGAATTCGTTTTAATAAAATTTTTAGTAGCAGTACTATCTATTTAAGTGGGAGTAAAGTAAAGTTAAGTTAATTATGGTATTTCTGATAACTAAAAATTAGCAGTAGAATACAGCTCGAGATGTAGTAGACGGCCCAAACCTAAAATAGAGCTAGCGTAATGTGGCTGCAATTAAATAATAGTAAACAAATAAATAAAAAAAATGTTTATTTGACTCAAAAGAAAAGACTTTAACAGTGGGTAGATTGTTATTAGACACTATATAGTATGTATTTCACTAAAGGTAAATATGTATATGTATATAATATATCTCGTCAAACGCTTGTAAATAACATTTAATCCATTAGATCCCAAAGTGGTCCCGGTGGACCCCCAGGGGTCCACGGAAGACTCGACGGGGGTCTACGTTGGCCTGACAAAAAAATGCGGGTGCACAATTCGTAATTCGACCCCCGGTCCACGAAAACTTATTTGCTCTCGATAGTGAAGAACTAAAATGTTGGCTTGACTTCACCAACTGTTCGACAAGCTCAGCGACTGTTACTTGTAAAAACTTGCATATTCCATATTTAGTACCAGTGGTTTTTCCTTTTTTCGGTCAGCCCTTAGACATTTGATCAAATTTTTTACTTGCGTGAACTTGTTTCACTGCAGGGGGTCCACTGGAACCAGCTAAATTTTGAAAGTGGTCTATGAGAAAAGAAAGTCTGGGCAACTCTGATTTAAACGATGGTTGTACGATAAGGCTGGCATTAGGATATTTACATAATATTTTAAAAAGTGATCCATTAAATTAAAGACATTTACATTAATCTGATACAGTCGCAATAACTTTCGCTTCGCGTAAATTCGCCATATTATACAATACAGATATTTTAAATAAACGATTCTAAAATACCAACACACCTGTAGAAGTATATTATACTGACATTTCGCTACCGAGCTTCAATTGGTGTCTGTTCGGCACCTATTGGCTGGTTTCCTATTACCTAAACAACTATATGGCAAAGTTTACCTTTAAGACTATGTGTCAAGTCTCTTACCTATAATTTCCGAAAGTGTATCGCCTATATTTTGCACGAACCTTTTTGCCATTTATCTTTGCATAAATTACCACTTTAAGGCATATAGACATTTGATTTTAGACTACACAAATGGTGTCGTGGTGTGCGCAGTGGCGAGGCGACCACCTCTCCACTGGCACTGCGCGAAGTGTTGTGGGTTCTACCCACACGGCCCCACACGGGTCAAAAAATTGTGTGGTCCACAAATAATTGCTCCAAATCCAGACTATTTGTGGGTCACACAAAGAACAGCCAGGTGTCCTTTGAGTCCATTGTTTGAATGTTTGAAAAGTTCTTCGCGACATTAAAACTATTCCCAGTGTGATTCTTTTTTTAATTCTTTTAAAAAGAACACATTGTCATGCCCAAAAGTAGTAATGTCTTTTTTTTAAATGATGAAGCAAGAATTTTGTCTCGGGAAAATACACTATCCTTTTGGCATACATCGTTACAACTACAGAATCAGCACCGTGAATAAAAGCTAATTAACCTTTTGAATTGCAGCGGCATACCGGCGGCGAGACACAATTGATTTTTAATTAAATCTGGCATTCCTAGACTTGACACTAAAGCACAATTTATAAGTTTAAATAATAAAGTCTATCATTTCAAAAATTGACAGGCTACTAACCGCTTTAGTTATCGACTGTACTTCTCAGAACAAAACTAGACTAGCACAAACACGTCGGAAGTGTCGCTCGATCGTGCTTATCCTTGATACGACACTTTCCTATCAGACCCCACGCATATTAATAACCGATTAATTGTCTGTCACGATATGTCTCATGTACTGAGCTGAATATTTCTCGTGTTTCTGTGTAGTATTTGATTTGAAAAGAACTTATTGAAGAGACATGCTGTCGGGTTGTATAAGGTTAAAGTGTTAGTTTAAAATATCAGACTTCCAGCCACCATGAGGTTTTGCCTGGGGGTGGTGGGCTTCGCGGGCCTGCCCACCACCCGATCAGCACCAGGTCCGAGAGGCGGCGTGCGTGTTCCCACGCGCGCCTCTGTGTCTTTTTGTTTTCGTTTACCCACAAGGGCACAGTAAACAAGAGATGTAGAAAGGGTAGGATAGTATCGTGTAGTGGCCTGCCGTTTCATACGTCGTCGGGCTGAAACCGCTGCAAGGTCGCGATTGCATGTGAGATAGTCGGTATTAACGGGATATTCCTTCCCCGGTGAGTCCGACATAAGCCTTTTGCCCGCCTTGCGGAGGGGGATATGCGTGAATGCATTCCCCATGTAAAAATAAAATAGATCAGATTTGAGATTGAGAGGGTTCGTAGGTCAATACAAAACATTTAGTATACTAAATGTTTGTATTAGGTCTCACTCTGGAGAGGAACACAAGAATATTAGTCGTTTATGGCCTCGGTGTCAAAGTGGTAGTGAATGCAACTGCTAAGTATGTAGTCTCGAGTTCAATTCTCTGATTGGAAAAGCATTATTGGGTTTTAATCCACCAACAATTTATTTACAGTTCTAAGTTTTCTTGCTGAATAACACTTACCCAATAACACTCTGACCGACCTGGGAATGCAACCTGAAACCTTATGCGAAGTAGTCGTATTCCCTACAGCTGTGCCATAGAGGCAGTCGGTGTGCTAGTTTATTTATAATTCAATATGTTATTGAATTGTAATTAAAGTATAGGAAGCCAGTAATTGCGATAATAGACCATTAGTAATTGCAGGTACTATACAAACTAATTAAAACCAGCGCCAGCCCTAGCGCTCGCTGCAAATACTGAACTGAATACCATTTGCAGCAATCAAGGGTCTCATAATTTTACTTTGCTTCTGTTTACAAAAAGATACAACGCCTGTACTAGGAATAATTCTTGTGTCGCGGGCGACTTTACAAACATTCAAACAACGGGCACAAAAAACGCCCAGACTCAAAACAACCATTTGTGGATCACACTAATTTTTGTCCCGTATGGGGACCGAACCCACAACACTCGGCGACCACATAAACCACTACTCCATCCGTGCTGTCAATTCAACAAAGTCAATTTATTTTTATTAATTAATTTATTTTAATTTCGTTAATGAGCCACTCTTTTCATAATTTTTGTTAGTTCTATCGTGTCTCACTGTCTTACTAAGCAATAAATATTTCTCTCTTCCTTTCTCATAGACTAAACTATACATACTATCCACAATTTTTTTAAATATTTCAATGGATTTTAGTAGATCAAGGGTTACCATCAGGCAATAATATTACTATGACAGACAAGAAAAAAGACCATAAAGAAAAATCTAACCTCAGTTCTATGAGCTTAAGGTCAATTAAATTTTGACCTCCCTTTATAGTTTTGCCGCGGTCAGGAGAAAACCAGCTGGTCTTATGTCAACCCGTGCGACGTTGGGACATATGTTGACACATACAATATAATGTGACAAGTGACGAAGTTTTCCGGAAAAGTGACGCCTTGTTAGAAAGTGAACTTAAATGTGCACCTTGCTTGGAAACATACGGGGAAGGAATTGAGTAAGAACTGCTCGAATACTGCCAGTATGTAATACATACTTATATATACCTAGTCTTGCCATAAATATTGTTACAAGGAAAATCTTTCTTTTTCTATTGCATAAAACATTTATTACTGTAATGTGTGTTAGTTTATACATTATTATAATAACATTAAAAATATATGAAGCTCAAAAAAGCTTTTCAAAGAGATCTCCATTGGCTTCAAAACAATCCTTTAAACGTCGAGGCCAGTTCACCATCAATAAAAACACGCACTCTCTCAATGTCCAAAATTTTTCACTGCCAATCTTATGGCCTGTTTTAGAGACTCCAAATTATCATGGCGTTCAGAGCTTGCCATACTCTCTAAAACTGTCCATAAATCATAATCCAGCGAACATCTCTTTTCCCGAAGGGATATGAGGAGGTGTTACAGTCGTTTGTTGTGTGCACCCATATATCGCTAATTACAATTTTAGGACCTCATAGCAGCGAGTCTATCCCTTCACATACAAGGCACAGTTACGCACTCCGTGCTGCTCCAAATAATTTCTTACCAAAAAGCTCATAAATAACACTGTTCTAACCTAGATTTGAACTTGAGACCTCATGCACAACCATCACCGAGGCTTTAGTACGTACTTCGAGATTCTAGGCAAGCGCTGAACTACATTTCTGCCGTGATAGGCATCGTCTTAGGGCCATGCTAATCAGAAAAATTAAGTTCGCATGCGTTCGCTCCTGTTACATGAGACCTAAATATATATCTACCGATATGTGGTTGTAATGACTCCCAAGAGGGTATACACTATACAGGCATGAATCTATGTGTGTATGTTGTATTGCGTTCGCGCACACAGTTTCCTCCCGTATGTCTCGGCGCACGTGTAGCAAGGACACTTGGTATTCAAACCTGCTATAGATGTTATCTCATAGATTTCACTCACATCTCCGTTTATTGCACATATTTATTTCATTTTAGTTTCTTTTTATCCACTTTCTAAAAGTTCCTGTTTTTAGATGACGCTATTGAATTAGAACTGGAGCTCCATTAAATAAATATTATTGCATGCGCGAGAACAGAATAGTCAGAATAGTAGTATACTATATATATATATATAGTATAGTAGTATACTATAGCGAGAACAGGATAGTGTGTATAGATTTGTCTCCTTTGTACAAATTCTTGTTAGTTAATCTCGCGGTAACTATCAAACGGATTTAGATGAAACTTAACCAGAGATAGATCGCTTCCTGGATTAACACATAGTATATCTTTTATCCCAGTTTGTGTCCTCGTAGGATTCATGCGGGGTGAAACGCGGCCAATACTCGTCCGGAATACGGGTTAAAATTAAATCCCAGTTATGAACGGCAAAGTTACACAGCACCAACTTAGTCGAAGTTTTTAATGTTTACTCCAGTTTCGTAAGTTTTCCGTAGTTAGCAACTTTTGACATTCAAAAGTGTAACTTTGTGACTTAAATGAATAAATGATTTGAATCTTTAAAACGCGGCCATTATCAAACGTCATAACTCTCTGTTACTGAATTAAATTGGAGCAAAACATCGTGGCGGTGAGCCTTCGTTATGTAATGGCGGATGCACAGTGTGCCTTGCCCTTGGAACACATTTTGTTTAAGGTTCGTTCACAATGCCGCGCACACTGCGCTCTGCGCTACAATTAGTTGCGTTTTGCAAATATTGTGTAAGTTAGGTTTAGGGTCCATTAGTGAGAGATAATATATAGCTTAAATATTTGCGATATCTGTATTAAGGGCAGTATAGTTATGCAAAATGCAGGAGACCAGATTATTGAAGGATAAGATTATTAAGGAACATGGTGAATAAATGCTCACAATAAGCATCTTAACATACCTACATATATTATTTAAACGTATTGTAATTTACTTAGTAAGATTAAGTCAATTGTTATTATTTGTGTATTTATTTTTAACTAGCTTTTGCGTGTGGCTCCGCCCGCATGGTACCTACATCAATAAAAAGTAGCCTATGTCCTTCCCCAGGTTTTAAACTATATCTGTACCAAATTTCACCTAAATCGGTTGAGTGGTTTAGCCATGAAAAGGTAACAGACAGACAGACAGATAGACAGACAGAGTTACTTTCGAATTTATAATATTAGTAAGGAAGTAAGGATTAGTAAGGTAAGATAATTCTGTAGCGTCATCTTGTACTGATCTATATCTAATAATCATGATGTGTACACATAGTTAGAACCATAATATAAACCAAAACTGTTAGTATATAAGTTTTATACTGTATGCACTATGTTTTGTTTTGTGTGCCTTATTAAATAAATTAATAAATAAAATAGGTTCAATATCGCATTGGATGCGGTGTGCAGCATACCTAGCCTGTAATTAAAAAGGTAGTATTGTGACCAGATTTATTAATTGGAAGTTATAGAAATATTAATTAACTACGAATATAATACTATTACTAATAACTATATAATACTATTACTTTTTGCCTTACAACGAAGCAAGTATATCGCCCTAGGCGTCTTATGACCCTTAAAAAAATGTTCAATTGCACACTCACTCACTTTTGTGGCACTGGTGCTGTAAAGTATCTGTGTTGTAAATACTATACTACTTTGATTTACTAACTATTCAAGATGAGTGGATGTTAAGTGGTTTGTGGCATCACCACACTTCACTAATGTATGTCGTCTTGTAGAAATCGACACTTCATTTTTATACAGCCTTGATAGCAAGCTGTCGGCACATTTGATGGATGGAGGATTTTAGCCACAAAGCACAAAACATGCTAGCTTTAGATCTTAGAAGATTAGTTTCGTTTTTCGAATTATATGCAATCCAAAAGAGCCTTTGACTACACAGCCGATATAAACATACACTTATATAACTTGCTAGATTTTTCCCGCGGCTTCGCGTAAATGTCATATTGAGGTAAGGTAATGTTAATTTCTAATCACTCAGAAACAGTACTGTTTCCCGATAAAAGGTGTGAAACAACGTGTATGCGAAATTTCATGACAATCGGTCGAGTAGTTAAGCCGTTAAAGCGTAACAAACGACAAAACCAACTCACATTCACATTTGTAATATAAACTAGTGTTTCGCGTGGAACAGTTTGATTTAATCAAAAAACTAATTTTAGATTCGGATTCAGGGACCTTGAAAACCCCCGAAGGCAAAAATTACCGATGACCCCCGGTGACCTTGAAAATGACCTTTTCTGGAAAGATTTCGTCGACCTCTATGATATTTGTTCGAACACACCCCGCCTATCTCTAACCGTTTCGGAGATATTAGAGGTCAAAGTTTGTATGGCGGCCATGTTTTTTTGTATGGAAGCCATGTTTTTTTTCGCATCTCCTAAAAGATGCCAGGGTTTTAGGAAGATTTTGTTCGAGAACGACTGCCGTAGATATCACCATTTCCGAGATCCGATGGGGTACCACCACCAAGAGCTGACCTTCCGAAGGTCAGGCATTTTTCCCGGGCCCTCTGAGCGATTGTCTATACGACGCTATATTTACTTATTTCCTACGATTCCCCCTTGTATGACTTCTATTTCTCTAAGTCAGTCAGTCAGTCAGTCAGTGGTAATTTAACTTTATATAATGTGAATTAGGATATACTAGAACTGATGGTAGTGGCTTATCTATAGTACTATATAACAATATCAGCACCTTATATAAACAAACGCTCCACTGACTTTTCAAAGTTATGTGCGTATTAAATAGGCATGGACCGTCGCCCAATATGAGACTAATGCCTCAGTAAAGTTAGACGTGCATTGGGATCGAACTCGGGATCACTGCGTGGCAGTCCAACGGTTTGCCACCAGGCTATCGCTGCCATACTACCATACTTTACTTACTACTTTGTACCCCTTCTGAAACTTATTGCGCGAAGCAGGCATGTATAATTTAGGATAGTATATTCTTTATTATAAAGGAAATTATAAATAATATACTTTTATTATTTATAATATAATATTCTATCACATACAACACCATCTAGCCCAAACTAAGCAGATCTTGTACTATAGATACTAGACAATGGATAAACATACATATATAATTGTTTTTTTTTGTAAATACATACATATTATACATAGAAATACCCAGACCAAGACAAACATCCATGTTCATGCACACAAATGCTTGACTTGTGCGGGAATCAAACCGGCGACCTCCGGCGTGGCAGTCGGTTACATTAACTACTACGCCATCGAGCCATTATTTTATTGAGGTAAGAATTACGGTCAAATTTTGACCACTGGGCGACCACTAGTTATTATCAATGTAATAACTGTAAAAGATGCGCTCAGTATTATTAAGGTGGGTCTACGCTAGAGGAGCCGAGCACGAGCTGAGCACAAGCCGAGCGGCATACTCGCGGTGTCAAATGTGGACGTACAACGAGCCTAAAACAATCACTATCCTCGAACGTAGCGAGCGCGATGCAAATCCCTTTGTGTTCGTCAAATAAACAAAATTTTAACAAAAAAGGAAACCGACTTCAAATAAGAATATTCTAAAACTTAAAATGCACTAAAAAGTTAATAAATAATTGCATATTCTTGTGAATAATTAAATTATTGTTATTTTTGGAGTCGGTGTCAGCCGCCCGCGCCGCGTGCTGCGTCTATGTGTGTAATTGTGCATGCCAATGTTATGTTATGGTTATAATAAGACATCTCATGTTTAATTAGTTACAAACCTACCTTGGCTGACACCGACTCCAATAATAACAATAATTTAATTATTCACAAGAATATGCAATTATTTATTAACTTTTTAGTGCATTTTAAGTTTTAGAATATTCTTATTTGAAGTCGGTTTTCTTTTTTGTTAAAATTTTGTTTATTTCTCGGTTTTTAGTGAACCTTGCCAAATATGAGAACATCATCAATGTAGCCAAATACGCATTATTAAGTATAGCTCGAAAACGAATGGTCAAATCTTGATCAAAATTAAATGGGACCGCACGGGAAGCACCAGCTTTCAAATAAAAAAGAATCATCAAAATCAGTTCACCCAGTCGAGAGAAACGAGGTAACAAACATATATTTTTTTTTTTTTAAATACAGACTAATTGAATACCTCCTCCTTTTTTTGAAGTCGGTAAAAACCGACAGTAGGCGGAGCACAGTCGAGCACGAACCAAAAACTTGAAGCGCGATCGTTCGCGGCTTGTAAGTCGATCCACACTACACGAATTTGTGCTCGGCTCGTGCTCCGCTCGTGCTCGGTTCGTCTAGCGTAGACCCACCTTAACACACTGCATCCTCTCTTAGGAATTAGGATACTTACTGTAACTAACATTTTTGCCACATTAGTAATAATTCTGACTTACGCGACCCACATAATACATGTAATTTTACAAAACCACATTGACCTGTGTTACTTTTACTCAACCGAATGCAATTAGGTATTTCCCAAACGTATTCAAAAACGTTCACTACACTTTAACCTGTGTTTAACACACAATCACTAGTTACATGTGTTCTAAACCATATAATTACGACTCTGTAATTTGTTATTCAACGGCATATTACGTAAATAGCTGCCACACCCTCCCAATTTAAAAAGTAAATACGTATCATCAAATTTCTTCGACATAACATGACTTTTCAGATTGGACGGGTTGTGGAACAATTAATAGAGATGATGCTATCCAGCCAAATTAAGATGTAGATGTAAGCCATTACCATTGTTTCAAAAACGGTGTGCGTTTCAACTTGGTAATATTATAGGAAGTTACGCACTAGAAATTACGATTGTGTTGATAATATTAGACGTAAAAAATCGGAAGAATGATAGCTTTGTTACGTTACAGTTACGAGAGTTTATCGCAATATTGCAGTACTAGTACTTCTTAATTGTGGTATACATCTTCTGTGATTGCTTGAGGAAACAGCTTTTAATTACATATGAGAAAGAAATGGTAAGAACTACGTATCAATAAAAAAATGGATGCATTGATGACACGAACGGACTTTTTTGAAGTGAAAACTTCTTTAGCGGCGTTGTGCACTTTTTTGTGATGGGTAAAAAATGTTAAACTCGCGTCAGGACACGTGACCTGATCGAAAATTCGTAAGACGGAGGGAGAATTGTAATGTTTGTGTACGATAGCGCAATAAATTAATATTGTATTTTACCACGTAAATGATAGTACTTTTATACTGATAAAGCAATTCGTGCAAAATTATTCCCTAACCATTCCAAACTATCAAAAATGCACAACGTTAATTTTCACTTCTGCCGGCACTCCCGGAGTGCAACCCGTTGTTATTTTTTTTATAATGACACCTTTTCTTTGAAATACTCGCATGCTATAGAATAGTCCTACTAATAGTACTACATATCTCACTAACTGCCTTAATAGATACGCTTGAGACCTGCATGCATTGTGTGTGCGTAAACACAAGTGCAGAGTGCACATTTATTATTATTCCATCATTCTCATAGTCTCATGGGACTGATATCTGATATAACCGGAGATAGATCGGGACCAGAACCAACGGTTCTACATGCTTTATAAGGCACGGAGATTTGCAACACCTCCAGATTCCTATCTCCAGGCTGCTGTATCAAAGTCAAAAATCATTTATTCATTTAGGTCACAAAGTAACACTTATGAACGTCAAAGTATATAGGTTAGTGAGTTTACGAAGTTACTGAAGCTACATTTAGGTTAGTTGCTAGATTCAGGCAAAGGCTAGAGCCTATGAGAAGAAACCTGCAAGAAACTCACGGCCACTCTTTTAAATCGCCAGTTAAATATAATTTCAGTATTTTACAACTCAGATTAACAAGGTGTTACAGCCATTATGCCATATACTACTGACTATAATGGCTATATATGGCTATATCACTGAAGATAGCATATTTCGCTAACTATTGATTTAAGTATCACGTAGTAGGCGACAAACTTTTGCCATTTAAGAGGCACAGTTTCAGACTCTGTGCTGTTTCTGAGAATTTCTTGACAGAAATAACTTTACCGATTTTGGCCTGACACGGCATTTTAAATGTTGCTGCAGCTGTATATCCTAACCATAAGACCAACAAGACGATCAAAGTTACTATCTACAGAGTTGGATAAAAGTTGTACTCGTAGACAGACATATATCCAGAATATTCACTACAGGAAAGAGGATAACGCATATATTCAGGTACCAATCTGGCTGTGAAATCTCCATGATCATCAAACACACAAGCCATTAAATAGTTTATTAAATTTATGACCTATGTGGTTTTCTGGAGCATATCAAGCGCCAAAAAACCATTAGCATGGGATATGCTTATAGCAAATAGGTAATTAGAGATTTGGGCTTCTCAAAGAGCCGTTGTGCTATCTACTGGAGAATCAGTAATCTTACAGTTTATTGCACTGCCAGTTAACTCCTTTTTAGTTTTACGGTTACTGAAACTTATGATATATCATGAGTTTTGGTAACCGTTCACCACCAGGCGGACCGGAGGCTTTTAGTTGAATGAATTAACATTTTAAATCTTTTATTAAGGTAATAATTCCTTTGATTTATAAAGCCAGCGGCTTTGTGCAAAAAAATGAATACAATTGCTTCTTTTTCACATGAAGGAACAACAATTAAAAGGTGTCGAATTAATTATTAAATTTGGATGACAGTCGTTGATGTCCCTACTCACCCCAATTCACACTCTCACACGCGATGACGCAACATATTATAGCTCATTTGTCTCCATGACGAGGTCAGAAGACAACAATAGGACTCAATGTGAATTGTCACAATCCTAATGTCATATTGACAATTGTCATAATGACGAGTCATTTGACATGTTGCGAAATATCGGGTAATGAGACCTTCAGGAAATTGATCAAATATGGAACACAACTGGAGGTGATGTATTATCGTTGTAACGGTAAAGGTTGAGTGTGGGATAATTGAGGGTAATAAAATGTAAGTCCAGTGAGGCAAGCGAGAGATTAGTGTGAGAGTAAATTCAAAAGGTCTACCAAGAGGTAATATAATATAATATTCTATCACATACAAACACCACCATCTAGCCCAAACTAAGCAGAGCTTGTACTATAGGTACTAGACAATGGATAAACATATATATATACTGTTTTTTTTTGTAAATACATACATATTACATAGAAACACCCAGACCAAGACAAACATCCATGTTCATGCACACAAATGTTTGACTTGTGCGGGAATCGAACCCGCGACCTCAGGCGTGGCAGTCAGTTACACTAACCACTACGCCATCGAGGCGATAGCTGCCGACTTAATTTAATATTTTGATGGTTGGTCTTTTCATACTTCAGTATACCTACTTATAGTCTGCCAATCACGACATTTCTAGAAAATCTTTTAAATAACGGATAGAAACATAATAATATGTAAACGTTGAAAGCTATGAAAACTTATTGTACAATCTTAAACGCAGGTAAGGTCTTATATTTTATCATAAATAAGAGCTTAGTATATCGATGCCTTCTGTAATTTGGGATGATTCTAGTGTAGAGGGGACTATATTTAAAATAATACACCCAAGAAATCTAAGGCTTGGAATAATTAAGAATTTGGAGACCACGTAATTTTATATTTCACGTAGGGATCGATCCCACCGAAACTGTTGCAGGACTGCGCCAAGCGAAATGTGCCAAAACAGGCGGTCACAGTTATGTGAATAAAATCAACACTTTTTGTTTAATACAAATATAAAATATACATCTATCATAACAATGAATGTGTTTATAATTACTCCGTGTAAAAAACATAAAATAACTTAAAGTAAATTTGCATGAAAAATGGAAAAACGTAAGCTCGTGTTACGTGATTTTTAGATTATAACAGTAAAAATCTATCCTATTTTACAGCTTAAACGAAACATAAATAGTTATATTACAATTTGTCCGTTACAAATATTTAAGTTTTTGGTTGACAATAAAGATACATATTTATCAAAAAAGCACTTACTTCAAATCCTCTATACAATTTAACTATGGCGGCCACGCGCCGATTTGAATATGCGCCGCACGAGCTCTATCATTATCTGTCTTACGCTCGGCACAGTCTTAAGCCACCCAGACTACAATATGCTGGTAAAACATAATATCTACTGTTGGGCGTTATAGGACTCCCGTTAGTATAGGTATGTCAACGATGCTGGTGAAATGCATATGAGGCAATACCACACCACTTTGAAGAACATTATGGATGACACGGGTTTCCTCACGATGATTTTATACCAAACACCTAATTTAAGATAGGCCCTTGAGTCCAGAGCCATAACAAAAAAAAACACTTGCTTATAAACAAAAAAAAATAAAGACAAATAGTAGAGGTCAAAATTTCGTTATTTTTTGCCTAGGACGCACCATTTCTGAGATATTGTTAATATTCTAAAATAATTAAAAAATGGAAAGCGTGGAAGCGTGATGATGACGCGTTCTATGATTTTTGTTCACCCAAGAAGTGCTCAACAAGCGTAAAGGTTCACTTAAAAAAAAATTGTCGATACATTTTTGATAATAACCTAGCAGCTCCGTGTCAGGAAGATCACGGTAATTCTCTCTCTGTTTCAGCAAGAACACCCGTTGGTTCTGCGCCTGGTCTCGTATCGGATTAACGTCCCATCGGACTATGAGAATAAGGGAAATGAGAGTGCAGTTGTATTTACCAACACACTTGTGCACTCCAACATCTCCTGCGTTGCCAGTTTTCGATAAGATTGGCACCGAGAAGACCTAACTATTGAGACAATGGCGTATACATTTAAAATCAGCGCTGTATTCAAATGCTACTTGATTATTCATCGCTGAACAATCTTTCGGTTTATCATTAAGTTAAATCATATGTTTCGACATAAAACATGAATACCTAAATCACATGTGTGCGGATGACATGCGTTTGTCATTACTAACGTATTTTCTTTATTGTAATGGTATCGCTACGGTGGTGAATGAGACTGCTGTGCAGGGAGTTTAGGGTTTGACTACCGAGTTGTGCTAAATATTATTGGGTTTATTATCAAAAAATCACAGCACGGAACCTTGAACCGGGTCCGGTAAACGGTAATATGCTTGCCCCCTATCTATATACATACATAATTATACTATACGTTTCTGCCTACCTGTTCGTGTGTATAGGCGTGTATATCAAGCAGGCAAACAAGCATATAGTCGGCCTAAAATCAAGCGGTTCTGTAGCCGATGACGAAGGGTATCTTTCCGGTACTTGCGCGTTGCCAATCGAAGAGAAAATGAATTAAAGATAAGATGAAATAAAAGGAATGAGAGAGGTAAGGACATATACATGCGTTCAGAACTCTTATTCTTCGAACGAAACGTAGTAGTATGTACCCTTTTTAAGATGTTGATACTAACTTGCACATGCGCCGAAATCAGCTATTACTATTTCTAACTCTATACATCCAAAATTGATATGCGATCTGTGTAGCAATTTCCTTGATCCATTCTATCTTTTATATATCTTTTATCTATTATTCTTTCTTGATCCATTGCCAGATCCTTCAATTCTCTATAAATATATACATTTTTAATTAAGTCATTTGAATAACTCACGTATGTTTGTCACTTAGTAAGACTTGCCTTTAATACTTCGACATGACGTCTTAAGTCTTTTGAACAAGCCGAAGTCGCCATAACAAATCAAATTAAGATTTCAACTCACGAAGTCCATCCTACGCTGGTCTGGCTAATATTAATCAACGTTAGGTAAACTGTGGGAAAACCCATGATATTTATATCCCATCATTTGATATACAGTGAAGGTGGTAAGACATCACTTTCAATGGGAAACCGATGCGTTATTCAAGAAGTGAGTCAGATTAACACGACGCTTTCGATTGCGTGATCAGAATACAGAGATCGTGACAAGATTAGCACAGTAACGGTAATGTATGTTGATGTGAGTTAATAGGTTGACAATTCTATTATACTCGATTTCAAGCTATGTGTTGTGTTATTGTCAGTGATCGGAATAGGTAGAGCTATTTAGGTTCATTGACCGCAAATATTGATGTTGATATGGATATTCCACGGGATTCCGACTGACACTACGGGATTTTATTGAATTTCATTATTTTTGTCAATGTGTATAAAAATGGTTTATGTAAGCCAATAAGCGCATGAGCGACGTTGTAAGTTTTACGTCAACAGCACGCTATAAAATGACACGCTATAACATTGACATCCTCATAGAATATGAAGGAAAATTATCAAAAAATGATGTGAATGACGAAATTTGGTCATATAAATTCGCTTCACTAACATCAACAGATGTCGAACGCTCGTTTTCCACATATAAATGGGTGTTAGATGTAAAAAGAAATAGATTAAAATTAGATAATTTAGAAAAAATAATGGTGATTTATTTTAACTCTGGTCATACTCAGGCTTCTAGTGAAGCTGAAGACAAACCAGACCAATGACATTTTTGTTTAAATAAGTGAATTACCTATTGTTGAAGCGTATTGATTATTTTAATTAAGATTTTATTGTAAATACATATTGTTCTATTTGATAATGTTTTGATTTTCTGAGGAACAAATAATTTGTATGGTAATATGTTTTTGTAAAACTTCAGAATAAAAATGTTTGAATGATTGTTGATTCTTGAATAAGAAATTCTTACGTAAAAAAATATATGTGGTTTAATGGATCAAGTTTATCTATTTATTATTAATATACTATCTTTAATCCCGTCCTTCTTATATTTACCCGTCAGAAAGGAAGTGTAATCTTTCATTAGTCCCGAAGGCGAGAATAGTTTTTTATGATTTTACTACTTAAAAACCAATTCCCGGGACTGGGGGAATATCCATATTATTCTAACCTATGGCAAGTACATAAAACAGCTCTACCTATACCGATCTCTGGTTATTGTGGATTTTACATGCATGAAAATGAACATTGTTCAGAATGGGCCACGTTAAACTCAAAAAGATATAAAGCCATATGGATAACTGCAAATCAAACACACGCACCGAGGGTTATGCTAATCCTAATCCTAATCCTAACTAATATTATAAAAGCGAAAATGAGTTTGTTTGTTTGTTACCTTTCCACGCCTAAACCACTGAAACAATCATCCTGAAATGTTGCATATACGTTGACAGGTGTACAGAAACGGACATGGGCTACCTTTCATCCCGAAAACAATTACTGTTCCCGAGGAAAACAATAATAACCTGGTTTGATAATAGATGACGCCACGTGTCTTTCGAATCATGATTGAATTATATTATTAAAAGCAGAGTACAACCCGAATTGATTGCCAAATTCTAAATTAACGCGAGCGAAGCCGCGGGCAAAAGCTAGTAATTAATATTAAAAGGTAAAGTACTTTTTAGTAGTATTGATCGCCTTAAAACAGTAAGACTTTAGATTAATGGTACATTATTTTGTTAATACAATTGAGGTGTCATAATTGTCTCTGTAGACACTTGCACGGACAAAGTTTCTCTAGATAGCACCTAGTTATACAAGCTCTGAAACCGTATTATTCCGGAGGAACATATTATGCTTCTTGCATGTTACTTGCATATTTCGCTTAGAACTTCTGTAGGGTCCCGTACTTCTTCAATAGAGATATTCTGACTTCGAGAAAGGATCCTTCATCACAATAGCCGCAAAAATGTAAACTTTATCTAGTCACAATAATTTTACGTATGGATGACGTAGTGGATTAAGTTGTTAGTTGTTTCGAGTCTGGGTATCCGTTATTTTTTGACCCAATATTCAGAAAGTCTTCCAAGATCTAGAAAATATAAACAACTAGTTTTCACCCGCGGCTTCGCTCGCGTAAATGTATGTTAGGTTAGGTTATATTTGCAACAGTTATTTTTTTTGGATGAAAGGTACCCTATGTCCTATTTTGTATCCCTGACAACGTGTATGCAAAATTTCATGTTGATCGGTTGAATAGTTAAGACGTGAAATCGTAACAAACAAACAAACAAACTCATTTTCGCATTTATAATATTAGTTAGGATTCTTACGGCCTTTTAAAATTTTGAGTACTTTCCGCACATATGTTTTTTTAACTCGACTGCTTTTCAGATACAATAACCACGAAGAGTCTCCGAGCGCAGTATCTTCAGTGTAAATATTTATATTTTTAAATAATATTAATATAGATGCAATTTTAATCAACTGCGATAAACTTCTTAAAAGCTAGTTTTATTCTACTGTAAGGGTGCGTTTCCACTGACGCGGAGCTGGGCGGAGTGGAGGGGAGCGGACCATGAACTGGCCAATCACAGTGCTCGATATCTCCACTCCGCTTCAGTGGAAACAGAGCAAGTGGAGCGGCGCGGACTTGCAAATAAAACAAATGAACATGCGGCTCCGAGCCGGACAGAACGGAGTCGAGCGGGCTGTGGTGCCGAGCGGAGCGCACGAAGCGGAGGGTAGCGGAACGGTGCGGCGCGACAGCTAGTGTAGACTTGTCAGGAAAGGACTTGTGCGCTGCATTTTAGTTTAGTTAGCGATATTACGTCATACACTTCACACGCCATCGACATTGTATGTGAATCAAAATGAATGAGAAACTAATTGAAAGTGTCAAAATATTTCCATGTTTATGGGATACACGACCGGCAACATACAAATACAATGAAACCAAAGATATGGCGTGGGAAATCATAGTGAAAGACACTGGATTACAAGATCATTGCAGCTCTGGTCTGCTCAGCTTCACTCCACCCCGCTCCGCTTTACTCCGCTCCGCTTCAATGGAAACACTTGCTACTTTTCACTGCTCTTCTCCGCTCCACTCCGTCCAGCTCCGCGTCAGTGGAAACGCACTCTAACAGTCGCGTCAACGTAATACAATATTATGTAGGTAATCTTTTAACATGTAAGCTTAACCATTTCGAGGGCTTTTAGAAAGGAGAGATACGGAGATATTAAAATTAGTCAGGTGTTTCTACAACTGACTCACTTTGACTACAAAATAATGATGTGCAATTACATCATTATTTTGTAGCCAAAGTGAGTCAGTTCATGTCCCGAACATGCGCCGAAGTCAACTGAACGAGAAACGCCCACTGAACACAAATGTCAATGTCGATGTTAGTCATTCATATTAAAAAGCTATTATTCAATATTAAGACTGCCTCCGTGGCGCAGTGGTAGTGAATGCGACTGCTGTGCCTGAGGTCTCGGGTTCGAATCCAGCGTCGGACCAACAAAAAGTTATTGGGTTTATCTGTTAAGAAATCTCAATAGCAGCCCGAAGTTAGGAAGTTGGCGGTGTTAGACACCCCCGTGCCTCGGACAGCACGTAAAGCCGTTGGCCCTGCGCCTGATCTCTCTCCGGTCGTGTCCGATTGCCGTCCCATCGGATCATGAGAGTTAGGGAACAGAGAGTGCACTTGTGTTTGCGCACACACTTGTGCACTATAATATCGCCTGCGCAAATGGCTAGTCTCCGTTAAGACTGGCCGCCGTGACCGAAATTCGGTCTGGAGGACATTATTATTCAATAAGCTTTCGTGGTATGTCAATAATCTACTTCAACGTCGAACGGAAGTTTACGGTTAAGTCTATACTGATTGTGTGTGATTCAGGACTGAATATTTTTGTATATTGTCTTACGCATATAACGCAAAGGGCTTGGCAAAGGTGTACGGCATTGCCACATTTTGTCGGCTATGCTCTCTCCTAACTAATATTATAAATGCGAATGTGAGTTTGTTTGTAACTCTTTCACGCCTCAACTACTCGACCGATCATCATGAAATTTCGCATACACGCTGTCAAAGATACAGAAAAGGATATAGGGTGCCTTTTATCCAGAACAGTACTGTTACTAACCTCACCTAACCTACATTTACGCAAACGAAGCCGCTGACAAAATCTATACTAATATTATAAGGCTGAAGAGTTAGTTTGTTTAATCGTTTCGTTGAACGCGTTAATCTCGGAAACTACTGGTTCGAATTGAAAAATTATTATAGTTTTAGATAGCCTATTTATCGAGGAAGGCTATACGCTATATAACATCACGCTACGACTCTCGGGTGCGGCGTAGTAACCATAAACGTAGGTGAATCCGCGGGCACAGCTAGTCTATTATTTAATAAGTAAGACCCACCTAACAGGGCGAGAGCCTATGATCGTCGACCACAGTACAAGGCTATTACTGAAAATCCCTTGGCAGAAAAACCCTCATAACACATTGCCCTACCCGGAAATCGAACCCGTAACCACATCCAAAGCTTCATCTGCTTCATATAAGAGAATTTTGCCCGTTTTTGCAACATTTTTCATTCCTGCACCGGTGCTATTGGTCTTAGCGTGATGTTATATAGCCTATAGCTTTTCACGATAAATGGGCTATCCAACACTAAAATAATTTTTCAATTCGAACCTGTAGTTCCTAAGATTAGGGTGGTCAACCAAACAAATAAACTCTTCAGCTTTATAATATTAGTATAGATGAGAAATTATGCGGTGTCCTAATTTGTGATACAAACAGATCTATTCTATTGCAAATAAGAAAACATTGATACTCTTCGTTCTTACCTTCCTCTTTTTTTTTTTAAAGGCTTCTCCCGCCCTAGTATTAATTATTCTTGTGTCGCGGGGGACTTTACAAACATTCAAACAACGGACACAATGAACACCCAGATTCAGAACAACCATTTGTGGATCACACAAAGTTTTGTCCCGAGTGGGGATCGAACATTCGAACAACACTCAATCTGTGTGGTTCTTTCCTCAAAAAACCATTTCAGACACCAATCTGCATGGTCTTCACGTGATCTGACCAAGGTTATGTCTGGACTTTAAAAGAGACTGTGACCTCTTGAGTTTGTTTCGGCCTTTCTTCTCAGAGTAGTCAGATACGAAACGCCGCGCGCCGGCCTCATCTAGTTTTCAAAATATGATTGACATGTAAAAGTGTTTCTACAAACCTACATACAGAAATAAATCATTATTGTTATTATTATTAACCCACAACACTCCGTTCAGTTACAGTGGTAAGTCGACCACTTACACAATTACGCCATCCCTGCAGCCAAGATCTATATTATTGCAAATAAGGAAACATTGACACCATTGTCAGCATACAAGTTGCTTTTAAACACAATTACTGAATCCAAGTTGCGTTGCGATTTCGCCATTGGAAAGTCTAATAACTTCTCACACTGCAAGCGCGTAATAAACGTCAAACGTTACATTAATAAGATGTAATGGCGATATAATTATATTAAATGTCGTTGTATAATATACGCTAACTTAAAACTATAAAAGCACTTTAATGATTGCGCTGCGCGTAGTAAATGGGACTATGCATGGGGCTTCGGTTTCGAATGCTAAATCAAGCAAAATTTTATTGAGCTTTTTGTCAAAAATATCTTTATGGCACGGAGTCTGGCAAAGTAACCGATATATGCTATTAGTCTCACATTCTATTGCTTAAACTACACACCATAGCTGCTAAAATGTAGGTTTAATACAAGTTTGCAAACCTCTTCGGTGATAAGGGCATCAGGCAATTTTTTTTTTACTTTGCTCTTCAAAGTGGCTTAGTAGACGTTTCGCACGAATTTGTTCGCACGAATCGTGCGAAAAGACACTTTTTTAAAATAATATTTTTTTTGTAGTCGTTTCGCACTCATGGAATATTTTCGTGCGAATCGTTCCCGTCTGTAAACGCAGGTGTCGTGAAAAGTGTCTTTTCGCACGATTCGTGCGAAACGTATACTAAGCTGTCAAAATTACCACACTCATAATTCTTCTATCATAAATTTTCATGATAGCTGGCATAATATTTTCGTGTTTTTAGTATCACTGTAAAAGGTTATTCTTACTAATACTAATTTATATTATACTAACTTTTGCCCGCGGCTTCGCTCGCGCAAAAATATGTTAGTAACAGTATATAAAAAAATATATATAGCCTATGTTACTCGGTGATAATACAGTGCATAAACGTAAATTGTAATCTTCACGATACCCACAGGACAGGCTTGCCTAGTGTGGGGCCAGAGGATAACACCATACATAATACTCTTAAGAAAAGACTGATGGCTGTATTGCTGGACGGTGTATGTGTCGTCTAGCAGTACAACTTTCAGTCAGTATAAGTACCTACAAAGGATATAAATTGTATGTAAAGTCTGTCATATTTTATTTCGGTTTTAACTTTAAATATTGTTTCTTTTTTGTAACTATTGTGAGCTGAGCTATTTTTAACACGCTTTTATTAGTTTCACTTGTATGTTTGTCTGTATGTAACCGACTCCTTTGAGCTCGATTTTGACCCACTTCATACTGTCAGATTTCATTCAAACGTTGTAGACTTATCGAGGAACGATGACAACACAACAATAAAAAAAAATAGTTTAAATAAACCAAAAAAACACGCTTTATTAAAAAAAAAAAACAAACTAAAAGTTTGTGGAAAATAATTTAATAGTTTTAGTGTAAAAAAGCTTGGGGTTGAGGTTATCAAAATATCTTAGGAAGTACTTGTTTTTTTTTAATTAAGCATGTTTTTTTAGTTTTTAAACTATTATTTATTTAATGTATGGTGATAATTTGTACTAGAATTTAAGAGCGTGTCTCACCGTTAAACTTAACGTTTGGCGAGTATTATGTATAATGTTACTGAACTAGCACTGTACCGTACTTAAATAAAAAAAATTGGTAATAAATATATTTTTATTTCATTTTATTTTTATTTTTTTTATGGTGATAGAATGTTTAAATCGGTTAAGTATTTTTTGAGTTACACCCTTATAAACAAACAAATAAACAAAAAGTCAAACCTTATATAGAAATGCGAATGTGAGTTTGTTTGTTTATTACGCTTTCACGCCTCAGCTATTCAACCGATCGTCATGAATTTCACATAGGTACACGTTGTCAGGAGTACTGAATCAGACATAGGATACGTTTTATCCAGAAAAAAGTACTGTTCCCGAGGAATAACCAATAATAGGTACCTATTATGTTCCAATGTTTGTTCCTCAATCACGTAATCCTTTTAACGGATTTAAATTAAACTTGGCACAAAAATAAACTAGATTCTGTATAAACTCATAGGATATATTTTTATTCCGGTATTAAAGCGAGCAAAGCCGTGGGCAAAAGCTAGCTTTACATATTTTGCCTAATTTATCTACATTTATATTTATTCGTTGTTAGTAATCGATCACCTCTAAAACTACTGAACCGATTTTAATCATTCTTTTACTATTAGAAAGCTACTTTATTTAGAAGTATCATCACTGATAAAGGTTATGAATTATGATACTGCCACGGGTGCGGAACAGTATAAACGTGGATGAAACCGCGTGGACAGCTAGTCGATAATGTATCACATTTAGACCGAAAGGTTTCTTTTTACAATTGCAGATAATCACAATAATTTGATATTGCATAACACACCAAAGTTGGTCTACAATTCTATTCAATATCGCAAATGTTCAGTTATTTTATAGAAAGGAAGCGTGCAATTATGATCGGACTTTCACAGATTGAATGGATACCATCAATCCTAATATTAAAGGCATATTATTACTTAACCTCCTTTCAAATTAATAGCGTTTAAATAAAAATGTTTTCGGCCGGTATGATTTAATAGATTAATTTTGTGGTTCATCGTATGTTTCCATGACAAGTTCAGGGGTTTTAAATATAAATTCTCAATAGCGTCACAAGACATAGAACTCTGTGTCAATTGCGAGTTTTGCTATTGTAAAGTAAGTTTGGGTCGATAAATTACGTTAACTAATTAAACTTTAACCATACATAATACATACATAAACACATTTCATACTGCCACGCCTGTCGCGCCGATCGCGGGTATGATTCCCGCACAAGTCAAACATTTGTGTGCATAGACATGGATGTTTGTCTTGATCTGGGTGTTTCTATGTATATGATATTATATATATTTACAAAAAAAAGTATATATGTATGTTTATCCATTGTCTAGTACCCATAGTACAAGCTCTGCTTAGTTTGGGCTAGATGGTGTAGTGTGTATGTGATAGAATATTCTAACACTCAAACAACGGACACAAAGAACACCCAGGTGTTATTTGTGTCCGTTGTTTGAATGTTTGTAAAGTCCCCCGCGACACAGGAATTAGCGTTCCTGCACACGATGCCGTCACCGCGTCGTCGCCGCGCCGACGCCACGCAATTACACTGTAGATACGAGTCGCGCGGAGCCCGCCACCGCGCCGCCGCCGCGCCGCCTCCGCGCGCGTTCCCTCTGTTTGATTCATTCCATTACCGGCCGCGTACGAACGTGCACGTGATCAAACAGACAGGGAGGGGAACGCGCGCGGTGGCGGCGCGGCGGCGGCGCGGTGGCGGGCTTCGCGCGACTCGTATCTACAATGTAATCGTGCGGCGTCGGTGCGGCGACGGCGCGGTGACGGCATTGCGTGCAGGAATGCTTATTCGTAGAGTGGGCTTAAAAAAAAATGCTGTCGTTTGAATGAAGTTTAATAAGTTATCTCTATTGCCTACAGTTGCTGTTTACGCTATCACCGGGCGATGGTTATAATTGTCCGTATGGTCAGAACTGCGCACTAGAACCAGCTCCTCCGGGCCGAACGCCGGGCTGCGCTCGACCCGGTCTCACATACTGCATTCATCCAGATCCATACCCAGAGTAAGTACTATAACACTGTACTTTAACACAACTCTCTTCAGAGATTTATTTTATGCGAAATTAATTGTCTTCCGCAGTCTTACCCATGTTTGTGATTCCTGCACCGCTCTCGTCGCTCATAGCGTGATGTTATATAGCCCATAACCTGCCTTTAAAAAGGGCTATCAAATGCAGAACGAATTTTTTAATCCGACTAGCAGTTCCAGAGATAAGCGCGTTCAGAAAAACAGACTCTCCAGTCCACAAAAAATATTCCGTCCCGAGGGTTAGAAATTTATTGAATACCGCCGACTCTCAACTTCATCTGTTTCACATAAGAGAATTTTCCCGTTTTTGCAACGTTTTTCGATGCTGCTCCACTCTTATTGGCTGTAGCGTGATCCTCGATAAATGAGCTATCAAACACTAAAATATTTTTTTAATTCGAACCAGTTATTCCTGAGATTAGCGCGTTCAATCAAACAAACAAATAACTCTTCAGCTTTATAATATAAGTATAGATGTATAATATAATATACATTTATGCGAGCGAAGCAGCGGGCAATATCTAGTAATTTATATAATGATACTAGCTGTGCCCGCGGTCTCACCCGCGTCATTGGTATTTGTGGTTACTGCGCCGCTCCCGTGAGCCTTAGCGTGATGTTATATAGGCTATGTCCTTGCCAGGGTCTCAGGCTACCTTCATTCCCAATTTCATCTAAATCGGTTCAGCGGATTAAGCGTGAAAAGGTAACAGACAGACAGATAGACAGACAGAGTTACTTTTGAATTTATAATATTAGTAAGGAGTAAGGATAAGGATAATCAATATATAATAAATAATATTATTAGTAAGGATTATTATATAAATACTAAAGCACTTCTAAGCACTATATTAACCTGAGCAACTGGTGGGCATGGGCCACTTCTCAGTGTGAGAAGTGTGGGTTAGCACCTGCTGCACAATTTATCTTCGAGAATATTGTGAAAAACTCTCAGACTTGCAAGTTTCCTCACGAAGTTTGCCAACACAGTTAAAGCGAGCGATAATTTAACTATTTAATACACGCATAACCTCGAAAAGTCAGTGATTGCCTTGGAATTGAACTCGAGACCTCTGAACCATAATAATTTATATCTAATAGTAAATGAAATATGGACTAATATTTCCTTTCACCGCTGTTTAAACAGTTATTGTCAATTAATCAGAGGCCCGTACAAGTTATTGGGGTCAGACGAACCGATAATGTCATTGGGAGGCTCAGGTAGGTACCCCCGAGTCTAAGTCAGCGCCACTGCTACCATCACAGAACTAATGGAATTAATGGCCCGGCGAAATAAATAAGCATAGAGCAATTGTTTATTATTATTTTTTTAATAAACTCATTAGAGCACTCAATTATTTGTAATAAAAGTCTAGAATTTCATAAATCCTAACTGATATTATAAATGCGAATGTGAGTTTGTTTGTTACGCTTTCACGCCTTAACTACTCGACCGATCATCATGAAATTTTGTATACACGTTGTCATGGGAACAGAAGAGGACGCAGTACTTATAATTTCTTTTTTTAAATGACCACTTCCCTGTTACTCATAATTCCTGTGTCGCAGGGTACTTTACAATATTCAAATAACGGGAACAAAGAACGCTCAGACTGGAAACAACCAATTGTGGATCACAAAAACGAACCCACAACACTCGGCGCGACGGTAGTGGCGAGGCGATCACTTAAACGACTACTCCATCCGAGCAATCAGCGAAAGCTTCTATGTTATTGATGCCTTTGACACGATATCAAATAATTTATAACGGGATTAAATGTAATGACCACCAAAAATAGTAATTGCGCAGCAAAATATGCTTACTAAAATATATCATAACGAGCACCTATACGCCTCAAATCACTGCATTCCGTCTCGGAAGGGTTAGGTTATGTTAGGTTCCTTCTTAAACCCACCCAAAAATAGGAGCCCCGCGAAGCGAGGCTACATCGTCTTATTTTCTTCTTCTCCCTAGCCTTTATTATTCCCAAGTCACTTGGGGTCGGCTTTCTAGTTTAACCGGATTTGACTAGATACCAGTTTTTACACGGAGCGACTGTCATTTGACCTCCGCAACCCGAAGGCTAACGATACCCTAAGGCTAGACCAGTGTCAGGATATTAGAGGACACTAATTTCCTAATAACGACTGCCATATTTGTTCATGGCAGCTTAACGTGCTCTCCGAGGCACGGAGCAGGCGATAATTGTCAATCAATACGCACATAATTTCGAAAAGTCATACATCTTCCGAAAGTCAGAGGTGCGCGACGTGGGTTCGAAGTCGAGACCCTCTGCATTGCAGTCTGTTAGTCTCCCCACTGAGCTACTTATTTTATTTTTCCGTCGACTTATTTCGATCTCTTTAAATATATATTTTGCTGTGCAATTTGGTGATTATTTACTATTTTTGACTGTTATATTGTACTATATCTGGTGATGAGTTAAACATAAGCCATTTATAACTGCAATGTTAATCATTAGAACGGATAGCCTTGTTTGTTGTCAATGTACAGGTAATTTGTCAGTCTGTGATTTTATCTTACAAGCTCGGTTCTCAAGCACTCGACGCAACGGGATACCAATATTACGCTTTATAGATTACATACATTTGAAACTATTAACTTCTGAAACTCCTACGTTGGAGTCATGGACATTGACGTCGTTCCGTGTCCGTGACCCCTATGGGGAAGTCAAAAATATTTGGTATTTTTTCGCGACCAATCACAACGAGTTTTCTTAACGCCCCCGTAGGGGTCACGGACGCGCAACGGTAGCATTTTTTTTATGGGTCGTGGGAGATTCCAATGGTTAAACTATTAATGTAAAACTTAATTACTATTTAAATTACTAAAACTATTTAGACTTAATTTTACACTGTCTCCGACGTTTCGGTTGCTCTTCAGCAGCCATATTCACGGAGAGACTAAGATGGCAGTTATAGATTTGCTACATACATATATGTATAAGAGATTGGATATAATAATAATATGTATAACTCAACCTACAATCTCTGGTAAAAAAGTCTTTCCGCCAAGAAATTTCCACCGTCTTGCGCCTGATTTCTCTCCGCTCATGTCGGATTGCCATCCCATCGCACTAAGAGAGACCCTAACTTTCAGAGCTGCTTGGACACACCCTTGTACACGATTATATCGTTATCTACGCAGGCGACTAGTCTCATTTAAGATTTGTCCCCTCCATTATTATTAGTATTTTTATACAAGTCTATCTTCACTATCTTTTAACTTGGTCGGTAGCTGCGGTGTGACCATTTAAGGCACCACGTCAATCGTGTAGGCAAATTCTAATATTTTCATGTAGCTTAACTAGGCAAGACTGGAAGCATTCCAAATGTGGTGCTGAAGGCCTATAGAAAGCATTAGCTGAATATTGACAACGTGAAAATATTTAGTTTCCAAGAAGGCAGACAATTATATTTAATGTCCATTAAGAGACTTCCTATTGCCGAACTGTTGCTACTCAGAATTTTTAACAGAAAAGCACCATATACACCCGCTCTGGAACTTAGAACCGGACATTATGATAAGCCGAAAACATAAACGCAGACTTAATCATAGAAATAACAAGCATTTTTATTTTGTAAAAATAATTGAAATCTGTTTTATTCCAGAAAAATTATTCGGCAGCTAATAGAAGCGGGGCAATATGACATTAGCACTCTTCTGTCAGACGAGAGTAGAGAAAACTTCTCGCAGCACAAGAAAAACGACTATCCGTACGACTACGGACCCAACTCTCTACCACACGTCGACCAGATATCCCTGGTCAACGACCCCTATACCAAGAACTACAATACGAAGTTCCATACGAGGTATAACCATGGTAAGTGATACGCCACGCCAAGTCATTTCTACAATCATGCTTTAGTTTTTGATACGGATTAGTTCAACCAAAATCTTTCGTATGTTTGTGTCCGCAAAACTCAAAAAGTAGTCGATGGATTAACTTGAAATTCTTATTCAATGTTGCATTTTTGTATAAGAGTGTTTTAATATACTTTTTATTTTGAAGTTCTTACGGGAACGACATTTAAAAATATCAGACACAAAGGAGTATGGCTGGATTTTGATTTTTCTAAACATGTATACATTCACCTGTTGCCCAAATAGAAATATAGGAACTATGGCTTTCTATTCGCTATCGACATGGCGTGCTTTATTCAATCTTAATGCATTCTTAATGAATGCCCATCTAGATCTTCATCTACATCTAGATTACTCAGCAGCGAGCTAATTCGCATAACAAAAACTGATCAAAATAGAGTTCACGTCTAGTCTAAGGGCCACTTGCACGACAACTCACAAAATACGTTTAGCACTAAATAGATTTAAAACATTGTGCTGTCGCAGTCATCCGTGTAAAGGTGACAGATGCCACGATGTTTTAAATCTATTTAGTGCTAAACGTATTTTGTGAGTTGTCGTGCAAGTAGCCCTTAGTGTCATAGATATCACAAATGGTATCCTAAATTAAAATAATCAATCAGTCAAATACATCAATTCTCATTAATTTGACTTTTATTAGTCAAGATCGGAACTCTAGTTTAAACAATTTTTGTTAAGAGGATTGGCTTTTCTCAAAAACGTCCTTACATGATTACCAGGCCACTAATTTATGATTTATTAATCGTTCGGAACCTGAGGAAACATTACATAGATTGACTTCCTATATAGAAACTGTCATAATGCCAAATTTATCACTAAACTTTAAAGATGACCTGGTGGATTCAACGTCGTATAAAAAAGGAGGGTTTGAAGTTCCATAGGTGGAATATAATGATGAAGCCAATCTTTAATACATTGTGACACAGACGTCAGAATAATACAGATGCACTACACCCATCAAACATCTAAAGAAACGCATTACAATGTATCCCTACATACATGTTTCAGATATATTCTCCCAGAAGACACCATTGCAGCCTCCTACAGCAAACGACGCTGCTCCCTACAACATCAACGCGTACCAGTCGGCAAATTTCTCCAAATTTGGCTTCCACGGGTACTCTCCCAACGGTTACTGGAACCCTCCGAGGAACTTTGGCGAGTTCGACAAGAAGATCCGCCAGGGGTCGCTGGGGTACAACCAGAACTTTTTCGACACTTCCAACTTTTACCCGAACTATGAAGCTAATGATTGGTTCCGCCAGACTTCGACCGGAGTCACGCAGTACAATCCTAACGAATGGTGGAAGTATGTATTATTTATTATTTTAGAGCAAGCATATGGTTATATTATTATATCGGGGTAATAATGCGACTGCTGTGCCTGAGTTTCCGGGTTCGAATCGCAGGTAAAAATTTAAAAGCAGCCCAGAGTTAGGAAGTTGGCGGTGTTTGATAGCCCCGTGCCTCGGCAAGCACGTAGTTGCGTGACCTACGCCTGATCTCTTATTATTATTGACGTCCTATTGGAGTATGAGAGTTAGGCAATAGCGAATCCACTTGTGTTTGCGCATACACTCGTTCTCTATTATATTTTCAGATGGGCAGTCTCCGTGGAGATTGGCCGTCATGACCTATACTCGGCTAGAGAAGCATTTCCTTTTATTTTTTTTAGCAGAGTCCTATTCCCTGCCATGTGTTGCTACTTAGAATTTCTTAATAGAAGGGCAATGACGTAAATAAGTGCAAAGCTACTGATGCCACTTCAACGAAGTTTCAGATTCAGATTTAGATTCATTTATTTATCTGAATCTGAACGAAGTAAGTGAACATATGTATATTTTTTAACTTATCTGTATTGGCAGTCAAGAGGGCCAATTCTCGAAATCCCGTTCCGATCTAGGATCAATCTCAAAAATATTACAAAAGTCAAAAGTAAATACCTATAAATTGCCTTTGAGTTCACGATAATGTGAACTGTTTATTTAATTAGATCAGAACTCTATTTAAACATATGCTATTACTGTCTAGTTATCTCTCCTCTTACTAATGATGTGTGATGATAATAAACTATCCACTAAGATTGGTCACCGGCCCCGTAACCAGTTTCATAAAGTATGTGATATTTTTAATTGGAGAAACTTACTTCCGAAATGAATACATATGTCAATGCGAGAAACTAATTATAACTACTTTCCATGATCCCATCATAGGTGCCGGTTCTATAGTTACTAACAAACAAGTATATTATGCGTTGTGTTAGAAAGAAGATATAACAAGAATTGAGAAAAGTTCTCTGTAATTTAGGCAAAGAAAATATCTATGGCATGTGGAAAGACCAGGCAATATAGTATACATCTTTACTAATGCCTCGATGGCGTAGTGGTTAGTGTAACCGACTGTCACGCCTGAGGTCGCGGTTTCGATTCCCGCACAAGTCAAACATTTGTGTGCATGAAAATGGATGTTTGTCTTGGTTTGGGTGTTTCTATGTATAACATGTATGTATTTACAAAAAAAGTATATATCTATATGTTTATCCATAGTACAAGCTCTGCTTAGTTTGGACTAGATGGTGTTGTGTGTATGTGATAGAATATTAATGTTATTTTAAACTAGAAATGTTATTGGGACTAAAATCTAGTGCCTAGACCATTTTATTATTAACTAGATGTTCCCGCGGTTTCACCCGCGTTTATAGTTACTGCGCCGCCTCGTGGGTTGTAGCGTGATGTTATATAGCCTCTAGCTTTCTTCGATAAATAGGCTATCCAACACTAAAATAATTTCTCAAATCGAACTTGTAGTTTCTGAGATTAGCGCGTTCAAACAAACTCTTCAGCTTTATAATATTAGTATAGATTACGTTATTATTAAGAGTTTACGAGAAAGATATAAAGATATATAAAGATCATTCAAATAATTGCGCTTTACGTATACAAAGTGTCGCAATCAGTCAGCGTCTTAATCCTAACTAATATTATAAAAGCGAAAATGAGTTTGTTTGTTACCTTTTCACGCCTAAACCACTGAACCGATCATCCTGAAATTTTTACGGTATATAATATCATTGACCAATATAGTATATGAAGTAAATGTGACAATTGAAAGGAGAATTCTATTGTGATTCTATTGTGTCTGGACACCCGTGTGCCGCGGCCGTTTGAAAGGTAAACGAATTGATCAAAAAACAATTTCATCCTCACCAAAATAATCTCGATCTCTTTCGCTCCATTTCAGATATGTATCACCGTCTCGTGCTGACGTGACTATTGAGCGCTCGGTCACGTTTCCAACTCGCACGTCGACTTCTCGACGACGAAGGAACGCCGAGCTCGTGAAAGAAAGCAAGAAACGGACGCTGACTGGCGCCGAGGCTCTGAGGATAGCGTTAGGACTTGCTAAGTAAGTTCATCAGTTGAGTTTTGTAAGACTGGTCATATCATAATTATGACCAACGGAGAGGTGAACCATGCCTGTAGGTTGTGCGCATATTCTATGGCTAATTATAAAAATATAATACAATGTTGTATGCAATGGTCGCCAAATTTTGAAGTTGAAATCTTCACCATGAATTAGAGCGACGCGACGACTATTTGATTAAGGTAATTAGTGACATGAACATATACTAAGTGGAAAGAGGTATTAAGCGTAAATTGCAAGTAATCCTTTTAAAGTATAAAATCAAAATAAGAATTCCAATATTTTCCAAGTAGAGATTTTTGTATAAATTTCTTTATTTTTAATGTATAAAAAAATACTTAATGTGGCCACTGGACCAACGAGGTAAGAGTATACGATAATAATATGTCAAGATTACGCGAAATATTAGTTTTTGTTAATTGAGAACCTGGATACCACCTTGCATATAAAAAGTCGCTACTATTGATGCAGTGACATTGACTATCTAATTTCTATCAAAGATTTTTTACGAGTATTCAAAGCGAGCATGTCTCTTTCTAATAGCGATCCATTTTGGTAACGGCAATTTTTACACACTAAAACCAACCCGATGGTCAATTTGAGTGCGCCAACTAGATCTTATAAGCTAATTAAAAAAATATACAGGCTGATTGGTAAAAGTCTCATATTGAAGGAGGGCTTTCAGTACTCGATTCTGGACCCGAATATCTAAAAGAATAGGTACCTAAAATTTGACTATAATACTATACTATAATATCCAATAAAAACTTAATGTGCGGACACTCTTGCGCATATACCAAAGCCAAACAAAACCTCCGCCCCCGCCCCCAGCTACCGCACCCCCGCTCGTCCTTTTCTTATCAAAGGTCATTAGCCTCGACAGCTGTGTGCGCAGTGTCCACATTTTATGGATATTTCATACAAATTTTCATAAAGGTTTTCTTTGCAGGTTATACAGATTTTATTTTTATTTCTTTTTTATACGTTACGTCTGACCATAAATTATTATGTCCTTAAGTATGTACAATGTTTAACTAGTCACACTGTATATCGGTGCTCCCACCGCAACGTATGTATAGCGTTGTCCCAATTACTTTTGTTCGGACTATGTATATAAACCTCTTCTATATAGAACTATGTATATTATATAGCGGCATTGGCGTAGAGAGCTAAGATTTCAGAATAAGAAAAGCCCGACATGCTCTTTACCAATAAATAAAGGAAATAATGCTTGCTTTGGAAATGTAATATCAATAAAAAAGTTGTTGGTGCAAGGCAAACTCTAAGCTCAGGTATATATAAGTACCGTCATTGCATAGCATCCCAACCGTAAACATTTATACACTTAAGAAATAATAAACATAGTATTTGAAAGTAGGGTTTTTAGCTTTTTAGTCACTTGTTACTCTACTGTTAAATATTTTGTTGTTGTGTTGATAAGTGTACAAGATTTATGCATCTAAATTTGATGTTGATATGAAGATTCATATCAACATCAATTGGGTTTTAGAGTAGTAGAGCCTCGCTGATTTCAACATAAATGGGCCGGCTCGACCGGGGAAGAACTACCCTCTCACAGAATATCGACGTGAAATAGCAGTATTCCTACTGTTGTGTTTCGTTCGGTGAGTGAGAGTACCGGAGGCCCAATCACCCCCTTACCCCCTTCCCGCTCCTTCTCCTTCCCACTTCCTTTCCTAACGGGTCGGCAACGCTCAAGTGATATGTTGCATGCGTCCATAGGCTACGGTGACCACTTACCAAGAGGTAGGCCGTATGCTCGTTTGCCACATTACTGTCTAAAAAAAAATTCTAATACGAAGAGAACTTTATTATATTGTAGGCAACATAATTTATAAAGTATAAAAACAGCTAACAACGTCCGACGACCAACCTAAGTTTGCAGGTCAATGATTAAATAAATTAGGAACATTTATATATTCTCTATTTTATAATCATCTACGATTTAGAAAGTGTAAAATGTTACCACATTTTCGTTAACAGCGAGGACACATCGGCAGAGCGTCCCAGACGTCAAGCGCCGGGCCAACAAGAACTTTGTTCCGTGCGTACGGAGTTCACTAACCCTCGAGCTGCCCTCAACAACAAAGGCAACTGGAAATACGTCGTCAACATGCCTGAGAGTATGTCACAGCTTGTACGCACTGAAATATGCACGTATGTATATTTAATTTTACACAATTATTTCTAAGTCGTTTGTTATTAGATAATTTGTTACAGTGCCATCTAGCTAATTATATGAGAATCAGTAATAAAGTAAGTTACTAGTGCTGCCATCTATTGTCGAATAATATTAGTTTTAAAACTTAGGTTCGTATTTCGATCCGTACGTCGCGTTGTAAGGTGAACAAAAATATGTGCTAAATGTAATTTGTTTGCCTTTTGCAGGTCTACGGAGTGCAGTGGATTATGCACAATACCACCAGGGTACACTTCTCGCTGCGAACAAAAATATATCCAGAAGCGCTTAGTTGCTCTACAGTCTAATGGACAAAATCTATATACGGATGTATTCTGGATACCAAGTTGTTGCCAATGTACAATAACCCCTGACACCAATTGAATTTAACTTAAATTCATTCTTTGTGATTTATTTAAACTTAAAACTTTTTGCTTTGTTGGAAGTTCCGCTATTTGATACTAGATAGCGCTATAATCACTCCTGTGTTAGGCAAATTTAAATATTGCCTTGCCAAATTTAAACAAATGAACATGACATATCTAATTATAATGTTACTATTAGACAAATTGGAGTATTTTTATTACATAATTATTGTCCTGAGGCAGAGTATTATATAATTGTAATTTTAATATTACAATTTTACAATAACAAAGTATTAATTAAAGTTTAATATGGACGCTGTGTAAATATTAGGTAAATGATTTTAAGATATTTTTATGTAATTTAATATAATTCATACCTATAGATGACAATTTTGCCAATACTGTTGCTTATATATTATTTCCTCTATTTACACATAGGTCCACGGATTCTTGTCTCTTTCTAATAAAATAGCATTTATTTTATACATATTAGGTATTTTAAATATAGTAATTTAATTGATTGATTTCTTATTCTATTACATACACCTAAAAAAGGGCTTTCCGAAAAATATTTTTCTTTGTCTGATATTTTATAGTTTCTATTATTTTTACTTCACTAAAAATATTACATAAGGTATATTTATACATATATTTTATGTATCCAACTGCACTCAGAAAATAATATACTACCTAGTTTTAAGATCGTGATCTCAGAAATAATCTGAGTTAAATTATGTGAAGATACTAAACCAAAATATATTTAAATACAAATAAAATTCTTCTCAACAAAACTTACAACACACAAACATCACAATATTTACAGTGTAGGTATATGTTTTAATATTAAACATAAATGATTAAACTACATATCATAGACTTATGTCTGCATATACCCGAAAGGCTGTAAAGGAGTGCCTTGCACTCACATTTTCGCAGCTACATTTAAGTCCTATGTAATATTAAGCTCAAACTTACGGCCGTCTATCAGGCACATTTCCAAACTTCGTGCTGTCCGACTGAGAATGACATAGCAGAAAAACCAATAATTTTTTTTTTTGTGGATAATGGTGCTAGTTGTGTAATTACTTAAATTCTTATAAGATCTATGTAGTAGTATTAAGCTTTATTATACAATTGTTTGTAATCCCAACGAACAAAAAAATTAAATAACATACTGCCCGAAGAATCGAACTCCAATCGCTTTGGGTTATTCCCAGTTGCCCCCACTATCAACGCCACCACTGGTGACAAATGGGATTTCTTTCCATAAAATGTGGAAAGAAATCCCATTTGTCACCAGTGGTGGCGTTGATAGTGGGGGCAACTGGGAATAAACCATCGCTTTCCCTCTCTCTTTAAAAAAGACAACTTCCGGCTAGGTATGATTCCAGTATCGCGGAGGACCTTACTAACATTCAAACCACGGACACAAAGATCATCTAGACTCGTGACAACCATTAGTGGATCACACAAATACGCCATCCAGTGCAGTTTCTTAATATTACACACATTCATTCTACCAACTTTCTACCAACCCGCTGGTCTGGTGGACTAATCTTTTCATAACTAGAAGAGGTCCGTACTCAGCTGTAGGACAGATTAAATACAGGGCTGATATTAATATTATCCTATTGAGTCGCAGCGGCACACCGGCGGCCAGACACAATATCTTTTCAATTATGTCTGGCATTCGAACAATTTACAGGTTAATAAACGTGGAGTAACAATACATACATACATAGATTCACGCCTGTTTCCCAGAGGGGTAGGCAGAGAATACAGATTTCCATTTGCTACGATCCTGACACACTTCTCTGGCTTCATTCACTTTCATCACATTCCTCATACACGCTCGCCGGTTTAAGGTGCTCTTAACCTGGCCTTTTTCCAGAACGTGTCCGATCTGATCAAGAAACGTTCGCCTAGGTCTTCCTCTTGCGACTGTTCCATTCACACTAGACTTATAAACTTTCTTAGTCAGTCTTTTGTCGTCCATTCTTAAATTATATACAGACAGGCCCAAACATCATCATGTTATGAATGAGACAATACAATCAATCTACCTACATCATATTTATCTCTATGGCTTTCTAGGCAGATCTATATTATGTTCAAAAACCAAGATTCTTAACACATAGGTTATCTCTATTGAAGAAGTCGTTATTTTCTTGCATCTAAATATAAGATTCTATAAAAATAATATTTATTTCGATAAATATTTTGAACTAGCTTTTGCACGCGGCTTCACTCGCGTAAAAGTAGGTTAGGCTATGTTAGTAACAGTATTTCGTTATTATAAACTATAGCCTTTGTTACTCCGTGATGGTAAAAGATTTTTTTAAATCGGTTAAGAAATTTTTTAGTTAAACCCTTACAAACTAACAAAAATCTAATCTTTGTTCATTATAATATTAGTATAGACTAGCTGTTACCTGCGACTTCGTCCGCGTAGTTTTTAACTAAAAAGTGTTTGTCCTCGCGGAACCCTATTTTTTTTCTAAAATCAAAGTAGCCTATGTTACTCCTTATAACATCAGCTATCTGCCAGTGAAAGTCCCATCAAAATCGGTTCAGCCGTTTTGGAGATTACCCGGGACACACAGACAGACAGACAGACAAAAATTTAAAAAATAGATGTTTTCGTATAGGTACCTTATACACTTTCATATGCATTAGATAAAAAGCTGTTATTTTGACATTACAAACAGACACTTCAATTTTATTTATTTGTATAGACGTATGGATATAGATGTATAGATGTATAGATATACAATTTTGGCAATCAAACGTGTCGTTACAGTATGTGCAAGGAAAGCATGCATTCTAAGACTTCTTGGGTTCGATTCAAATATCAGGCAGTGCCATTAGATTTATCGGGCATGAAAGTCAGTAACAATAAAGAGTCTGGAACTGTGTCTAGTGCTTGAAAATTGTGGGTGTAATGCACCTCTCTTTAACAGTTTGGGTATATAGGGGCAAAACTATATAAGATATGTATGTAATGGTGTCATAGTACGTGCAGAGGTTTAAAATCTTTATACCTCTAGACATATTTTCCTGTAAATCAGTTAAAATTACTTCTGATTTAACATTGCACAGTACATAAATGGTTTAGTTATATAAAGTACTTTTCCTACAATGTGTCCTTATAAATGAAGTTTAGATTAAATTATTTTTCTCTTTTGTACATTCCGCTCTTTATTTTATGTTGTAGTAAATAAAGATATAACAATTATCCAATTGAATTTTTATTTAAATTCTTTAAAATATTGTATAACCCATGTTAAAATGACTGCAGAGTATAAATATAATATAACATACACACAACACCATCTAGCCCAAACTAAGCAAAGCTTGTACTATGGGTACTAGACAATGGATAAACATACATATATACTTTTTTTTGTTTGTAAATATATACATATTATACAAAGAAACACCCAGACCAAGACACATCCATGTTCATGCACACAAATGTTTGACTTGTGCGGGAATCGAACCCGCGACCTCATGCGTGGCAGTCGGTTACACTAACCACTACGCCATCGAGGCCGACAAATTAAATGCGACCATGCTGCGTAAGCGCTGATGTGTCTTTTATTTATGACATCGTCTATCTCTCTTATGTGACGCAGTAAAGTACGCGGGTCAGCTAGGAATATTATACATAGTTAGAATTTATGATAATTGCTTGCTTTAACATACATACATACATACATAGATTCACGCCTGTTTCCCAGAGGGGTAGGCAGAGACTACGGATTGCCATTTGCTACGATCCTGACACACTTCTCTGGCTTCATTCACTTTCATCACATTCCTCATACACGCCCGTCGGTTCAAGGAGCTCTTAACCTGGCCTTTGTCCAGAACGCCTCCGATCTGGTCGAGAAACGTTCGCCTAGGTTTTCCTCTTGCGACAGTTCCATTCACACTAGCCTTATAAACTTTCTTAGTCAGTCTTTCCTCGTCCATTCTTTCTACATGTCCAAACCAGCTTAACATACCCTTTTCTATTCTTGTAACTATATCCACTTTCATGCCGCATCTCTCTCTAATCACACTATTTCTTATTCTATCTTTCAGAGTCACACCACATATGCTTCTCAACGCTCTCATTTCTACAGCATTTATTCTGCTCTCATGCTTCTTTTGCCATACCCAACTTTCACTTCCATACACATAAGTGTGGGCACTAATAGTCCTCTATGAACAGCCAAACGTGCCTTGTCGGTGGCGTAGTGGTTAGTGTAACCGACTGCCACGCCTGAGGTCGCGGGTTCGATTCCCGCACAAGTCAAACATTTGTGTGCATGAACATTTATGTTTGTCTTGGTCTGGGTGTTTCTATGTATAATATGTATGTATTTACAAAAAAAAAGTATATATGTATGTTTATCCATTGTCTAGTACCCATAGTACAAGCTCTGCTTAGTTTGGGCTAGATGGTGTTGTGTGTATGTGGTAGAATATTATTATTATTATTATTATTTCGACTGTTCATAAAAGCGCGTAGGGCTCCATTCACTTTGTTGCCAGCAATCGTTCTCCTTTCAATATCTCCGTCATGTTTACCATCCCTTGTAAACAAAGTACCCAAATATACAAACTCTTTCACTTGCTCCACTTTTTCTCCATCAATCATAATATTACACATCGTCACGCACTCTTCCTTTTCAAATACCATTACTTTCGACTTGCTTACATTTATTTTCATTCCTTTACTCTCAAAAGCACCATGCATAATAGTTACCATCGCCTGCAACTCTTCCGCCGATGACGCAAGTATTACTTGGTCATCGGCATAAAGAAGACATTTGACAAGTAACTCATTCATTCTTAATCCCCATTCACAATCTTTTAAATCTTTCAAACAATTGTCCATGTATAGGTTAAACAGCCAAGGTGACGCTACACATCCTTGTCTAACACCTTTATCGATGCTAAACCACTCTGTGTAGGTCCCATTTATCCTAACACAAGCTCTGGAATCATCATAAAGAGATTTCAGAGCTCGCGTGAGGTTGCTATTCACTCCATACATGGACAATGCCGACCAAAGTTCATTCCTCACCACTTTATCATAAGCCTTTTCCAGATCCACGAATGCGCAATAGACCTTTTGACCTTTGGCCAAAACTTTTTCGGCTATGCTCCGTAAGGAAAAGACCTGATCCGTACATCCCATACCCTTTCGAAATCCCGTTTGTGCATCCCATATTTTCTTGTCGGTTACTTTCACAATCCTTTCAATTAACACTTTTGCATACAATTTACCGACGACGCTGAGCAAGCTAATGCCTCTATAGCTTTTGCACTCTTGCTGTGAGCCTTTTCCCTTGTATAAAGGTACTATGACGGCCTTGCACCAATCACTTGGTACATGGCCGCTTGCTTTAAAAGCTAAGTTACATGTGGCAGTCTTCATGTCCGTAACATAGCAGATAAGCTGCAAGAGAGTCGCCTACGCTGGTACGGCCACGTTTTACGAAAACCGGCATGTTACGTGGGGAACAAATATTTTGCCATGCCACCTCCGCCTGGCCCGAGTAAATGAGGCAGACCCAAGAAATGCTGACTTGACGTCGTAAGAGATGACATGCGTGCCAACAAGCTCACACCACAGGACGCTAAAGATCGTACGAAATGGAGAAGACTTAGCAGGAAAGCGGAACCTGGGATCCAACACCAACGCCGCGGATGCAACCGGGATAAACGCTAAGATGAAGAAGAAGAAGAAACTACATGTCTAAGAGAGCTCCATAATTTTCTCGAAGATGTTTGATGTCTGCTAACCTGCATTGGACCAGCTGACGGCGTAGATCTGCCAGAGTTATCCCCAACAGTGGGAACAGCTGATATCACAATGTTGTGAAGTAACATGTGTATCATATCACAGACCTGTTGTACTTGTGCAACAGGTTTCATGTCTGACCGATGCAGGCACAAAGAGGCATTGCAATTTGCACCCCACCGTTTGCGTTCAAATTAATTGGAAAAATGATGTTTTAAGGGCACCATTAATAATCTATATTTGCCTTTGAGTTTCTTTGATGTAGCGATGCAGCTATATTGCGAAAGGTTTGCTTCTGTCAAGAAGTTCTTAATAATTAGCCCAAAGTTAGGAAGTTGGCGGTGTTTCACTCCCGTGCGTCGAAAAGCACGTTAAACAGTGGATCCTGGCTGGCATGAACATCTATGGCAGTCGTTATTGGGAAGTCAGCGCCCTCAAATATCCTGACGACTGGTCTAGCCATAGAATGATGTTATCCTTCTGGGTTACGGAGATCAGATGGCAGTAGCTCCGTATAAAAACTGATATTCAGCTAAATCTCGTTAGACCAGAAATAAATAAACGGACCCTGACATAAGCTGGGATTAATAATCGCTAGGAAGAAGAAGAGGTCGTAGTGGATGACATGATTGACTTGCCACTGTCGCCGCCATAGACTTAGAATTTATTCTAAGTCTATGGTCGCCGCGCTGAATATTATAGGTTCGATATCCATGAATTTGGTTTTTACAAATAATTGTCCCAAAGAGTTAGGTACTCTTTGGCAAACCCGAACGGAGTTTGGTTACTACAGCGAGGGAGTGCATATTCTGCAAGTCGAACCTAGGACGTCAGGATTGATAATTAAGCATGAGGTAATAGGTACACAATAGACCTACAAGGCATAGTATTATTTATGTCGATATTAAATCAAAATTATAAAATATTGTCTTCTGTTTACGCGAATGTTATTCATTGAAATTAAACTACTATATACGGATCTTTATTGATCGGATATTTATCGCGTTGTTTGTAATAAAGTATCAAATAAACAACGCGATAAAATCCGTATATAGTAGTGTAATTTCAACCAAAATTATAATTTAACTAGCTTTTGCCCGCGGCTTCGTCCCCGCGTCGCCTTTGCTCGTATAAATAGAATGAATAAGATGAACCCTCCATACCAATCAATGGCCACATAAAAATACTTTTAACATAGAAAATTAAATTTACTTATTCGTAATATCATCGTGTGCCTAATTCTGCCGATAGGGAATAAATTTATATCTATTCAGAGATAATATTAGCTAATAAACTAATAAACGCATAGAGTAACAATCACGCAAAATCGATTAAAAAATCGAATTATTCGAATCCTCAAGCCAATCAAAATAAAGCGGTAACTAGAAATCCTAGTAATTGCTAATCAATTTGGAGCGTAGGGTAGGGTTACTACGAATACTAGTAATTTATGACACAAATTACTACTAATCTTTTGAAAAACTAAAGATATCCTTTTGCTCCATGATGCTGCTGAGAATTTCTCGACAGAAAAACGCTATAACACTTTTGATCGACCTAAAAATCGAACCGAAGACGTTAGGTAAAGCAGCCTTGTCACATTAAATATATTTTATTTTAAACATGAGGTCTGATGACCACTTAAATCTACTTACTACTCCTACAAAATAAAATCAAGCTTTCACTTAAGCAATAAGCAGTGATAGCCTAATGAGAGAGACTGTTGGAATTCAACGCAGGAGTCTCAAGTTCGATTCTACGACACACACCTCTGACTTTTTTAAGTTATACCAGAATTAGAGTATGCCCGCGGCTTTTTTACATTTTGTCAATAAATTTATATTCCTTGGGAACAGTACCTTTTTCTGGATGAATGGTACCCTATGTCGTTTTTGGTATCCCTGACAACGTGTATTTAAAATTTCATAGTGATCGATGGAGTAGGTAAGGCTTAAAAGCTTAACAAATAAACTCACATTCGTATTTATACTTAGTATTAGTTAGGGTTTAACATTTAACTATTGTTCGGCTTAACGGTAAAGGAACACATTGTAAGGCAGCCTACAATGTCTGAGAGTGGTCTATGATACGTGGTATGCTATGGCCTAGCATTCTTCATACTGAGGGGAGGCTCGTGCCCAGCAGTGGGACTGTTCATCTATACTAATATTATAAAGCTGAAAAGTTTGTTTGTTTGTTTGTTTGAACGCGCTAATCTCAGGAACTACTGTTCCGAATTGAAAAATTATTTTAGTGTTGAATAGCCCATTTTTCGAGGAAGGCTATAGGCTATATAACATCACGCTACGACCTATAGGAGCGGAGTAGCAATGAAAATTTTTACAAAAACAGGGAAAATTATCTTATGTGATGCAGGCGAAGTTGCGCGGCTCAGCTTGTAATATTATATTCCCTGTAGCCCAAACATTAGTTACCAAATGCAGAAAATGGCAGTTTTTTTTTAAGAAGCTCCCTCCCTTTATGGTTATAGCTGCTGTGTCGCGAGGAACTTTACAAACATTCAAACAACGGACACAAATAACACATAGACTCGGCACAACCATTTGTGGATCACACAAAGTTTTTGTCCCGTGTGGCGAAATTACGCGAGCAACCGGGGGCAAAATCTAGTATTAGTATATTATCCATCCAGAAAAATAACACACCATTTAGTTCAGTTTATTGAACTAAATGGTGTGTTATTTTTTATTTTATTAAAATTTAAATGTGATCGAAAACCGATAAGGTGATCCTAATGGTGACCTGAGATTTATCCATCTAATAAAATAGCCGACAGTAAATACCTAAAGTTTGTTTGTTTATTTATATGTTACGCTTTCACGCCTCAACTACTAACCGAACATCATGAAATTTTGTATACACGTTGTCAGGGGTATGGAAAAAAACACAGGGTGCTTTCACAATGAAAAAAAAAGAACCAAGAGAAAGGAAATTCCCAAAGGAAAATAAATTAATTGATAAAATCTATATTTTATCAATCAATTTATTTTTATCAATTTATATTTTTATATTTTTATCTATATAAACGCGAGTGAAGCCGCGGGAGAAAATATCTAGTATAACATTAATGGGGGCTATCGTTTTTGTGCTCACCAGGCGGCGCCACTAGCGAGTAAGGTCGTGTCAACACTGTCACAGCTGCTGTCAAAAGCTGTATTTCGCCATAATAATTGACGGTTTCTATGGTTACTGTTGAAGTGACTATAAAGTTTGAAGGCTAGACCTTACCATCCACTAGCACCTCTAGCGGTGAATCCAAGCCCTCACTGAACACCTGATAAACACTAAAGAGCCAGAGTTGTACTATAATCCACAAGTAACCTGATATGCTAGAGGTTCCTCGCGATAAGGGGTCTATTGCCAAATACCGTGGCCCGTGCACATTTTAAAATACCGTGCTGCAAATGATTTAATAAATTTAATAACTGAAATACTCTAAAAAACTTTGCCTTCAGTCATCGAATCCAGGACCTCAGGATCGGGCGCAAGACCACAGAGGCAGGCAGTGAACATAACGACACTTCAGAAATACATTCTTAGATTACGAAAGGTAATGGTACCCAAACATACTTAAACCACTCAACATCAAAGAGAATTCAATCAAAATATAAACCTTCAAGCAGATTACATAAAAAATGAAAATATATTTTACCTCTCTATGACGCTTTCGGTCATAGACTATTAAGACACATTTTTTGCGGTATTCATGGGTTGGCTAACATATTTTTCTTCTATTGAGTTAACGAGACATCGGGGGTGAAATCGCCACGATCTGCAAGGGATGAAAATTCAACCCTTGGACCCTTAGGGCCGCACCCCCGGGGTTACTGAGCCTACCTTAACAAATTTTCCCTTAAGCTTAACTCGTACTGAATAAACGAAGAAAGTCTTTGAAGTGTTTACTTTTAAGTTGATTAGATGTAACTTTGAGAAAAAACGAGCAAAATGTCCGGTAATGTTTTTTCACTTAAGTATTTTTATATTTCTGCTAGTGTTTATTGTTAGTTTGTATTTTTTTAATTTGTGTAAGCATGTAAATTATTACCGTGACATTATAAATTTATTTTAATACCTTAAAATTTAATCGCGATGTAATAATAAATAAGTTATAATAATAATAGTTCACGTTTAGTAACAACTAAAGATATAATTTCAAATGCATTATATATTTAAATATTGTATTGTATAAATATCTGAAGTTAAACATTTCTCGAAAAACGCGCGTTTAATCAATACCAAAAATAAAACTACGTTCTCATGAACTTTTGTAAGTTCTACGTATATTGGGAAACACAAGTAAAATATTAGAATAGGAAATCAAATATTTAATTCACACTAAACGATGTATAATAAATAAAGCCACATAAATTAAAAATGTCAATATCACATATTCACACCATTATAAATCAAAAGCACTCAACGAGCGCTAAAAATGACGCGATGTCGCTTTCGAAAAAAAATAAAAATTCAAGCAAAAAGTCGCTCGACACGCGTAAAAGTAAAAGAGGAAGCGGGGAAAAAATCAATGCCTGCGTTTTATGTTCTGTGCGTGTGACAGATCCGTTGTCATGACAACCGTGACGGGGGCCGCGCTTGGCGGGAAAAAAGGTCCTATGTCGAACGCGAAAGCAACAAAATGGCGGCTACGCTTCCCGCGCAAAGTCGCGTTATACGCGCTGCGTTCGCGTTTAAGCTTTTATTGTCTTCGGAAGTGGAGTGTGCGTCGTGTGAGCGAGACGGAAGATGGGGTAAGGGATCCGGTAATCGATATTACGCACTTTTGTAGCAATGGAATTGGCGCGCCACGATGCAAGAACCATGTTTGCACGCGCTGCAATCACTTTGGAATTTTTGATCTTGTACTTTACTTCTACCCCTCTTTTAATATTATCAAAAACAAACTAAGACACTGTTGAACATATATCACTATACATGTTACCAAACTTTAGGACTCTACATGTAAAATAAGAAAATTAAAAAATCCAGTAGATTATTGGGTACTTTAATTAATATTATAACGCTACCATATTTTATGGTTAAAAAAGCTGTCATGCTAATACGTTAGCCAGATGTTCCGACTATGAGGTGTGTTATGTGGAAATAATGACGTTTGCACAGAAACTGAGTAATAGAAGCTTGGGTGGTGAAATTCTGATGAGTCACTTAAGTATGGGGCGCAGTGCTCGCTTGCGGACTCATACCATTCTTAGAAAAGAAAATGTTTTTCAATTCAACAAATTGTAATAACATTTACTCTGTGGATTATTTGGGAAAGTTTTGGAGATATTATTCTAACTTCCTCGACTGTGATGAGTACGTTGTACCTTTTTATAGTTGTATTGTGTACTGGTTAAACTTTGATCTTTATTTAGAAGTAAGTTAAGCTCGAGTAAAAATATCACTTAGAAACATACCGTAACTTACAAAACTTAAGGCATTAAAAACTGGCCGCAGTTTCCACCTGAGGTAACTTTATTATTTAAGGGTTCTTCGAAATATATAATAATAATATATAATACAATAACGAGAATCCGGTTTAAAATAATTACTTAAATATATAAGAAGTTATTTATCGTGCTTTGTAAGAACAACAAAAAGATTTCGTGCTTATTTTAATTGACTGGGGCTTGCGGTAAAATATCAGTTTTTGGACAGGTAAGATATGAGGGGTTCAATTGAAAATGACTTCGTCAAGTGTCCTATCCCTTAGCACGGGACCACGGGGTACCTCAGCTCGCAGATTTAGACAGAGGGGAGTGTAGTACCGGCACATATAGGCGATACTACGCGCTGGGGTTCAAACCCTCTTTACACCTTACATCCTGAACGCAAAACAATCGGAAACATCAACCTGTCGCGAAATGGGGACGTCTGTCGCACCCTCTTAGCGAAAATTGCGTAATAATTGTATTAACCCTTTCGAAAAATTTACCTGTCATTACATACAAATAACATGTGCCCTCATTTCGTTACTCTATAAAGTGATACGAGAGAAACAATCAAATGTTAACCTAAATAATTATGAACGAAAATAATGTTAGTAACGCATACGGGAAGCGGGTGCAAAGTTGCGTACGGATCGATAGAACGCCGACGCGAAAGCTTCAAGTAAACAGATCGAAGCTTTGAGCGAATGTGCTCCGAATCGAATCCCGCCAAATGCAACGACAGCTGTGCGTAGCTCGTAGCGCGTAGCCGGCCGCGCGGTGTAGAGGCGGCGCCACCGGCCGTATTATTATTATTTGTAAACAAGCGTGTGCGGGCGCGGGGCGCGTCACGTGACCCGCGCCGCCATTGGCCGCGGCCGCAGCTGCGTGCCGCCGCGCGCGCCAGTCCGCCGCCGCCCGCCGCCGCGTACACATGCACGCAGTTCGCCGCAGAGCGACGCGACACGCGCACCACTGACGCGATCGCGAACTCCGATTCCCTTTTTGTTTATTTTTCGCTTGCGTCCTTCGGACCGTTTTGTTTCCGAGGCAGCGAGAGGAAGAAAAAAAGGAGGCGCGGATGGATCGAGCGACCGGAGAAGGTACGGAGTTCGCGTCAATATACAAAAGTTTTGTGGCAAAATGTGCAAGTGTTTCGAAGTAGTGGCATAGAAGCTTTTGGTTTTTGTGAATTGTTTAATTAGAGTTATATAGAAAGCGGTGGCAGTAGAGCGTGAAGCGAGGTCCGGTGCGCCTTCGCGTGCTTCCGCCAAAGCTTACGTTGTGTGCTTTCGCGAATCGATCCTTGTTTTCCTGCTATGCGTTTGTTGTTATAACACTTATAACAGACGCGTTCGAAACTGTTCCTCTAAGAATTGTCCCAACAGATCGACGTCTGCGTTGTCTCACGCTTATCTGAAGCCAATTGGATGTAATCTTGTTTGTGGTAATCAAGAGGCATGCTTGTTCACAAAGTGTGTGAGAGTTGTAAAGTTATGTACGCGTGAGGGAAATGGGGATGGCATCCGGAGGCACGTTGCTATGACGCATTGGCTGTCATTGTCTGATGCGCATGATGTCACATAATTTAGCCCTTAATTGTAGTGAGCAGAATTCAAGCGGGAACAACTTGTATCTACTTTTTTGCAGTTCGTAATTCCAACAGTCATTTCTATCACTTGTAGTTTCGTTGACTCTTTTAAGGGTCAAATTCGTGTGTTTCCGTAGAAGATGATCATATCAAAATAGTATTCTGCTAAGTCAATCAAGAATTGGCTAATGTCCAACAAACTAAGGTCAAATCAATCAAAGAGCTTAAGTTGAAACATGCCGCAATTCAAATTCAATAAGTTTGATGCCCAAGAAATGCAAATAAGTGATCTTTTACAGGAACTCTCGGATTTCTCTTGTTCTTTTTCTACTTGTATAAAGTTTTCTTGAAGTGAAGCTTTCTTGCTTCGTTTAGACTAGATAGCATTATGTGTATTTCTTAAGAGAAATAAGTTAATGCATCTCTAAATATCTCTCCATTCATTTGGAAGCAGTTACATACTCGTTTCCTATAGGCGTTATTTTTCTTAACTAGATTTAAGGATGGTTTAAAGTAGTATAAAGTTTTTTCCCATAAACAGTAAATTAAACCTTTTAAAACATTTATAATTTTACGTTTACAATATTATTTACAATTTATTATTCTTTGTTTAGTTAATTTGCTTTACGATGCTGTTGATACCTATTGTTATTATCTTCCTTTAGTTAATCTGTTTGACTAGATCTTCATTTAACGGATTTATGAATTCTCAATTATTTGTATACGTACAATCGACGAATAACATTTAACATGGTACTTGGTTACCAATATTGACGTTACAATTCCTAAATGCCTTCTTAAGTCGTGTCTATCAGAATTTTTACCAGAATATTCTACTTGTCGACATAAATTCACACGATCGCATTTGAAATAAAGATAACAGGGCTGGAAAAGGCACAATAAAGGTAAACAGCAGCGTCAGAAACTTTAAACAATCCTCGCTCGATATCTCCCACATCGGATATCGGAATATCGAAGATTAATACTTTTAACCGCTGAAGTTCGAAGACAATCCCGGTCCCACGGAATAATCGAATAAATAATACGCCTTCCTCCCGTGAATGCGATAATAGGGAGTCAAGTTCAGAGAGGCCAATGAAAACAAATAAACAAATTGGCCAATTTTGCCGGAGCTAACTGTTGGTACATAACGAGACGAGAGCAACGCAACGGATTGTGCAATGCCAATGCTTCCTTTTTAGTTCAACAAGCGAGTTATGTTTCCTCTCACTCTAGTTTCATATAATTTACTTTAGAATCTGTTGTTGGTAGTGCATCTTTATTGATCGGTAACGCGTCAGTTGCAGTAGGCCGTATTCATTTATTGATTTATCTAATATGTGTTTTGCTTATTTGCATGTTATGTAGTGAAGTTTTAACTCTATTCTGAATTAGATGTAGGCCATGGTTTTCCTCGTGTTGTTGTTTATGGTTACTGCTGCTTTTGTTTATAATGTAGCGTGATTTAATATGTCCTAAAATCTACTTCAATAAACCCGCTATCTCGCATAAAAATATTTTTCAATTCGGTCTAGTAGTTTATGGGTGTTCAAACATAATAAAATTTCAGCTTTGTAATATTTTACAAACTATACTATATTTTGTAATTGGTGGCACTTGATGTTTCTTTTTTATTGATAAGATCAATTTAATACACTTCCATCGGATAATATATTTTTAATGACAATTTGTTTTCCGGAAATTGCAAGTGTCAGAGAAAATTTTAATTAGTTTTTCTACGTCTTTGAAGTTTCTTAGTTCTTTATTGAATAGTTTATCTTTAAAATTTGTAGATATCGGATAACAAACTCAAAGCAATATTGTATTCACAAAGTTCCTTTATTCAAATATATCAAACCATTCAAAAGAAGCGTTCTATATTCGTCTGTAGTCTTCAAATATCCCGATTATTGCCACAAGTAATATCATAAGTTGATTCATACTTTCTCTGTGGGATAATCCTCCTCTTATTGCTTCAAAGCAAACGCGTCGCTTACGCTTTTCTACCCATACATAGCTGCAGATGTATGTGTAGACTGTGTCTATCTAAAAGTTTAAACGTCGATGTAGTGAAAAGTTTCACCAAAATGTAATTGTGGTGCATATTTTATTTGGATAAGGGTGGGAGTCGCGACGGTGAACGCTCGCTTTTCAATGAGAATTCAGTTTTAAGTTTCTGCAGAACGTTTACCATGGAAGTTGATATTAAATTGTAGTTCCAGTAAGTCTTACACGTATTTATTGGAAGAAAGTTCTTCGGCGCTCTATCGAATTGTTTGCTTAGGCTGGTTTCAATTACATTTTATACGTAGATAAGTATATTTGTTTACTTGAATACTTTTAGATTTGCAATATGCATTAACATTTTCTTTTAAGACGTTATTTATATATTTCATTAGTAACGGATATAAACAATAAGACTTGTAAAATGTTTAACTTTAAAAAAGGTGAAATTATTAGAAACATTTTTAAGTACACGCGGTGTCAATGTGCAAAGGAAACAATACTAAATCATACAATCATCGTCATACACATGTGACTTCCTTCAAACAATTCCATCTCATAGGTGTAAGTATAAAAAATGCTCAATTTCCGATGTCGCATCCGATAGTACGGACAGACGTGTCTACAAAAAACCTTTACAAAACTGTATCGACCAACACAATAGTGCCTTTTGAAAAAACCAAAAAATCTTTATTCCCTTGTCTTAGAGATTAAATTTGAATATGTTTGATGTCGAGAAAGTGCAACAATAAGTTGGTGGAAGTATTAAGGCATCAGAAAAAGTGGTAGTGTGGGAAAGATTGTCGTAAAAAGCACAACATCTGCGTCTCTATTGAACTGGATTCGAGTGGCTGAATGGGATGGGACGGTAACTCTATACACCACGTTGAGGCCTTATCATTCTAATGTGTTTTAATTTCGATAAAGCTTTTGATATCATGCTGGTGTACTCTGGATTTTAGATTTCTTTATTTCCATAAATATAAAATTTAATAATATTAGAAACGCTTCTCATAGTTTCTTCAGTATTATTTCTATAAGTATCAAAGTTAAGTACTAAAAGTTTAAATCTGTTCTAGGTTTCTTAAACAATAGCCGTAGAAACACTTTCATGTTTTGAGACGTAAAGCCTGTGTAGTTTTATTATTTCGCATCTATTTTCGTTTGCCCTTCTTACTGGATGTTTAAAACACAGAAACTTACGTTTGCTCTACCAAGCTGTTTTAATAATACTGCTAAGGTCAAAAACTAGAATATGGGCCATCTAATCATAAGCGGTTACCGTAGAATGTGAGGGTTTATAAAACCAAGGATATCATTCGGTAGTTACTAAACCTGCAATGAGAGATAACTACGAAGTTAGTACAAGGGGCAGAAGGAACTAGTACCTTTGCTGACAGCCCAGCATCTACTTAAGGGCCCTGGAAAGAAAGGATTACAGTAACAGACAGACTAATTAAAGTAAGTGATGCTTAAAAACGAGGTACAATAATAAAATGAAACATAACATAAGTCATAATCTAGCTTTTCCGTTATCAGAGGAAGCTGGGATGTTAATAAAATTAGTAAATCTTTGTATAAAACGTAGAAGGTGATTGTTAATAAATGTCTCCTCGAGGGTGACATAATCATTGTGATTAAACCCTCTATAATAAATAAAGATGAAAAAAAAATAACATAAGTCATGTTTACTAACGAGATATAACTTAAACAGACATAAATAAAACTAAAAATGATTAAAGTAAATTGACTGCTTAATGAAAATTACAAATGTAAATAGGTATGATCTATTATAATTTTCAAATAAGACTGTTTGGAAACATTCATACGCCGTTATTACGTCAAAAATTAGTACCGTCATATTTGTTTAATTATAAATACTAACATCTATACTAATATTATAAAGCTGAAGAGTTTGTTTGTTTGTTTGTTTGAACGCGCTAATCTCAATAACTACTGGTTCGATTTGAAAAATTATTTTAGTGTTGGATAGCCTATTTATCGAGGAAGGCTATAGGCTATATAACATCACGCTACGAACCACAGGGGCGGCGCAGTAACAATAAACGCGAGTGAAACCGCGGGAACATCTAGTTAATAATAAAAAAAATCTGACACTATTTGGTTTCAATAGACAACTCAAATTAGTTTTGCCTTGAACACAAAATTTTATCGAAAATTGTAATTCAATTCATTATAAACTACAAAATTACTTCAACAACTGATACTAGTTTTAAACGGGATTAAATATAATGACCACCAAACATAATAATTGCGCAACAAAGTATGCTTACTAAAATATATCATAACGAGCACCTATACGCCTCAAATCACTGCATTCCGTCTCGGAAGGATAAGGTTATGTTAGGTTCCTTCTTAAACCCACCCAAAAATAGGCTTATTTATTTTGATCTCTTTAAATATATTTTGCTGTGCAATTTGGTAATCATTTATTATTTTCGACTGTTATATTTTACTATATCTGGTGATAAGTTAAACATAAGCCGTTTTAAACAGTACAAAGATATACGATTTATTTAATACTAAACAAAACGCTACAGTCCGTATGTCATATAAAATAATAGAGCGAGAATTGAATCCGCATTCGTGTACCGGCAATCAAACTGATGTACGTATCCTGTCTGCTGTGTCATTACTACGGATTTATAGCTGTTGTAGTGTGAGAAGCTACCAGTCAAAAATGTGTATTATTTACTTGCCACCGTTCAATCTGTGTTGATATGTGTTTAGTTAAATATCTCTTTTCTTTGATGTTTTATTAATCATCATTCATTTTCAAGCTTGGATTCGATTTGTCCTTAAGTCTCTCTAGTTTGTAATATAATTTTCTCATGTCATAGAGTATCGTCGGATTGCATTGTAAGCTAATTACTGCCCACGGCTTTGCACCCGTGAATCTCATGGGAAGGCATAAAATGTATGCTGTGTTTATCCAGGATATAGTCTACTAGATGTTCCCGCGGTTTCACCTGCGTTTATCGTTACTGCGCCGCCCCCGTGGGTCGTAGCGTGATGTTATATAGCCTATAGCCTTCCTCGATAAATAGGCTATCCAACACTAAAATAATTTTTCAAATCGAACCAGTAGTTCCTGAGAGTAGCGCGTTCAAACAAACAAACTCTTCGGCTTTATAATAATTGTATAGATTTGTACGCTAAGTTTTATTCAAATCCCTTTAACAGTTAAAGCGTGATCGAACTAATATGAATTTTTGGATATTGACCGTTAATTTTGATTAAAATATTTGCATTTGGCCTATTTCTTAAACAAAAACTGTTAATAGATCAAAGTTATCATTTAGTTAAGTTTATGTGGTACACGAAAATTCGAGCTTCGAATAGAAAAATCCGAATCGATTATTGTAACTGCAATTTGATTTTAACATTATTTAATTCTTTCTCAAGACTCCGTAGGCTAGTTGTTATATTTTAATATAATCTTAATACGTTTATACAATAAAGTAACCTATAATATTAACAATAACATCGTATTCGGTTATACTACCTGCGTTTTTTATACATCGCACAACCGTTAGTTGCACAACTCTTTGAAATGTTTAAACAATATTTGTTCCGTAGTTATACAATGATTTTAAAACTTGACAAATAGAATCAAAATATTAAATAACTATTATTTAACGCAGAAACTTTTCTTATACAAATTAAAAAATACAGATTTGAATAAGTTTGAAAATAGAATGTGTTTTATTCGATTATAATCGAAATAAAATGAGGTTTATAATCGATGGTATTGAAACTCCTTGCGAACAGTAGGTGTCGTTATCAGTAGATTATTATCGAGTGATCATCGCGACTGAGATATCAGTTTCCTGTGCAGGTATAATGCGCGAACGCCGGATGTTACTTTGTACACAGCTGGTTGGAGCAAAAACATGATTATAGTATAGTTCACTTAGAATATAACTTTAATGTATCAGGGTATGTGTTTAACATCTATTGAATGCTTTTCAACAGAATTATCACAAAATATTAAGTTCTTTAAATTATTGTACTAAAACCATTGTAATCTACTTACATAGATGATGTTCTTAGTCAATCTATTGACTTTTTGTAACGTACCAGTATTAGTTTAACTTGAGCGTCACTATAACCAAAGTAAGTAAACTATTTCAAACCCACACTAGACGCAACGCCGTTATTTTATTGAAAGAAGATAAAACATTTATCTTTCCCGCGAACATATTACCCACATTCTTCAAACTAACAAGATTCAATGATTTCCGAACGTCTAAACGCAGTGTTCGCTGTACCGCTTCGCGCGTCGCACAAAAAAGCGACAACATCCGACTCTAAAAATAAGCCGTATAATTGCAGCTCAAAGCTGAAAGCGCAATGCTTTCGCTGCAGCGGTTGTACGGTTGCCCTTGACAACCGAGACCCAGATACTATCGCGTTCCACGCACACATCCTCGCTCTCCCACACATACGCGACCCACGAATCCTTCCAACACATACGCTTACTCACGCTACGTATACCTACAGCACACACATGAATGCCTTGCGTTCTGAAGTGAGCTTTTTAATTTTTTTTCGAGGAACGTTCTTTGTGCGCATCTACAAAGAGTTTTGCCCTGTGATTACTAGTCAGGACGTTTTGTAGTGACGGTGATGTAATGCGGAATGATTTCTGAATGTTGACGCAAGTTTGAATTTAGAATTGGGAGAATGATTTGTTCTAATATATTTTATTTACGAATACCTAAGTACTTGCCATTCATGACGCAAGCAATCCTTTTGCCGTCACTGTGTCACTTGACCTTAGACTACGACATAAGAAATTGCTATATTTCATATAGGACACTGATTTGATGTAGATACAATGGAGCACGAAAATCTTTCTAAGTACCTCAGGAAAACACAGTTAAGTACTAGAGAGGAAGCGAAAAAGTCGAAACAAGCGAGTTGCAATTTACTCTCTCTTTGTACACGAAACAAAAGACATCTCTTTTGATGCGTGTCCTTTGCAAGACGTAGTTATAGGCCCAAATCGCGAAAGTTTTATAATGAGAAGGGCATTTGATCGATAGGGAATCATTGAAGCATGCTCAGAATATTGAACACCTATAGAAATTACTCCAACACAAAATAGAATAAATCTACTTTCTATCTATAATACTACCATAGAATAAATCCATTTATATCTGTTCTGTTAATAAAATTAGACTACAGAAACAGCGGCTATCCAATAATAACAATCGCTTGACGTCACAATTCTGCAAATGAAGTGCCAATCGATTCCAATGTCTCTCTTCAGAATATCGAATAAAACTCTTGTGGCCACTACGTTTAAAAATACACCTGACCAATCCTATTCATATGTCAATTGGAACAATCATTTTGAAATTTAAATTTAGAATAGCACGTGGTGGGTTGAATAAAATTAGAACTGTTCTATTTTCCTTGTCCCTTTTTTAGACAAATGGACTGCGTAGGTTGTAGAAATGTGAATGAAAATCAGAATTATATAAAAGTAAGGCACATTTCACAATGTGTTTAAAGTATGTCGTGTATATACATATATTTTGTATCCGTTTTATTACTACACAAATAAATTGGTAATCCTCTTTTATTTGTATTCATTGATGATACATCAACACCATATTAAATAGGAATTGTATTTATTTTATTAATTTATACATCAGTATATATCCGAAGCACATTGCTGACCACAAAATTATCTTGAAAATTAAATTATAATTAATAACAATTAAATTTACAATAACAAAACTATTATAAAATTATTAAAAATAGTTACAATCCATAAATAAATCTGCTAAAAATGTGTCGTATCGGATCTTGATCATTGAAAATAGACAGTTTTAAATTGAAACATTACAAAAATAGTTCGCCCTTAAAATAGTGTAACAGAAATAGAGCGTGGCATTAGGCACTATGTCCGTACCCTTCTATTAATAGAGTTTGTTTACTCCACTGTGATAACGCTACCAAATGACAACGCTCCCAAAATGTTAAGAGCGCGTTCACCGAAGCGTCACCCAAAATTGTGCGGGCTATAAAAGCTCGCATTTTATTGTTATTTCATAGACATTCGGTAGTACACATGTCAAAAATATAAAGAGATGGGAAATTGTGAGATGGTAAACAATATTTTATGTGAATGGATGTAAATTACTAGATATTTTACTCTTGATTCTATGAACGTAACGTAAGCCACAGAAAAATAATATTTTTAGAAATGTAAAAACAAACTGTGAGATTATCAAATAATTAAAAAAAAATGTTCCTCTTATAAGTTTTTCAGAGATATTACAGAGATGATACAGATTACTAAAGTTATCCTTGCTAATGCAGCCTATGAAATAATATAATACTCTACCACATACACACAACACCATCTAGCCCAAACTAAGCAAAGCTTGTACTATGGGTACTAGACAATGGATAAACATACATATATACTTATTTTTTTGTAAATACATACATATTATACATAGAAACATCCAGACCAAGAGAAACATCCATGTTCATGCACAAAAATGTTTGACTTGTGCGGGAATCGAACCCGCGACCTCATGCGTGGCAGTCGGTTACACTGACCACTACGCCATCGAGGCCGACATTTTTTGTATTGCCTATATATATTTATGTTGAACGTTTCCCGTTTAAACTAAACGTATTTACAGACGTAAGATTTTTAAAACGTCTATTTTGCATCCATCTCTCTGAAACTTAAGTTTATATAAATAACAATATCAGTATGATAATAGCGACCCTACACGTGCCGTAAAATATTAAACAGATAGATTTTCAATAAAAATTAGATATATGTTACAAATTGACTTACAAACGCCATTTTTTGTCTTCAACGTCAAAACAAACTAGAAAATGTTCTATTATTATTTTTCTTCGTTCAATTTCTTGCACGAGCTTGCACGCACGACTATCGGGGTCAGGTTAAAGGGGTGAAGGGGTGCGGGGTGTGACGTCACCCCGCGAAATGTTAGCGGCACATGACAACGTGATTATCGCGCACCGCCAGTTTTATCAACGCACATTAACGTTGCAAACGATTTGCTAATGTTAGTTGGGATCACGTCGAGATACTAAGCTGTCTACGAATATCTTACGTATGAATTTAGTACCTTAGAACAGGCTACTTTAGTATGACATCACTTTAAGCCCCAGTCTGCTTTGTGAAGGGTTTTCACCTTTAGCATTTTGGGGTTATTAGTTTTCAGGGCTGCCACATAATTTGATTGCAATTGGAACTTTGAAAATTGTTAATTATGTGTAATATAATATACGTATTTATTTCTTAGGTTAAGAATTTAAAAGTTTTCAAATGGCTTATGTAGTTTATATATTCTGATTTAGCACGAATCACAAAAAAAGAAATTCGATTTCGCCCATAAATTACGGAATCCGGTGGAAGATGATTTATATCAGCTGATTGTTATGGATTTTCTTGTAACTTGTTCACAAACATAGGTTATTCGCGCCATTGCATCGATTCGCGCTCTATTCAAAACACGAAAGCGCGCATGCGCCGCCCGCCATCGCAGTAAACATGTCCGGGCTGGCCCATAACTTGCGAATTTTCTTACCTTCCTTTATTCTTCCTTGTTCACAATTTACATTGTTCCCCTATAAAACGATCCACAAGTTTATATTCAATGTGCTCGCTATAGTTGGGTGTTTTTGTCGACAGATTGGTGCCGGCCGCACGGATAGTCGGCCTCGTCATCGCCTCGTGCGCCGAAGCAGCAACCACACGAACAACCAAAAGCCACAAAATCCTCAAACCAAAGCCTCCAGTCATATCTTTCGTTTCGAAAATTTAAATATAAGCACTATTTTTTTAACCTTTTAACGATAATCTAAATCGTAAATAGTATACGCTAACTCCCAAACAGTACAAATTAATTTAAGTCTGAAGTGATCGGTATTTACAATAAAGAAGCCTTCAAGCGAACAGAAGAAAAACAACCAACGACCAGTATTTAAACGTTCCAAAATAATAGAAATCGTTAAACGAGTGCACAAAATATTTTATCGATCGTTAACAATTATAATACGAACCGAGTCCTCGAGCATTTTGTAAAAAAAAAAGTCAGCCAAAGATTTTTATAAACCCTTAGACATTAAGAGTTCGTGTAAGTTAAACTGCCTCTTATTAAGGACTTTTATATTTATTCCTTAGTTGGATAACGAAGATATTGTGATTAGTTTTAGTGTAAACCAGTGTGCCGTATAATCGTATTGTATAAGTGCTACTTAGTATACCGCGAACATTAATAAATTAACGGAGCCACGTCATAGAGTACAAATCGCAAGTTCCAGTGCAGTTCCGAGTGTTCAGTACAACAATAGACTTAGAGCTTATTTTTGTAAGGGTTTTAGCCGCGTGACGCGATGAGGGAGCGGCGCGGCAAAGCGTCATGAGCGAGGCGCTCCGGGGCGAGGCGGGCGCGGATAACGCGCATCTACCGCCCTTCTCCACCTTCGGCGACACCATGGCCGAGAACGAGCAACGGATCCTCGCGTCCGACACCCGCCTGCTCGATCCCGCCTGGGAGTACTACGAGCGGACGGGCGACACGGTCTCAGTAATCGCCAGCCAGCCACAGTATCGACCCTGGGAATCAATGCCCATAACGGTCAACTCCAAAGATGCAATCCTTCGGGCCGGCTTCTCCGCCTCACTGGAGTACCAGCCTGTCACACTGCAGCCGATAACGAACAAGCTGCCGTCCTTCCAGAGCCAGTTCCAAACGTTTCCAGAAACTTCGGTGATACCAGAAACGGGTCTGCCAAGCGTGACCCCAGTGCCTGTCACGGCGAGTCCAACGCCGAGCGCGAGTCCTAGTCAGTTAACACAACTCACGCAACTCACAACGCCGTCGTCACCGGCACACCTCACCACCCTGGCGCAGGTTACGCCATTGTCGACGACTTTGACTACACTATCACCAGTTAATGCAACAACATTCCATACATTAACGGCTGTCAATGCGAGAAGCTACCCAATAGTGCCAGCTCCACTGCAGGCAAGGGAACTGGCTCCAGCCGCACAAACATACATCGACGACCGGCATATACAATTATACCAGCCCAACATCGCTACAATAAATGCTTTTCCGACGCAAAACGGCATTCTACACCAGAATGGCACGCTCCTACATCAAAACGGGAGCTTGATACAGAACATACAGAGTCCGACAGTAGTCCACGTGTTGAAAAACGAACCTTTTGATGTGAAAGCGCTACAAGACAAATATACTCCAAACGGAATGCATCATGCAAATTTCCAGAATCCAATGTTGATTGATAATAGTTATGAGAAAAAAAATGGGTTTGGGAGTGGTTCGTCGCCTACAAGATCGGACTTTAGGAAGAAAGAGAGACGGAAAATGCGCGCGAACAGCACAGAGTCTGATGGTTCTAATATGGAGGTTGGGTCTGAGAGCAGTGGGCAGGTCGCAGCAGTATCATCCACGGCTGGGTTCAAGTCACCGATGCACGGTGCTCCACCGATGGCAACCGGCCCAATGGAACTCGACGACATCTCCAGTGAAAAGCAGGTGAGCATTTATCATGACTATTAAACTCTGTCTATTAAGGTCTTCTCTCTTAAGGCACACAATTGATGCAAATATATTAGCTGCTAATATTGAGAATAATATTGCTCAGTTTAGGCTAGATGGTGTTGTGTGTATGTGGTAGAATATTATATATTGAGAATCCAAGCTTATTTTAAGACAAAAGAGATTTAAAAATCAAGAATTCCTTAAGTATTGTAATTGTTGACAGTTTCAACTTCGCCTAATAAATACTGAACATTAGCGGTTGATGGAGCCACAAATAAGTGATCTAAACAAAATGATATGTATCGTATCACATACAAAACGTAGCCAAGTTGAAAGCAACACAATAAAATCGGGAACGACAACTAATCTCCCTTCCCACGAATTGGTGAATTGCGTAAACAAGCCGCGCGGGACTCGCGAAAAGCCGACTGTATATTCGACGAAAGATATGAGAATTCTCAGAATTTTCATTCGGCTACACGCCCGCTGAAAGTGGATATTCGAGAGAACCCGAAAAAGAGAAACTTTCCCCGTAATTCCACCTTTTATTATTCGGGGAGCAGTTTTTATTCCCGGTCTTGAGTTTCGAAATGGCCGAACTCTCTGTCTTCGCGGCTATAAATTTAATAGTTAGCCGATTCTCTTGCTCCGCCAATAAATTAACTTCCTCTCTCGTTTAAAACACAAATTAAAGTCGGGCGATTTACGCGTGTCCTGCTTAGAAAATTTTATGACTTTGAAATTTAACAGCGAATGCAATTAGTCGGCAGTTTTGAAAAGCCCTCGATATTAACGGAGTTAGTAGGCTTTAATTGTGGCTCATTTTGTAGCTTTTAAAGTGCCTTGTCCACGTGTAAATTATTATATCATCCATGCTTACATATGTATTTACAGTGCTACGTTAGTTATTTTCAACTAAAAACTTGCATTTTCTTGCTCGTCTTGAAATAATTCATGTGTCAGATTGATTAAACTTATTAACACCGTTTTATGAGCATTGTTAGCTCATGTCTCTTAGAACGCGAGGCTCATAGATTACGTTAGTCGATTGTGAACTTCAAAACTTCATACACTATTGCGAATACTATGCATGTAAACCTGCAGCTATCCTCAAAACATTCTCCTCTACAATTCATGCGAAGGATAATTACCCTTTAAATACTTAGAAAAGTCTTAGTTCAATTCAAATACAAATATTATTAGAAATATACATTACGTATATGGGAAGCTATTTATTATGCAAGTATGTTGCTACAGCCTAATCAATAAGAAAAACTACTAACTATTTCTAGTAGCTTTTCTAGTTTAAACTTCAAATGATCAGAGTACTTTTCTATAATTTGTTATAATTGATGTCGAGCAAAGTTCGTCGTATAAAAAAGTGATCTAAGTGCTAGAGGTCCAGACTATGACGACATTCTTTACACAATAAATGTCAGCGTTTCCTAGTCTAATAACGAACACCTTTGCTTACGCGCAGCTGCCGACTCTACAATAGACTCTAATTATTATTAGAGATGCACCTACACGATTAGTCGATAGTAGCTTTATAATCGACAATCAGTACGTTAAAATATATGTTTCGAATGATAATAATATGAACTTTAAATTTATACATGGTTTAGTTACTTTTTTATATTTATGCGAAGGTATAAGTTAATTAAATAATTGGTTCGAGTGATATTTTGTTTTGAAGTTTCTTTTTGCCGATTACCATTGTAAAGATGTGAGCTTTAATGATCATTAGTCACGTTGGCATCCTAATTGGACGGATACGGTAATTTTAAACAAACGCATTTAACTCGACTCAGAGTATTGCAAGTATGTTTTAACTTTTTCAAACGTCAGCTAAACACCTTTATGTAATGCAACAGATAATATTTTTAACGGCAGCCAATTAAATTGCTCGTAACGTAATCGGTGAGATAGTATTAAATCGATAAATTAAAATCGTCAAATTTTTAATAGATCCAATGACTCGACTAAATGATTTGACGAGTTAATTCATCAAGAAAGTACAGCTGCCTGTGCCTTAATAATGATTATTATCTGACATATAAATTAATAATTATCTTATGGTTTAATAGGCAATTATAGTTACTACCTATTAATTACCCAATGTTCGAAATTCGACCGTAATTATTTTTTTTAACTAATTTAGCTTTCAATATTACCTGCGCATAAAAATTTTAACAGTGCCAAATTGCATGCATTATGCTTAAAAATGGATACAGACGTTTTTCATCACGTACTTAATAAACTGCAAAAATATAGTTCACTATAATTGTTCTCTAAAATATTGGTCTCTATCATTATTACACAAGTCTATGTATATTTAAATAAGATTCTGAATTAAAAAATATATAAGCACAGACGAATAATAAAAAATATGAAAAGGCTGCCGCAATAAAATTTAATCTTTATGATGTCACGCTAGACTACATTTTCCTTTGTCATAGAATCGACCATTACTCATTATGCGAGTGAGTCAAATGGGGAAAATCCAAAAGCTTCCTAGAAACGCGGACAAAACATTAGGAAAAACGGAAGAGAGCTATATTTTAGTGATGTATATTAGAGTACAGATAATGCTTATTTCGGAGTCAATTAGGCGGCAACTTACGGTTTTCTAAGAAGTATTCTTTATAGGTTTCGAAAGAATAATTCAGAAATATTGCTAAAGAGCCAGGAACTTATTTTTCCAGTAGATAGAACTTGACTTAAGCAAATTGTGCACATTGTTTAGCCAATAGCGTAGATAGTGGCGCTCCACAAACTGTACATTTATTATTAAACTAGATGTTCTCGCGGTTTCACCCGCGTTTATCGTTACTGCGCCGCCCCCGTGGGTCGTAGCTTGATGTTATATAGCCTATAGCCTTCCTCGATAAATAGGCTATCCAACACTAAAAGAATTTTTCAAATCAAACCAGTAGTTTCTGAGATTATCGCGTTCAAACAAACAAACTCTTTAGCTTTATAATATTAGTATAGATTGATCCGCAATCTATACAATGTATTATCGAAAAATTATTGTATGTAATTACCAAAGCATTACTTTTAAAAGCGCCGCCTTAATAATAAGGATTTAGACTTTGAACTCATAAGGAGATACTTAATTAGAAACAGCTCTATTTCGAATTCAGCTAGTGACTAAATACAAAACAATTTTATTCTATCAAATATAAATATATTTTGTAGAGCGAGTCATGACAAGAATAAAATTAATCGATAAAACTTTAATCACATATGTTTAAAATACATTTACGTTTTTTTTAGCGTTACTTAAGTAGTCCATATTTTGCATACTTCGAAACATTGTAGTCCAATCATTTATATAAACCCGCGATATAACTGTTCCTTGCTGCAAATACTTTAAAGTTACTAACTAACCTTTAGTATTCATTACAGTGCATAATTTTGCTTATGTGAACTATCACAAAGGCAAAATTATGCACTGTAGTGAATAGTCAGCCTAATTAAGTGAAAAAAAACATACATCTGCTGTGTAAAACGATTAGAATAGTCTTAATTAATATTCCTTGTAAATAGGCATTTGTAGTTTTTAATCATGAAATAAAGTTACATCAGATATTTTATTATAATTGTACGAATAATATATAATATTATATACAATAAAATACTTAAGAGCTTATGTCAGTAATTGTAAAGGCAATAAAAGATACTTTAAAAGTTATATTTCCTATAAATTAGTTTTAAAAAAAATCTGGTCTAGCAGTAAAAGGCTAACGTGCGAGAGAGAATCAAACTACCATGTCAATTTTTTTTAAATTTTTATCGTTCGCTGTAACGACGTCCTGAGGAAAGCTATATGTCTGAATGTTCTTGATAGAGCTTTTAAAGTGTCTAAGCCTAGAAGTATGACAGCTTATATAAACTTGAGAGCAATGCTGTTCTGCATGATTTCATAATCGTATTCACGCCATGCTTTTTGTCAAAATTCTCATTTCGAACTTAAATGTCACTTTGACAGCAACCAGTAACCATAATTAAAAAAGAAAAATCCAAATGCAATTGCGAAATCATAATTCAGTTTCATAGATAAATTTTACAGAAATTAACTTTTTAATAACGAAGGAACGAACCGAAGTCTCTTAATGAATAGGCTGATGTTTTAAGAAAGAATATTTTGGCGCGCAATCACACAGCGTATCTATCATCTGAAACAAACATTCGCGAACGAATTTGAATAGAATTCCATAATATTTAAATAATCGTCAGCTGTTTGTCGGTGCTACAATCGGTTGGTTCCGATTACGACCGGAGATAAGTACGAATGCACGAATGAAATTGCGCCAAATAATGGCGGCGCTCTTCTTATAGTCTCACAGCTGTTACTTTTTTTATTGTTCAGAATTTAAGTTACATTGTAACGTAAAATTTAAATATGCATATAAGGTCCATAGTTTCTTTTTTGACAATATTTAATCAAATAGCATCCCATCATCATTACCCGACTTGTTGAGCTGTAAATATACAAAATGCAACATAATTATGCATAAAACAATGGTGGCATAACATATTTTCCAATTTAGAAACAATTATATAGTTGAAATGCAAAAGTCATAATGAGAGTAAACGAGATCGCTTCGATTGAATGCGCCGGCGCAGGACCGAGACGAGTCATTATAATGAGCGCGGAATACTCCGAAATTGTTGTCTGGCCAGTAATTGCAACGTCCCTTTATATTGGTGCCGAAATGCCAAACATTTGCAATATTTTCCTCTCTTTCTTGCTAACGTAAAATGAAAAGGATTTAGAAAGTTGGCAGTTGTCCAAACATTTGCTGCATGTTGGGCCAATGTTATGTTACGGGTTCGTGAATGAATCGCACACGCAACCAACGGGAATGCGATCAGATATGAGTGTCGTAACAGTAAAATATGACTTAATAAAGAGTTTGAAGTCATTTTGTGCGAATTAAAATTTTAAAGCAGCATTATTTTATCGTTATTGTGTATTAAATTACGAAATTGTGAAATTGAACGTGTCAAAATACAGCAAAAGATTAATTAGATCAATATAAGAAATTGTCATTAATATGCTCCCCAATTTTTATGGCGAAGTTGAAACATGTGCAATTATTAAATTGAATAATTAATGATAAACAATATTTCATAAATTAAATATTTTAAATAAACAAGCCTCATTTTGCACTCGATAAAGCTTGAGTGCCTACTATAATTAATGTAAAATACATGTCCAAAAATAAATGTGCTTATAGACGGTTATTTTAATAATAAATCAGTATTACCATTCGCAGACGAAAAAGAAACGGAAACGTTGCGGCGAGTGCATCGGTTGCCAACGCAAAGACAACTGCGGCGACTGTGCGCCTTGCCGCAACGACAAGTCGCATCAGATATGCAAGCAGCGACGGTGCGAGAAGTTAACAGAAAAGAAGGTAAGTGAATGTGCTGCTTTATTTCGACTGAAGGGTAGATTTAAAGGGGTCATTTATAGGCGAACATGTTAACCAACGTGGGGGAAGGCGGGCCAACGTGGATTTGTGACTCCACTGCCGCATCAGATGACAAATCGGACACTTATTTCTTGCTAATGCCGCTTACAAACATATGAGCTAGCGAGCAAAGCTATTAATTCTAACGACAGCAATAGAAAATTCAATAGGTAATGGAATAAACACACGATACATAGAAACCAAAACAAATTGCTTACCTTACTTAATTAAATGTTGTTAGCGACAAAAGTGGTCAAAATGTTGCTTATTACATACAAGGGGCAATAAATGTCTCCTATTTGTATTAAAAGGACATGCAGATGTATGGTGACAATTTTAGATATAGTTGAATGTATAATAATCGATTATCTTTGACGACCTTTTGAACGTACTGACCAAAATGCATATCTGAAATGATCCCGAAACATAGTAAGCAACTTCGAAGAAATCGGCTGCAAAAAAGTTAGTTAAATCGAATGGTAGAAAGAACTGGTAAGAATGAATTTGATTTTCTCTCCAATGAGGAATTAAAAGCTAAATATATAGGTATATAATATATAATTTAAGACACTCCAAAATCTATTACCCCATTAACGGTGACTATCACTCATCTTCGTGGTTTTATACCAAAATTTAAGTTAATAACATTCACGAAAATACTTTTCAATAACACGTTGCTTTTCGATTTCAATACGATAGATTATACATTCGGTTGAATTCAGATAAATTTCATAAAAAAAATGTTGAATCGATTTGCGAATGACGCAAATAGCTCGTTGTCGCCTTGTCGGTGGTGTCATTTGCATTAATTTATTCTGTGGCGTGTGTTGGCCGACATTTTATGTGACGCGGTGATGCTTGACAAGATGGCGGCTCTAACGTGTGATATTTAAATTACAAAAGTCATTTGAAAAATAACAATAATTATAAACTAGATTAATGGAGCTGGCCTAAATTTTATTCATGTGTGATAAATGACTTTTACAAAAAAGAGTTAAATAAAGAATTTTGTCGGTTGTTATATTTTTCATAAAATGACGCGTAAAGCAGAAAAAAATAGAGAATAAATGTAAAAATAGCTTTTATCTCTACAGTCATCAAATTCAAATTTATCTTCAACGTAAAGAGAAATGGGTATATTTCAAAACAAAACACAAAGATAAACTTATTAACATAAAATAGCAATAAAAATATAACAGCAAAATTAATAGCCCGTGAAAAGAGCATTCGCACTCTGCGTTATATACGCACAGCCTGTATTGTATTTCTTTTTAATTAGGTCGCGAATATTTTCTTATAGATTTAAGTGCATAAAACATTCGTTCAATAGCCTTCATTTCATTCACTCATTTAAAAGTGCGGCGACGGGAATTTTAAGTATATATCGTACGTCGATGATAACATTTATTATCCTTTTTGGTACCGTTTGTGTGACAACAATATATTTCTTTAAATGCACTTAAATTATATTTATGAGTGCAATTACAAGTGCAAAAACATGTGTGTGTAAATGATTTATTATGAGTAAATGATATATGAACCTAACATAAAGACATTGCATGCAAGATTTAACACGCTTAGGTCATCGACTGGAACATTTTGAACTGCTTCAAAAATACGACGATCGAATGACATAACCACACAGTATAAAAACACTCATCTTATATTCTGAAATTGTAAATACTCCTACTTCTACTTTATGTCTTTATACCTTTCCTGTGACATTTTCGCATTTAGTCGGTTCTAGAAGTTAGACATATTGATAGTTATCGAAGTGAGGTAATTAGAATACCCTAACTTAGAGCAGCGATAGCTCAGTGGGGAGACCAGCAGACTGCATTGAAGAGGGTCTCGGGTTCGAACCCACGTCGCGCACCTCTGACTTTCGGAAGTTATATGACTTTTCGAAATTATGTGCGTATTGATTGACAATTATCGCCTGCTCCGTGCCTCGGAAAGCACGTTAAGCCGTTGGTCCCGGCTGCCATGAACATCTATGGCAGTCGTTATCGGGAGAGTGTTGACACAAAAGATCCCACTGGGTCGAAGTGTCGCCGGTCTGCACTGACTGGCCCCCACATAAGATAAGATAAGATACCCTAACTTATATCATTAATGCGAATGACCGATCATCATGCAATTTCGCATACACGTTGGGTATATAGGGTACCTTTCATCCAGGAAAAAATACTGTTATTAACCTTACCTAAACTACATTTACGCGAGAAAACCGCGGGCAAAATCTAGTATCTAAGGGTGTTACCAGAACAATCGATCGATCGTCGATCGACGGCATCGATCGATGGTAGAATGGGTAAGTCGACGTCGATCGATAGTTTCTACTAGATCGATCGACGTCAACTAATCCATTCTATCATCGATCGATCGGCGATCGACGATCGATCGGTTGGTCTGGTAACACCCTAATAAAACAAAACATGCACACCAACTCATACTTTACATGTTATAAAAAAATTGGTGATTAAAATTGGCCATGAATTTCTTACGAACTTCTTTTCATGTAAGCTGTTGAGCTTAGGAGTAATCTTAGAACATGTTTTTTTAATATTCATTATTACCTATTTTATTTGCTATTGATTTCTGACGTTCGCGAAAAATGTTTTGTAACAATTTTATGAAAATCGATATCTAGGATTTTGGAAATTAAACATGTTTTTTGAAATAATAAAGTTATATTTCGCAGTTACCTATCTATTTGTAGGTTTTTACTCTTTGCGGCCAGTGTGTCATGGCTGACATATAAACAGGCAGCAGTAGCTCCAATTTCTAGATATCCAGAAAGAGTTAAAAGTTAAATAAAACATATTGACGTAGAACACAGAACATATTTGCCAAAGGATAATTAAAGCAATTCTTAAATCTACGTAGGTACACCATACAACGTGAAAGTTTAACAGTTAATATAGCAACGTATACATTACGAAAACAAAAATGGCGTCTCGGAACGGTTGTACCGCGAAAAGTTTTCCAAATATAAAATTAGAATATTCAAACCGTCAAGTGATTATCGAGAGAGTGCGGTTCTGTTCTCTCGTCCTTAATGATCCATTACTGCTTTATCCTTACACTTCCTAATTTTCCATTCGTTTTCAAAGTTATTGCGGTGACTGTGATACTTTAATGCCATTTTTGTTTAACAGAGTTGTTTATCCGGAAAATTGATCTTTATTCTAAAGCATTAACGTTGCCCAAATTATTTAAATTCATCCAAATTTGGTTTCTTATGCTTTAATTTTCATAATATATTTACGTTCTTACATTCCTACGTATTTGCCTAGAAGTAAAGACAAAATAAAATAAGATAGAACAAGTTCAAAAACTAAAGTAGCTGCAGAAGCAGAAATTTTATACTAATGAATTTCATGATGCCATGATACGCTTGTGTATAATTCACTGTCTAAATGAAGTAGATTAACACGTTTCCTTAGGTCAAAAGGGCTTACCTTGAAAAAGCCTCCACACTTTTTCTCTATCAAAGTCTCCCTCAAAATTTATCGCCAAACCCTTTCATTCTGTAGCTTTCCGTAATCCGCCATCAATTGCCTACGCTTACGAAATTGTAAATTAGTTAGCTTCAAAATAAATAAAGAACTCAACATAATCACGGTTTTATCTTCTTATTAAAAGGCTATACTGAAAAAGTAGGCACTAAAATTACTCGAATACTTTTTACGTAACCAAAAAAAGTTTTTAGCAAAGAAAGTGCGAAGCGAGAAACGTACTTGACTTAATTTACGATTATAAGTTACCGACTGCGAAGTAACTTTAGCAAATTAGTTTTAAAACAAGCACCGTAAAGCTTTTCGGGGGGATATGGGAGGGGGCACCTTTGTTCGTAGTCCAGGAATTACGTTTATTTAAGGCTATAAGGTCTACTTTGAATAAGTGCTAGAGTTACCTCTGAAACTTCTTTAGAGGTTGATAATAAGTGCGTCGAGAAATGTAGTGGAAAAAGGTTGAGACAAATGATAGTACAAACTTATTAAAGGGCAAATATATTTCATTCTCATTTAGTAAAACCTGGCGCAGTACGTCTAATGGCTTTTTATATTGTACATTTCTTGAAGCCCATTTAAGTCTGATGACAGTAATTTTCTAGACATAAAATCGTAAATATAAACCGTGTGCTGAGTTTTGAGCCCACAGCAGCTCGTTTTTAATGCGATAATTTTACTACAACATTGTATACACGAAAAAATCGTAGCATTTTTATAAAAGCATACTTAAGTACGAAAATAAAGGGCGTAACCTTTACGACATCAACAAAGTCATTGGTCGATTACGATACTTAATAACACAAAATGATAGCTGTGAACGGGTTTTAATGAGAATTTAATAAAATATAGTACCATTAAGCTACTGTATACTAATTGCTAAGTAAAATAAAACACCTGGTTGCATAAAACTCTACATTGTACGAAGTAAAATATGTTTAACAGAGTGTGTGCATTACATTATTGTTATATTTATTTGCATCAATATTGGGTATAACTTTACCATAGTCTCGCATTAATCTTTTAAAATTAAAAACGAAGTATCTACCACGGAATATTTTACCATTCATGTTTGAGTCTTGAAGATTATTGAAGAATGTCTGTCATACTATATATATTCTTTTATTAAATTTTCCATGTTAAATATAATCTAACTTTTTCTACCAAAAATGCGCTTGCATCGTAAAGGCGAAAGAGTAAACGTTGCCATTCTGCTATCCTTGCGTCAAACTTCTAATATCAAAATTTAATCTAACAACGATATGTACTTTAAAAGTGCCACTGGGGACTAGTTTACTGGTAGTTTAGTTCAAACATCTATAGGTATACCAACATGCAAAAAGAACTTTATCCAATATTTACCTGCAGAAGCAACCAAACTAACAAAAAAAGTCAATTCAGCTGTTATTTGGACACCGGTCGCTTTTCTTTTCTGAAAAACTTAGGTATTATTTATGTACGGTTCATATGTCGCCCACATTATCTGGGCATGGCACGAGCGCAACGTGCGCGGCAGATGCTCCGCGCATGCGCACCGCGCTCCAATCGTAGCGCGCCGCCGCCTGCGCATGAAACGCCTCTACCTTTTATCTGATTGTAGCTATTGTTAGGTAAAAGGTGTTGTGTGACGGATTTGTTATCGGCCTTTGGATACACTGTTATTTTTTACGGATTATGTTTTTTTAAATGTTGCCTATCTGAAAATGTACGTTACTTATATGAACTAATGACAATAAATTTAAACTTTACGTCATCAAACAAACCTAACTATTCTACTAAAACAGATAGCAGTCATTCAAAGTCAAAAATCTTTTATTCATTTAGATCACAAAGTAACATTTATGAATGTCAAAGTTTATGAGTTACTGAATTAAGTGAAGTTATTCGTTTAGTACAAAATAATTATTTTACCGTTCTACTAATATTTCAAACATCAGAAGTAAAATTAAAATTATCACTACATATTCTTAGTATTTACGATGGCGCTTCGGTCTTGTTTGTAGCATAAGTTATCAGTTACTTTAAAGGATGTGTAAAGCAGCCTGTATCTCTTCAATAATTATGTTCAAATTGAGAACATAAGTTATAAATTCTCGCAGCACATAGCTGATGTTGATAATTATTCGTTAAAACTAGGTATAACATTAAACATCATGATATTATTTATCTTTCATAATCTTTTTCTTTTTTTGTATTATTAGCAGATCTTCTCCCTTGCCTTTATTATTCCCAAGTCATTTGGGGTCAGCTTTCTAGTCTAACCGGATTTGACTGGATATCAGTTTTTATACGGAGCGACTGCCATCTGACCTCCGCAACCCGAAGGCTAACGATACCCTCAAGCTAGCTGCTAGCTGGTCTCCCCATTGAGGTATCGCTGCTGTATTATTAGCAGATATAGGTATATATATTAATTTAGTGAGGACTTTTCTTTTCTTGGATTGTTCAATCATCAAAAAAAGGTATAGACATAGAATTAAGTACAACATGACCAAATTAAAAATGACAATTGTACGAATAAAATAGTTTAATTGTCTCATTCTTATATTTAGTCTGGTTATAATTTAGTTGATTCATTTCTTAACTGATGTTTGAAAAATCAGCACTAAAACAATATTGGTTAGGAAATATTTTGTGTGTTACGCAGCTTAACAGATATTACGCACAAAGTATGTAGAACAACATTCTAAGGCACTTGTAATAAATTATTTAACAATATATTATATTTATAGTACAGACTATCAACATAAAACAAAAATAAAACGTATAATATATCTCTACAATGGCATCTTAATACACAATAAGTTGTGATTCATTTCAACACGCAATATATTTGCTGATGACAACACAGCCTCTTTATAAGAATACATCTAATTAGATGTTTCTTTAGTCTAACTACCTAGACAGCGCAAATTATGTAAGATAAATATTCTCCTTAGCTTATTTTCTGTTTGGCACATATATGTATGGTTATACGTAAAAAAGTGCGCCTCTTTATCAAAACATAAAACGTTTGTGTCCTCATTTATTTTGTCTATGGGTTTCATTTGGTTTTTTGTCTATGAAATTTTTTTATAAAAATATCGTTAACATAATGAAGTTAACGATATTTTGATTTGAACACATAGGTAACTGAAATATATTGTTGATATTGGCGATAAGTACATACTGCAATACATAGCAAGGTGACGGTTGGGCTTAAATTATGTTTTTATTACTTCACCTTAAATATTTGATGTTAAAAATGTTGTGTTATGCCTAACATTCCCATTAAAAATAATAAATATCCTATCTATTCGATATACAGCTGTAAGATTAATATGAAATATAAATATAAAAAAAAATGTGTTTAATGGCTGGCTAATGGTCTATGACCCTAGTAAGTCGTAACTTCATTAAGTAAAAAGTTTCAATACCAATAAATTAATTTCGCCACAGAGACCTATTTTAACATCTATAGTTGTTTTGTATAGTAATATACAACATAACTCTCTTTAACGGCAGATTAAAATATTTCAGCTTATAAATACGCACGCAATAAAATTTTACGAGTAACACCACAATAGCAATATCGCGGGTTAGTAACGGTAAAATCGATGCCAAAATTGTCTCGCTAAATAATAGTGTTTCTTTGAATTCACAAACAAACGAGCAATAAACATTACCAAGAAAGTTACTATAAATCACTGAGTACTTTTATCGTACATTTTAATGGCTTTTTTGTTTTCGATTATTCATTCATACATTACTTCTAACATTTTTCTCTCCCAATTTAATAGCGCGGGAATACGTCGCCATCTTGAAAATTAAACTTAATTTATTGCTCCAAAAGCAATTTCTATTTTATCATAAGAATATCGAAAAACTCGAGTTTATTAAGCTTAGGATTTACGAGAAAACTTTGTTCTATTGTAATTTAGCTTCATATAAAACTAATATTGGTTGACAAACAATGAATATTTATTGTTTATACCGATTTTCTGTATACCAAAAACAAACTTCATCATAAATTCATGATGTAGTGGACGCTGTATTGAGGTATAAACGATATAAAGAAAAACAGATTATACGAAAAAGATATAACAGTAGCATTATCAAAAAAAAAAACGATTTTTAACTTGGACACAAACCGTGTTCGTCCACCCACAGGCGAGGCGATTATAACGGTCGGCGGGAGTTTACACTTTTGATTTTTTCTTTTTTTTCGAGCCGGCACGCGCCAAGGGCCGGTGATTCACGGCCTCTGGGCCGGCAGATGTTAGGTCGAGCTTTTTGTGCTATCAGCTGATGTAACGGGCAGGACGAAGGACTTGTTAATGGTGCATCTTGCATGCTCCGAACTATTACGTGTAACAGGAGTCAGTCTTACGTAATTGTTTTCTTTTATACTTTGTTTTTTGCTTGGATGATCTTTGAAAGTATTTTATTTAACATTGACCTGCGTCAATTGAATGTAATAAATATTTTAAATAGAACAACAATTTTTAATGGAACTCAAAACCAACGTATCTAAGACTAATGGAACACACAAAATTATTCAAATAACTCTACATCTCATAACTGTCAATTTTACTTATTTCATTACTAGTTATTCCAATGTACTAAGGTTCAATATGGTGTGTCAAATCCAATTTGATATTCCGTTAACAGCAAAATTACGTGGTACACAAAAACAAACAGGATGCGGCTCAGACGCGTGTTTATGTCAAAGTTATCTTTATAAATATAACTTTATAGAGACTCAGAGTTGCGGAAAATTGTCCTTACTCATTCTGAGATACAACTTCGAACTTAACTTTGTCGCCTAATCATGGAGTTATTCTATATCATTTTCATATTGTTCCATTGTTGAAACCGTTACTCGCAATTCGAAATTAGAAAACTAAAACCTATTTCAGTAAAAGTTGCCAACAACAAAATGTTATGCATATTACCCTTGTGTATTAAAATGTTCTTTGTCCTCCGAATGAGCTAGAATAAACAATAACGACACATTACACGTTAGTTTTCTAACACACCGCCATCCCATACAAATATTTTACTGGTAGAATTTATATTTTTCATTTCTGTTATTATTTCACACAATATACACTCATTAGACTGCATTAGAGTTTCTAATTATAACAATAAACTTATGGAAAGCTTTAAAACTATTTCCTATTAATTAACTAATATATGTATATACTTATTTATACATTACCTTAGATTTAGATTATTAACGAACAGTATGTTTCTTTTATGTAGTTACTAGCTTTTGCCCGCGGCTTCGCTCGCGTTAATTTAGAATTTGACAATCAATTCGGGTTGTACTCTGCTTGTAATAATATAATTCAATCAAAGAAAGACACGTGGCGCCATCTATTATCATAAGAACGTTGTTGTTGTTTTCCTCGGGAACAGTAAATTTTTTCGGGATGAAGGTAGCCTATGTCCGTTTCTGTAAACCTGAATATGTATATGCAAAATTTCAGAATGTTCGGTTCAGTGGTTTAGGCGTGAAAAGGTAACAAACAAACAAACAAACTCATTTTCGCTTTTATAATATTAGTTAGGATTATTGGGATAATTTTAAATAAGACATTGTTAGATTTAGACCTATAAACTTTACAATTGCTCTGCCTCTACAAAAAACTTATTATTACACACCAAATTCAAAAATAATAGATACAATTTTATCATTAAAAATCGTTTAAGTATAGTTTGTAAAGAACAAAATAAAGCAAATTATGGCGTATCAAACATGGCCGCCATAAACTAGTACGAAGAATAAAACCTTTATTGTTGCTTGATAATAAAAAACTTTAAATATTAAAGCTGTGCTCATTGAAGTATTTACAAAGGACCGTTGCTTGCCATAGACCGGTTTTATCGTCTGCATTTTAATCTATTAAAATAACACAGGTCTTAAATAACATCAACCGGCCTTTTTTGTTATTTAAATGACAGTTTTGTTTATATGTCAAAAATAGAACACACCTTAAAAAGGCCAAATTTTATAGCCACTTGTTGAATCTCTTTAAAAGTTAATTCCAGATAAGTACCTATTTCAATATCAATATTATTTTAAAACAATGTATCCAAACAGAAATAATAATATATTTGATTAAAAATTAAGTTCTAATCTTAAATTATTTTATTATTCATAAAATATCATCTTCCAATTGCAAAAGTCCGCATCGAGGCGGACTACTGTGCAACAAATCAATACTTTTTCCTAGCAAAGACTACCCCAATGCACGCAACTAATTCATACAGCCTAGAACACGATATAAATAACTACATCCATACGACCTCTTTTCTACAACCAAACAGGTACGCACACATGCGCAGCAAACCGACCAATAGCGGCCCAGTTTCGTATCACAAGTGTTGTTGTGTGCGTGTGTGTGCGTGAGGGGTGCGTCGATGCACCCTTACCACGCACCAAACACGAAACTAAACTCGATGCATTTTATTATTATTAAATCGGGTTTACGTAGTTATGACCGATGCGGATCCATTTGTTTATTGATATTTCGATATTTCATGGGCGTACTCCAGCATTGTATTTACTGGAATTAAACAAAAATTATTACCTTTATAGACCTTTATTGCCTTTGGCTTTCAGAATTTGTTTGTGGAAATTTATGTATTTTTTCCCATCCATTAAGGATAGTAAAATAAAGTACAGTCCTTAAATTCTGACATTGTAGAGACTATGAAGGTTGTTCAAGCCATTTACTTCTAATTGTGAAAACAAGAGTAATATTTTACGTATTATACTTACATTCTCCGAATATAAATGGACTTTTAAAAAGAGAATTTCCTACAAAATTCCGTAAATGTCTAACCTTTTGGCATTATTAAAAGAAAATATAGTTGTCGTTCATAAAATTTTAAAATAACTTTCAATGTACGTAATTCAATGATATCCTTAATGAATAAACAAATGTTATTATTTACGTATTTTGCTACATTTTAAGATTTGATTATTCATGTAAATTGTAAATAAAATAGAAATCTCTCAATATCGACGATTCAAATGCAGTATAGATGTTAAAAATAAAAAATAATTATATCTTTTAAACGAAACGATATTTTAAATAAATATTCATTTTTCAAATGTAGTTCTCTTCCATGTGACATATATTTTTTTAAAGTTACTTACACTTACACTAAGGCTGCAAACTATAATCACGTATGAGTACGCAATACGAGGGTGCGTTCGGAGGCAGAACGGCGGTAAATACGCGCGTGCTCACGCATACTCGCTGCCTTAACACATCGTGCGGTGACTTGAAGAGCTTTTAACACATTTAAATATACATAATATTATAGTTTTCTTTAAATAATGAGGTCGGGATGAGATTTTATTTTATTTTTTATTTATTTATTTAGGACTACCAGTTGTTGTTACATTAGTTGGTCATACATCTAAATAAGGTTACATATTTTAAGACATAATGCACAACATATTAAGGTGTCACAGCGTGCACGTAATTATGGTAGCTTAAAACTAATATTATATAATACTAACTTTATATCAGAGTAATATACAACTGTTTATTAACAAAATACTTAAACTACTTATTTGTGTATCAAAATTGTTTTGTTTTTAAACTATTTTCACTTAACAATCTCATAATATTTTTTCTAAAAGTAATGTGCGATTCATTAAAAATGTCTGAGATCTGAGAGTTGTGTTGGGAATTGTAGAACAACTGTGCTTTACGGAATTAGTGGCAAGGATTAGAACAGTTCATGCCGCAGTCTAATGATTAACGCAGCGCACATGGTCGTAGTTGTGGATAAGATCCTCACCCATTATCTTATCTTATCTTATGTGGGGGCCAGTCAGTGCAGACCGGCGACACTTCGACCCAGTGGGATCTTTTGTGTCGACACTCTCCCAATAACGACTGCCATAGATGTTCATGGCAGCCGGGACCAACGGCTTAACGTGCTTTCCGAGGCACGGAGCAGGCGATAATTGTCAAACAATACGCATATAACTCTGAAAAGTCATATAACTTCCGAAAGTCAAAGGTGCGCGACGGGGGTTCGAATCCGAGACCCTCTGCATTGCAGTCTGTTGGTCTCCCCACTGAGCTATCGCTGCTCTCATCCTGACCCATTGTATAACTGACGTGACACCGACATGGAAAGATAAAAATATACTTTTAATTGCTAACCAAATGCTAGTACCTACATTTACAATTAATATTAGTCATCATAGCTAAGACGCATGACTGAGATTCAAGCTCAATTCAATCATAAATCATCTTCATAACCCTTTTGAAACTTATACTAAGGGCCACTTGCACGTCAACTCACAAAATACGTTTAGCACTAAATAGATTTAAAACACCGTGGCATCTCAGTCAGCTTCACATGACTGACGATAGCACGATGTTGTAAATGAGTTTAGCGTTAAACGTATTAAGCAAGTTCTCGTGCATATGTCCCTGAGTAAGTAAAGGCTAAATTAAACTACAATTTAATTATCACATGCATTAGTGATACAAAAAAATTGGTTGTCTGTAAAGTCGGTTTACAGACGATAGTTTAACGTAACAACGTCATAACAATTTTTTTCCCGTTACGTTACAATGAGCGTAACGGGACAATGGGCGTAACGGGACAATGAGCGTAACGAGACAATGAGTCATACTTTTTCGTGCGTGCAACCGGCGTTCATTGATTTATTAGAAGTTGCCACGTCAAAAAGTCTTGAAGAAAGCTTGCGAGAATCCTCGTTACACATAACAACAGCGAGGTAGTTAAAGTGACTAACAATATATTTATGAGATCACAATATAAAACATATGATTGCCAAATATATTTAATAAATGATACTCGATTAAGGGCTTGTACTACCACCTCATGGTAGTACCTCGGAGAGCACGTTTAGCCGTCGATCGCGGCTGCCATGAACATCTATGGCAGTCGTTATTGGGAAGTCAGTGCCCTCTAATATCCTGACACTGGTCTAGCCTTAGGGTATCGTTAGCCTTTGGGTTGTGGAGGTCAGATGGCAGTCGCTCCGTGTAAAAACTGATATCCAGTCAAATCCGGTTAGACTAGAAAGCCGTTCCCAAGTGACTTGGGAATAATAAAGGCTAGGGAGAAGAGACTACCACCTCATGATAGAATTTATCTAAAAGATAAAAGTCTCGCCATCTCTCTTCTTTAATCTAACATGAGTGAGACAGCATGCGATTTATCTTTCGAATAACTTATACTTGTTAGTGGTAGGAGTGGCCGTAAGAGTTACTAAGTTACTGATAAATCGACCCTAAATGTACGAAAAATGTATCCATATCAAAAGAAGAAATGTAACAAACTACTTCTATTGCAACAAATTTTATACATATAAAGAAAAAAAGACATTTTAAAACTATAATGTCAAATTAGCTGTTCTCTATGTCTCTCCATGTTCTCTACCTTTCTGTACCCTATATAGTTTTAGCTACGCATCACCTAGGTACACTAGTTCATACAGTTCATTAGAGACTTCCCCAGTGACACGCGTCGATGCCGTGCAGCGTAAACCACCCTCACCTCACCCCTCACAGGCCCCACGCCAGAGAGATCTAATTCTGCACGCGCTCGAAAACGTAAATACGCAACGTAAGTTCTTACTTGGAATAAATTGCGTTTTAGGGTTAAATTGTACAAAAAATATTGACAAAAGGCATTGAAATTTGCTGCTGTTGCTTCCAGTTTTATAGAACAATTTAATTTTATACAGGAATAGATTTTTATGATTTTTCTAATAGGTACTAGAGTTGGAAAATAATATGTGTGTTAGATATCAAAATGTTTGATCCGATAACAAGCCGAAAGAGAGTGCCATACGCCTAATTATGCTCACATTTTACGTAACAGAAGCTATTCTCGATCAATTGTACCTTTATAAAATAAGCACTTACTAAGTTTGAAATATATACAATATACCTACATACTAGTCTCACACTGAGAAGAGACCAGTGTCCAGCATTGGAACAGTTTAATACAGGGCTGATATTATATATTACAGCCACAAAGTACGTTATCAATCAATAATTGCCTAGAGATCTGATAAATTATTGATTGATCATTTAATTTATGTCACTAATGCGACATTTGGCTTATACAGCTTAGTCAGCCATATGATGCATGCAAACCTGAAAGTGTGAACGATAATATAGCACATGCATAACACGACTTTGCCAAGTGAGTCATCATAGTAGCACCGCATAATTTCCACCAAGGAACGCAGGTCGAGATTTTCATTGCGTGTATATGAGGCACATAGGTTTATATGATAAGTGGCGCTCCGCCCTCTGTGGGGCAAGCCACCTGCACGCGTAACCTACAAATCTGCACTCCTAACGGCCGGGTGCCCATACTGCATGGAATGCGCACATAACCTGTTTTACAAACATTTTAATTAAATATAATAAAACCTCTTTGATTATAAACTTCTTTTTTATGTCAAAGCTTTGCACGCTTCGTGGTTTTGAATATCGAACAAACATTTACGATTATTTTTTTACTCATGCACTTTACTGTTCTAAATTTAATTTGAATTCCAAATGTAGATTTATTGACCAACGTCAATTAACTGTATATTATTTATAACGGTATTTCTTAAACTCTGAGATTAAGCTCATGTAGACGATAATATTACAGCAAAATAACAACTGTATTTATAACTGATACATAGTGTAAACATTGCTTTAACCCGTTAAGAAGATATATGAACACACACTAATCGACACACCTCATCATTTCCCACTTACCTAGTGCAGAAACAACATTTGACTTCACCGCGTCCTACATAAATCCTTATGTATTACGTAACTACACGTTTAGGTATGTAACATCACATATGAGGGGGGCAACCCACCTGGGGGAGGGAGGGGCACGCGTAACCTAGTGAACGCACTCCCAGTTAGAAGCTATCGAGAAAAGAACTATTGTCAGGTAATTGCAATGAAATACAGATGCGTAAAAGCTTTACTATTTTTTCAACGCTTTATAGGTTAGGCTATTTAATACGAATATATTGGGAAATGTTTGGCTTTTAGTATTCTTCAGCAAAATGAGTTAGCGCTTACTAAGAATAAAAGATGTAAGAGAAAATTATATTACGTAAGTATACACTAAATTATCTAAACTACTAACTCTGGGTTTGAAAGAATTTATATCTAGAGGAAAAAATAAACAGTTACCTACATTTTGTTAAATAGCCAACTTAATTTAGAGAAACAATAATTCTACTCTCGTAATATTTTCTTGGAAGAGAAATAGTGAAGACATTTTTCTTAGCGGAAGTTAACGTAACTTACTTACAGGCTGTAGCGATTTCGTTCCTTTGCCATTTTCGTCCTTAATAACTTTCAACGAGTTGTTCCATTTACGAATTACTTTTCTTAATTTAACAAACTTGTCAATGGGCTTATAGCGTCGATTTCAAGTATAGGATCCATAAATTTAATAAGCTCCATCGTGGACTTTCCATCTTCCCTACATATTTTCCCGTTTATTTACATTCACAAGTGAGTCATTGCACCACTCATCGAACAATCAACGCCAGGCTAACGACCTCCCAGCTTCAAGCCTTCCATACCCTTTCAGGACCGACCACTGGCATAAGAACCCTCGTTACTCATACTTACCCCCCTTTGGCTCCATATAAGTGAAGCTGCACAGACGGGAGGGAGGTCTAAGTAACCTGGCGAGGGTCTAAGCCAAGTTTATTGTGTGACCCAAGCACTGATAGGCAAATTGCAGTTTTTTATGCATCAGTAGGGTAAGGGAGATAGGGTGTACGCGTAATTGAGGTAAATAGCATGCTTTTAAAGATGGATCGCAGATATGTGTTGATGAATGGCGATAATTATCATCGTCATTGCGATTAAAAGTGGATTTTATGGTGAAGGAAATTATATTTTTCCAAGAGTAATTGTCGATTATGTCGAATTGTTACCGAGGACATAATTATATAGCATATAAGAGGGTGGCGTATTAAGGAGCACCTTATACAACACTAGCCTAGTCAGAGCAAAAAAAAACAAATTTTGATTTTGTTTTGTTTAACTCGATGGCGTAGCTGTTTTGAATGCGACTGTGCAGGATGTGTTAGGTTCGAATTCCGATTTGGGTTAGTGTTATTGAGATTTTTGTCAAGAATAGGGGCGCGTTTATATGTTACGTGTGATCTGAAAGCATACTTGGTGAAATATGGGTACCTTCAGAGGTAGTAGCATGAGGTTATATATGTATTCGATTAAATCTATTCTCAAATATTATTTATATAAAGCAAAGTCCCCCGCCCCGTCTGCCTGCCTGTCTGTTGGCGATAAACTCAAAAACTACTGAACGGATTTTCATGCGCTTTTCATCGATAGACAGAGTGATTCATGAGTAACGTTTAGGTGTATAATTTGTTAAGGTTTTGTACCACCCGTGTGAAGAAGTAGGCGCGGTTCGCTGCTATTCCCAAGTATTTTTTATTTCATGTTTTAGCGATCGGTTAAGACATGACATAAGACACTAACATAAGGTTTATTTTGAAGAGTCATTCGGAGTAGATATGGAAAATATTACGATGTCATCAATGGTTTTTTATTTAAAACTTAATGGGATTTTCTAAATTAGTGTATTGGTAATAAATGACCATATCTTTAATTTTATGAACTTCATAATATGAACTATAATGTAAATTCTTTTTAAAAATAAAATATTCTAAAATTTTGAATTTCATTATCTGAAAAACGAATTTAAAACTGCCCTTTCCTAATGTCTCTAACGAGGTGTCTACTCGCGAGTACCTACTCGCACCATTTACCCCTAGCATGTATAATTTATTCAGCCATGAAACATGTTTTCACCGAACTAACTTTACAATGAACGTTGTTAACAATCGATTCGGCCGAGTTCACACAAAATATCGATTAAAATCGACATATCTCTCGAGTTATAATCGTAATTACGTGACAACGCGTAACTCGATCCCGGCGGGAACTGTAAAGTGTAATTTATGATTTAGCTCCGGTTTTCGAACGTCGCCATCGCTTCCGCCGCTCTCAAACATTGTAACGCAACACGAACGCACCTTTATTTGATTTATGCTTTTATTTTTTTTTTCTGTACATCGGAAGGCTTGGGAAACACTTGGCGACAGCATGTTGGTAACAGGAGTTACTTATCGTTTCATTGAAAATGTCTGAACGCATGATTTATATAGCGTCTTGGTAACTTCTTTTTTTGATATGGCAATAAAAAAGTAACTACCGCTTATTAACGTATTTTGTGCATACAGCTGCTGGCGTAATTATGCAGCGTATTTTAATACGATGACACAAACATAGATTATCATAAAAGCTCTCATCTATGTCATTGATCTATCTGCAATTTTTATAGAGCTTCTTATAACAAAATCTCTGAAATCTCTTTATGATGATTCCAGAGCTTGTGTTAGGATAAATGGGACCTACACAGAGTGGTTTAGCATCGATAAAGGTGTTAGACAAGGATGTGTAGCGTCAACTTGGCTGTTTAACCTATACATGGACAATTGTTTGAAAGATTTAAAAGATTGTGAATGGGGATTAAGAATGAATGAGTTACTTGTCAAATGTCTTCTTTATGCCGATGACCAGGTAATACTTGCGTCATCGGCGGAAGAGTTGCAGGCGATGGTAACTATTATGCATGGTGCTTTTGAGAGTAAAGGAATGAAAATAAATGTAATCAAGACGAAAGTAATGGTATTTGAAAAGGAAGAGTGCGTGACGATGTGTAATATTATGATTGATGGAGAAAAATTGGAGCAAGTGAAAGAGTTTGTATATTTGGGTACTTTGTTTACAAGGGATGGTAAACATGACGGAGATATTGAAAGGAGAACGATTCCTGGCAACAAAGTGAATGGAGCCCTACGCGCTTTTATGAACAGTCGAAATGTATCCGAAAAGGCACGTTTGGCTGTTCATAGAGGACTATTAGTGCCCACACTTATGTATGGAAGTGAAAGTTGGGTATGGCAAAAGAAGCATGAGAGCAGAATAAATGCTGTAGAAATGAGAGCGTTGAGAAGCATATGTGGTGTGACTCTGAAAGATAGAATAAGAAACAGTGTGATTAGAGAGAGATGCGGCATGAAAGTGGATATAGTTACAAGAATAGAAAAGGGTATGTTAAGCTGGTTTGGACATGTAGAAAGAATGGACGAGGAAAGACTGACTAAGAAAGTTTATAAGGCTAGTGTGAATGGAACTGTCGCAAGAGGAAAACCTAGGCGAACGTTTCTCGACCAGATCGGAGGCGTTCTGGACAAAGGCCAGGTTAAGAGCTCCTTGAACCGACGGGCGTGTATGAGGAATGTGATGAAAGTGAATGAAGCCAGAGAAGTGTGTCAGGATCGTAGCAAATGGAAATCCGTAGTCTCTGCCTACCCCTCTGGGAAACAGGCGTGAATCTATGTATGTATGTATGTTATAACAAGCGAAAATCCTGAAGGCAAAGAATTACTCATAATTGAAATTATATAACCAATTATTGTTTAATTCATAAATACTTACGTTTGAACAAACTATTAATAGTAATTATTTGTGTATAATATCAATCAATTAATAAATCTTTTACAGTCTACAGATAAACGTAGGACTCGCCTAAATTGAAATGAAAAATATTTATTTGTCTCAAAACAGTTACATTAAATTATAAATGAGACATCCCCAGTAAGTAATTGATAATACTTGTGTTGGGGGCTATCTCGCTCTTTCCCTTAATTATTAATAATATTGAGAATGTTTACAAAAAAAAATACAAAAAGTAAAAAATTGCGTCAATATACACGTACCAGATATCGATTTTTGCGACATCTCGAATAATATTTTATCTCCAAAGAACAAGGAGAACACGTAAATACTATAAATAAGAATTTCACTCTGATAGTTGGAATGTCAAAAATTGTTAGGAAATATCCATTTTAATTAATAATGTAGCAATTTGTAGTAAAGTGTTGATACAAGACGAAAGATTATCTCTAAACTGATAAATATATTCTGAACAAATTGAAGTATGCGCAACTAAGGACAGACAGTCAATTTCCCCGTAGCAATAGCTCTACGTTATAAAAAGCAAGTTTATACAAATCAAGAAGTAGAATTGTGACATTTTCGTTTCATTGACCCTGTCATAGAAATAATTGCTTGGCAATAGTTAATGTCACTGTAATTACAGATATAAAAATGCTTAGCAGTCCACGATTATCTCAAGTATGTAATAGCGATATATACTGAATTACATTAACAAGCTCGCTTCAATAAGGTTACACCTTTACGGCCTACAAACATTAAAAAATTTAGGCCATCACCGTAGGGCACATTTGCCGTGCAATTGACCAAAGCATAATCAATATATTTTACCCTAATAATTACCAAGTTATTTGAATGTTTTTAAATAATTATATACGTTGGAATATCTGTCAACTGAATATTTAATCTGTTTGGTCAGTCAACCGTGAAATGAAGTACCAACATAATAAAAACAAAATTGCAGTGCGACGGGTTTGCAAATGCAAAATTCTGAATGTAATAAATTACCTGGCTTGATAGAATCAAATTAATGATAATAGAGCAATCAATTACTTTAAACAAAAAGGCAAGAATTGGATAAATGTATAAATATTTGTATTCATGTTTTCTTAGAGTAAAGTTGTATTGCATATCTCGCTAACTAAGTTAGGCCTCTCTTGTGAACCACAAGCGGCACACTATAGATTGCCCTTTGCTACGATCCTGGCATATCTCTCGTATCATTCAATCTCAAAATGCTCAGCAGTTAAAGGTACTCTACCTTGCTTTATGTAGAACTTATCTGACCTGATTACAGACCATTGGCCTATGTCTACCTTCGAAAAGGAATGTACACATTACAAAATATAAACCCTTTATCGACAAAGTTTTAAATTGCGGTGCTTACTGTACCAAAGAAATTGTCAATTTTAAATGGGCTCACAAGTTATGATTACGCATTATTTTGTTTACAGAATTTTCAGCTATTCTTATTCTTACGTAGTTTTTATTTTCTAGTATTAACATAGTCACAAAGAGGCTAAGAGACTAGCATTTCTGTTTCTGCATAACAAGTATCCTTGCTCTTGTTAGGTTTTCCTATTCTTGGGCTTGATTGCATATATTAAAAAATATTACAATATGCCCAAGTTTCTAAGACGATGTAGTTTACAATTTGGTTAACCACCAAATATTACAGATAAATAATTTTTTGTTATTTTTGCTTTTGTGGTGAGGTTGCGAGCATCCATAGCTATCAATATAATCAACCATCAGTCAAAATGTATGCTTGTTTACTGTTTCAATGGTGGAAACCTCTACAATTAAATATTGTGCCGACATTTTCTTACGAATCAGACGCTAAAAGTTTTATAAAATTACATTATTATTTATCGTAATTTTATCCTTTGTTTGTGTGTAATAGCGTTAAAAACATATGGCGTATGGCGATTGTACCTGCCTAGTTTCACATCGGAAATATAATGCCGAGTAATTACAGCGGCAACGGACGCACCAGAGACATTTGACACGCATCTGTCGTCTATTGTCTATAGTTTTTTAAAAAGGTTGTATATCCATAACTAATACATGCTGGTTATGATAAAGGGATACTTTATTTATTTCATAATTAATTGATTACAACTGGGTATTCTTTTGTTATAAAAGCTTTTTTAATTGGGCTAGCTTAATGAATGTTACTGATATAGGTCAAGAAGTGAATTTAATTTGCTATGCGCACTAAGTAAATATTTTATGCTGCTTAGTATAGAGGCATGGAAATAAATAGAAAATAAAAATTTATATTGCTATATTGGGTCATTCAATCGAAAATGGGGTAAAATTATTATATCTTTATAATCTACTAATATTATAAAGATAAAGAGTTTGTTTGTTTGGTTGAACGCGCTAATCTCAGGAACTACTGGTTCGAATTGAAAAATTATTTTATTGTTGGATATTTATAGAGGAAGGTTATAGGCTATATAACATCACGCTATGACCCACAGGGACGGCGCAGGTGTGAAACCGCGGGCACATCTAGTGTATATATAAATGTGACTAGCAAAATGTGACAAACTTGTTATTATCCCATATCTGTGGTTACTAATTTGCATAGATGATATTATTCAATTTTTTGCATTTGCATAATACAAAAATAATGTTTTTATTTAATTTTCCAATAAATAACAAAAAAAATTCACTTGCATATTATCCAGCAATCCCTCAAATAAAAACAGTAATTTCGTTACCGTTGGCCGCAAACACAACACAAACTAAACTCCACCAAAATAATTTTGTAAGTATATAAAATAAAAAAACTATATTTCATCATAACATAACGAGCTGATATTAAGTGCATACAAAACGGAACGACCAAGCAAATCGTTCTACACAATCCATCATACGAAAACAGGCTTGCATTTATTAATTTTTGACATAACCGACCGCCATCTTGAATTGGAGCAGCTGTTGTTGGAGAGTTCGTTGACCTCTTTTTTACGATTCCAGGTAGACCATTTCTATGGTTCGTACCATAAACTTAGTTGATCCCATGATGTTTTTATTGTTATTATTTTTATATTCATCCATTGTGAGTTATTTAAAAGTATTCATCGATCTTTGTTCGACGTTATATTGTTGAATTTTTTGTAAATAATATTTGAATTTAAATAATTTACCTGAATTGACGCGATAAGGCATGCAGTATTAAAATATTTAATACCTAATTATAAATAATTGCAAATATAATTTGCAGCAAATTGGGTTTAATTATGATTTTAATCATATGATATAGTTCAAAAAATTTAATGACGTAATAGATTATTAATATGACGTAAAAGAAATAACTTTTATCTTTACTCATTTATTACTCGATACTACATTGCCCAAAATTACTCGGTTTCTATTTTACAGCGAATTGAACCGAGTAATCGCCTGAATACTCGGTCCGGGAACATGTCTTACCTACTTCTATAATCGTATATCATAATAAAATGTGCTCGAGACATCTCTTTGATATAAATTAGGCCTTACATCTAGGCTAATAAAATAAACACAACCAGGCTAAAAATGGCCTAGTCAGACCAGAGACTTAACTGATAAACTCACTACCGAGTAACTAGTAATGCGCACATCATCTGCTGAATGCTGAATTTCCTTCGCGTAGATCCTTAACATGTAAAAAAAAAACCATTTATTTTCAAAGCAGAATCATAACTATAACAATATTAATACGAATATGGATATGAGATTGTTTATCTGTTTGTACGTTACGCTTTCACGCCTTAACTACTCGACCAATCATTAGGAAATTTCGCATATACGTTGTCAGGGGAACAGAAAAGGTTATTGGGTAGGACCTTTTATCCAACAGAAAGTTATAATCCCGAGGGATATAAAATTGACATAACCTACATTTACGCGAGTGGAGCCGCGGGCTAAATCTAGTACTATATAATATTCAGAAACACTAACAGAGAGTAACATTAGGAAGCTAACAATAAATTTATTTTTGGATATCTATTGCCAACCTTTTTCTAGCTGTCGGAGTTATCAATTCGTAGGAGTGTGTTTCTCTTCCAAACCCATTTACAATGCAATGTTGCTTACTTTTTTCATATCTATATACATAGATTCCCGCAGTATATTCGTGTAGAGGTAGGTAGTGGTGTATATAATGCACAGCCAAATTTCAAGTCCTACGTAATAGTGGACGATTGCCGTCTACTGAATACATACGGAGGCTTCATCCTGCTACTAAGATTGCCTAAGGAATAAAGGGAATAACACTGTCGGTCTTGAAAATGCGAGACGTGACTTCATGCTCGATCAGAACCAACGACGACATTCATTTATATACCATACACATCTTATCTTATGTGCGGGCCAGTCAGTGCAGACCGGCGACACTTCGACCCAGTGGGATCTTTTGTGTCGATACTCTCCCAATAACGACTGCCATAGATGTTCATGGCAGCCGGGACCAACGGCTTAACGTGCTCTCCGAGGCACGGAGCAGGCGATAATTGTCAATCAATACGCACATAATTTCGAGAAGTCATATAATTTCCGAAAGTCAGAGGTGCGCGACGTGGGTTCGAACCTGAGACCCTCTGCATTGCAGTTTGTTGGTCTCCCCACTGAGCTATCGCTGCTCTTTATACCATACATACTTTTATTTGTATATTTAAAAATAATTAACACTGTGACAACTGTCTTCTTTCTTTCCTTATGTTTAATTTTGATCTTATCAGCTATTTATTATTATTGCCTCGTTAACCTAGCTCTCACTCAAAATGTCACAAGGCTGTCTCAAACAATACCTTTGCCACATTCTTTTAATTTTGATGACTTAATTACACTTTATTAATGCGTCCATAGTGATGGCTTAATAAGGGTAACACCTTTTATGTATACAAACAAACTTAAATTGTTATGTCACTCGTACATTGCAAATTGTCTTAAGAACCAGTTGTGCCCTTGTCATCAAAAACAAGCAATGTAATTTAAACGTAATGAAACACGTTTTACATGTCCTTGGTACTTGGGTGGGTTTAAGCGTTTCATTCATAATGTTTGGAGTATCGTGTGAAATTCGCTTTCGAACATATTTTTCTGGTTATCATGTCATCATTATATTTAAAGTAAACTTAGAGACATGTTTAAGTAAAAAGACTTTAAAAGAAAGCGCGTGTGTAAATTACTTTGGAAGGTTAATATTCATTGTATATATATTACATAAAATAAGACTTCCTCATCTTCTAATGTACTAGAGAATAACACTTCTGGATGGTCGTAACGCGCTCGCGGCTGTCACCTGCATAACCTCAATGACAGTTACAAACGTGTTATAATTTACACGTTATACTTATCGTGACTATAGCTAATCACTCTACAGCAAAATACTTGTATATCGCATCTAAAACCACTTACATATGAAGACACAGAAGAATTGTTACAACACGCGGAATGATCTATATAATATATACACACACACACACACACACCCTCACACACACATATATGTATATACACACACATGCACATACATACACACATCACCAAACACATTTTAAAGTATAAGTTTGTATTAATTATGTTAATTATCACGCTATGTAAAATATGGAGGTTTCTACTACAAGCATTATTTGCTAAAAAGAAGATTCCGAACATAACTTTCTGTAAATTATTTAAGACAATAAATTTTCTTTATTATTATTATATCGGTCTAAACTCTAAAGCGTGTTACATCTTAGATTCGCTCATTTGCAGTATTTGGCCCTACGCTAGTCGTGGTCAGGCAATCACCATTTTAGTTTGCTTTTAATGCAAGGAGAATTAATGACGTCATTTCTTTTTGATATAATAGAAATACTGCGTATACCTTTTTACTGTTCGAAAAAACTCTTATACAACAACTTTATCCGGCCGTCTGTCTGTCTGTTAAACAACTTTCAACTCAAGAACCGTAAAAGCTAGAGACTCGCGGTCAACGCCATTCGGCTCAGCATAGTCGATATAGTCCAAAATGACTATGACCTTTGACCTCAAGGTTACGTGGTATCACGTGACCTTTGCATATTAATTGAACCATTTCTTCGAACTCTAAGATTTACGGCAATTCATTGCCGTTTCTCACTTGTTTATCAATGTTCAATGCATAAATCAAATATTGCATAGATATATCCGTAGGGTGGAAATATTGTGTCACACTAAGAAATATTGTGAGAGTTCTTTGTTTAAAGACATGTAGAGATTATTCCCAGGAATAGCATTAAAATAATAAATCAATGCGAGCAACTTAACCAGTCTAGACTACGATCAGTGTACACGAATTTATATGGCATAGACAGAGTACACTGACTATCTTTTTAGTTTCATGTAGTTAAAAGTTAAATGAGTATCAGGTCTGAAGCCGTTCAGAGTCTACTGATTTCAAAATATGTATGCGTAATTATTTAATTTTGGGAATGCTATCTTTCTAAGAGTACCAAAAAGCTGGCCTGCTGTATCATATATAAACTCATGCAAGTATATAATTGTAGCGAGAATGATTTACAATGACTTTTTTACTTTGTTTAAAGCCTTCATAACATCCTGTTACCCTCTTCGGACACATTTCCAGACTTCTTGCTGTTGAATGTTTCTATTAGTAAATGTATTGTCAATTTCCTGATGGTAAACCCGAAAACACTTTGTCCGACGCGAATCAAACCCTCACAACGGGTGCAACGAGTATACCCTCAACTGTTCTGGTAAAGATTTAAAAGAAGACATGACCTTTAAAATGATAAAGCACTTGCCACTTATAATTCTAAGATATAATATAAAATGAACGAAAAGAACTTATCATTTTATTAACTACACTTCAATATTTTTTGCTTCCTCATGACAAAATTATGTTTTTTCAAGATGGTCGCTATCTAACAGCACATTTTATAGAATTCACTGACCTATTCGCGTGTCTTTCAACGTAACCTTTTATCACTGGGTGCGCACGCGCTAAGTTCGCAGCTGCGCGCGCAGGTAAAACTATCAGGAAGTACAACACTTCCATGATAGAACGCCATCCCGGGGCAACGCACGGAAAACCCGCTCCTATATCACTAGCAATATGATAGAAAATGGAATGCACACATTTGACAGATGTATTTATTCTGCAGTGACATGATCCGGGAAACATTGACGATAATTTCACCTTAATCACATTGAAAATAAGGTCGGTAGTCGAGTGTAGTTTTTTGACAGATGTATGTGTTTTGTACCATATGCCGGCTAGATCTACGTCAGCTGCACAACATACCGACGATGGATTTATAGTATTGTTCCATTATATGCGATTAATCATGATAACGTACGAAAAGCGACGTTTTTGACCTCACTCAGATAAAAGTCCTTATATTTTTTTATTTATTGCGATAAAAGTAATGTCTTACAAAGTCTTTCTATAATTCTGCTTGAGCTCAATTGCTAACGCAACCACATTAGACCAAAAGATTTGAGTCAGTTGGTAAAGTAGTTAGTAGTTACTCAATAGATGAATACGAACTATTAATTCGTTTATTTAGGGTGAGATAGCCTGGTCAACATTATACAGTGCTTCTCCAAAATAGCATCTGAGTTTGTTTCTCAAAACTTAGACCAAAGAATGTATACTGAAATTCTTATAAATCAGTTATTAATTTGTTCATAAAGAAAGTTAGCAATAAACAATACTAACGTTTAAAATCCAAAACTCAACAATTTCACGGGCTTAAATTTAGAAGTAATTACTTAGTTGAGATCTAAATGTAGATTAATATCTTTGTGAATTAATTAATGTAGTAACTTTGTTTGTTTCAGGTAAGTGATTCTCAGTCTATTTCAGAAACAACAGACATGCAGGATGGCGACCAACACAGAGGTAACATAGACAAAATGTAGAGTAGAATAGTTTAGTATTGAGTAATTAGTAGTAATTATTATGAAAAAGAAACCTATTAAACAACACTTCTATAAAATTGAACGTTACGGAGACCCCTAATTATTAGTTCACATTTACAAACCATAGAGCAAAACGTATTTAAATATATTCTCGCCAACACCATGAATAAAAATTCGTCGTCGTCTAATAAAACATACGTTTATAAACGTACAACTCAAACGCTAACGATTTTGTAAATGGAACTAAGCTCAGTCCAGTAACAGTAGGTATACGTTCCGAAACTCGAAAGGTTGAATGAGTCACCGCGGGGCGCGGGGCGGGAAACGATCGAGGGTGAAAATGCGACGTTGCATTTTTCTCGGTCCCGTTTCTACACGAAACGTTGCCGTTTCTTTAATTACGCCGCGCCCGACGATTTTCTCTTTTTTTTTCAACGCTATAATTAGTTCTTTTTTGTCCAAATTCGAATGTTAATCTCTAGAGTAGATTTTCGGTGACGTTTCTTAGCTGCGTAAGTCTTTAATGAGTTTTCTAACCATCCGATCTTCTAATAAACATTTCCTGTTACCTGGTCAAGAATGAAGCTACTGAATGATTCGAGTCAGACTAAGCAAACGTTTATATTATACAAAAACAACTTAAAACTATAAAAATACGCTCAAGTTCAGGCTGATAAAGTATTCAAAACAGCATTAACGAAATCTAATTGACACTATGTCAACCTTCGACCTTTTTTCTTGCTTCATATTCATTTGTCGGAAAGGCAGTAATCATAATTTCTTGAGAAATAATTATATTTAATAAAATAAGAACAACACTAAAGAAATATTTAAGATAACAATAATCTATCGTACTGTCCTTAATACGAAATCATTTTATTACAATATAGTGTCATAATTAAGCAAGTCACGTCTCAAAGGTAAAGTCTAGCCGCTTTGATTAGACTTAATAAAAAGATACTAAAACTCGAATTATTACTTCTTTCTTGTTCTTTAATTAAAGACGTTTCTGAAATTACAATTGTATATGTCTTGAAACAGTCCTATAGTAATATTACTCAGACTGTAGTGACCTATATATCGGATAGCTGACCATCACATTGTACAGAATATATTCTACAATAATCCTGATAATATGACACCTACGAATCTGTTACAAAGCTGTTACAAAAACCTCGATGGCGCAATGGTTAGTGTAAGCGACTGCCATGCCTGAGGTCGTGAACATAGATGTTTGTCTTGGTCTGGGTGTTTCTATGTATAATATGTATGTATTTACAAAAAGAAGAATATATGTATGTTTATCCATTGTCTAGTACCCATAGTACAAGCTCTGCTTAGTTTGGGCTAGATAGTATTGTGTGTATGTGATAGAATATTATTATTAATATTATAACATCATAATCAACATCTTAACTTAAAGTCAGGTTAGTAGTTCATCCTAACTTATCATGTGGGTCCCTTTTAAAGATGTTATTGTGTAAAATCTATACTAATATTATAAAGCTGAAGAGTTTGTTTGTTTGAACGCGCTAATCTCAGGAACTACTGGTTCGAATTGAAAATTCTTTTAGTGTTGGATAGCCTATTTAATAAGGAAGGCTATGGGATATATAACATTACGCTACGACCCACGGGGGTGGCGCAGTAACGATAAAGGCGGGTGAAACCGCGGACACATCAAGTTATTAATAAAACAAATTACATCTTGTAGGAAATCTTCTCTTGGTACAAGGGTGTGCATTTTTTTTTTATTTTGCTCGTCGAAATGACCACACTCCACCTGATGGTGAGCAGTCATGTGGTCTATGAGAAGTGGCCTCCACACCGCCCTCATAGCAGCCGAGGCGATGTTAAGGTCTCTACTCTGACGGCCTGAGAAGGTGTTTTTGAGATTAGATCGTGTAGAATATCATTTAAGTCCAAGCCCATAACTTTTACAAAGAAATTCGAATTATTTTATTAATTAAACAGATATTGAACTTCGATACATGACCATCGGTTTAATGTTCGATGTTTTCTGAATTTTGACTTATTTATTGATTGCAAGCAGTTGCATATAAACAGCAATACAAAGATAAAACTTTTTCGTACAGACTATCACCAGGTGCAATCTTCGCACACTAAATTAGCAAATAATTTATCAGCTATTGTGCGTCCGCGCATCGAAATCGTAAGCTTTTGTTAAGAAACTTGCGCAAACGCATACACGGCGCAACAAAAGATCTTTTACCTGCGTCATTAATTTTTTTATCCGAACCCAGCAACAATATGATTCCATTCAGCCGCATAAGTTGTCAAATGTCAACTAAGATTTATGTAATTTCAGCTTTATTTCTTAAATTTTAGAGTTCAAATTTCTTTTATAGAATATTGTTATTGTAAACAATAAATACAGCAGATCAGATGAGAACTTATTGTCGCCAAAGCAAATTTTCTCACTACTATTTCTATGACAGGATTTCTAAAAGATTGTGCCGCAGATTTTGTTTCATTATTCAATTCTTGTATCGAATAAGATTACTCATGAAAGAACTTATATAAAAAGACATAAGCTGTAATAAAGAACATCCTTTAAATAGCTAATATTTAATTACTCGATATCTTTAACCAAATCAATAGTGGATAGTAAGCACATCCCTCAATATGTGGACTTAAAAATATTTGACAGAATATGGTATTTCTATCTCTGCCTAAGTTTCAGGTTTACCATAATATACGTGATGCGAACTATTAAGTGGAAATGCTTTAATAACAAGACCAACAAAGCTGAGTAAAAAGTTATTCCCACTTTAACAATCGATAAAAACTGGCTCGTGTACTTGTAAAACAAAAAAATAAAAGCAAGACATCCGCGTGCGCGCGCGCAAAGAGCTTAAGCAAGATGGCGTGCGTCCGGCGACCATGCCACTTCCGCGGCCGCATCCGGCCGTAACTCGACTCCTGCGCAGCCTGCGGCACAGCCTTAGCCAATCGATTTGCAAGACGACCGTGAACTCAAAAAGCTTTTATGGCCTAAAAATATTGTACGCGATAGTCCGTTTAAAAAATAAAACCTGATCAAATTAAAATTAGAAGGTGCGATGAAGCACCCATTTAATTTTTTATACAATATGCCTTTTCTGTTTTTAGTTGCAGAGATTCTAGTTGGTAAATGGGCGTGAGGACTTGAATGTAACAACATTTTTTTATTTTTTATTTATTATATATTTATATATATAACATAAATAGTAATATATTCTTTTAAATTAATGATTTCCTTGTAACGTTGGCTGACGTATTATGCAAAAGGATTTATCTATGCATTACTTATTAATTGATCTGAAAATCGAAAACGTCTGAAGTTCATTCTTTGTTATTGTTGTTATTAACAATGACACTACCCTAAAAAAGTTGAAATTCCTAATCAAACGGACAATTCGAAGCTAAAATAAGATTATATTTTTAAGAAGTATACGAATGATCTTAATATATAAATACTTAATTACTTAGAAACGTAAACCAATTCACAATTTTATTGGCACCCAATCAGGGACTATAAATGTCTCACAAGGCCCTGTTAGGGCGCCAACTGTACTCCAAAGTGCCACTCTAGCAAAACTTGACCTGGAACCACAACCCGATCGAATGGCACTCCAACTTCTAAAGCAAAACCACCTTTAACTATTGGCAACAGCATTATACGTGAAGATGTTATTCTAAAGATGACGCTATGAATATTTAATGAATATTTCGAGGTTTGTTCACTCCTACAACTTATTCACCTGAATAATAATAACTAACGAGATGGGTGTAAAAACCCAGGATTCAACCTCTTCGTCTTAAATGTAAAAGTAATGAAAATAAGTTTATTTACCCCTATATCTCGGGGTCTTTTGACCCACAGGGCCCATATTTAAACTCGACCAAGGTATGATTCCTAGGTGTCTGCACACCAAGTTACAAGTCAATCAGTCCAGTGGTTCCGGAGTTATGCCTGTCACTAACATCAATCTGTCACTAACACACAGACCGTCACAAAGTGTTTTCATTAGCCTCTTTGGAGAAGACTCAGAGGTTAATAATATACTAACATACTGGCCTAAATGACAGCTTTTGCAACAAAGTTGTTTAACATTATAGAGTACTAGATTAGTAACAGTGCTTTTTTTCTGGATGAAAGGTACCCTATGTCCTTTTATGTTCTCCTGACAACGTGTGTCCGAAATTTCATGATGATCAGTCTAGCAGTTAAGGCGTGAAAGCGTAACAAACAAACTCACATTCGCATTTATAATATTAGTTAGGATCTATTCACTCGATACTTTGTCAGTCAGGTTCATACAAGAAAAAGGGACGCATGGGCAGCGTATTATATTTTACTTGCGTTATCATTGCAAGTAGAAAAAAACACTCTGCCCAGTGCATTTCTTTTCTCATACTGTGTTCTGGACTGTAGTTCAGATTGCAATGTGTACAAAAAGAAATCTATAGGGCTAGTGTAACACACACAATAAGCATGTATTAGTAGGAAACCTTGAAAGTGTACTAGTCTGAAAGTTTAAATGTCTAAAATGTAGTTTCAGTGAACAAATCCACAAGCATTAATTGAGAATAAACTATGACACCAAATAATGACCCTAATACTACGGTATAAATATTACGGTATATTATATTGTTCCCGCGGTTTCATCCGAGTTTATCGTTACTGCGCCGCCCCCATGGGTCGTAGCGTAATGTTATAAAGCCTATAGCCTTCCTCGATAAATAGGCTATCCAACACTAAAAGAATTTTTCAAATCGAACTAGTAGTTCCTGAGATTAGCGCGTTAGTATAGAGCGCTGAGAAGCATATGTGATGAGACTCTGAAAGATAGAATAAGGAATAGTGTGATTAGAGAGAGATGTGGCATGAAAGTGGATATAGTGACAAAAATAGAAAAGGATATGTTAAGCTGGTTTGGACATGTAAAAAGAATGGATGAGTAAAGACTGACTAAGAAAGTTTATAAGGCTAGTGTGAATGGAACAGTCGCAAGAGGAAAGCCTAGGCGAACTTTTCTCGATCAGATAGGAGGCGTTCTGGACAAAGGCCAGGTTAAGAGCTCCTTGAACCAATGGGAGTGTATGAGAAATGTGATGAAAGTGAATGAAGCCAGAGAAGTGTGTTAGGATCGTAGCAAATGGAAATCCGTAGTCTCTGCCTACCCCTCTGAGAAACAGGCATGAATTTATGTATGTATGTATATTATATAGTATATACCCTAATACTATAGTATTTCGGTCATTATTATATAGTATTAGAACAACGAATCTTTGCTCACATTTACATTCTAAGTAAATGACTTAATAATGACTTGGAATGTATTACACAACCAAAAAGTCTATTCGTGCATATGCAAAAAGTAACTACGTGCGAAACTCAAAAGAAAATTCCAGTGTATGTTAATAACCTATAAATAAATAATGTATATACATATGTACTTAATATATAAAGACATACAAGATCAAACCTTGGTTATATTTGAATTCACGACCACAAAGAGTTGGTGATTTCACCAGTCGAACGAAAATTTATTCACATACAAAATCGATGAACGAATTTAATGTAAGTTTAAATATTTATCTTTCAGTTTTTGCTGATTCGAATTTGTAATTTAAACGTTTTTTGTTTTCATAGACAATCACGTTTATGATAAATGAAGACGTCGCTTTTGGTCGCACTTTGACCAAAGTCAGTATGGAAAAATAACTATCCTTCAGTAATATAATACATACATATGATTAATTAACATACCCTACGATTGAAGCGAATAATAAATAGACAACTATCGTCCTATCAAACACAACAAACGCGCTGTTAAGTGTTTTTTATGAATCTAAGACTGAGCTCAGACATCAAACCGAAGAATGTCAAGCCAAAACAGAATACGCTGACGACTCATTGTGGCAATTACTGCTTTTGATAATATTTAAAGTATATCAAATATTATTTAAAACCTGTCATGTAGTGCAACGCACGATAATAAAAGATAATTATATAGTTGTTAGTTAATGTCATTCATTTGCATTATTTAAAATAATTAAATAAAGTTCAACATTAATCATGCTGTATTACAATTTCAATTTCACCGTTACGTTAACTGAATTATAATAAACTGTAAAATGCAAGAAAAATATTCTACTCGCGTCCCTTTGTGAGTCGATAGTCGTCAGACTAAGACGGCGATATGTTTCCATCTCCCTTACACATTAGAGGATGACACTTCCGAGAATCGTCTGAGCTTTTGAAGTATTTGAAATGCCCCACACACAGTACCGTTACTTTACTACAACTCACTTTTCAGTTTTTTTTTTGCGTCTCTTCATCTTTTGTAATAAACCCTCCCCTTTTATTGTCTATGCGAATTTACCGCGCAAACTTTTGAATTGTCCATTCAACTGTGATAGCTTTTGAATATATATCAGAATTATTATTCCCTTACATAAACACGTTTTTATTGACGGCTCATAAAACGTCCGTTTTTCCTCAAACTCCTTCATTACCGATACATGTTTTCTTTTTAATTCAGAGTACCGATATCGCCCGCAATTACAACCGCGATGCCGATATTAAAAATGAAAATGTCGGCTTTCGGAGCGAACTAGTCGTACACCCACCCCTGTTCAAATGTCGACGAACGGGGAGGCGCGTCGCGCGACGTTGCCAAAACGGAAAGTGAAATTTCGTCACACTCTCTCTCTCATTCACACACACCAACCAACACACTCACAGGATAGTTCACTCCTCGTAACTTATGTCTGTGTGCGTTTAATTCGGCAGACGCCTTACATCAGTGTGGGTTTGTTTTGATGAATATTATACGGTGGCGTTGTTAGTGTGTGCGTCCGACGAATTTGTATGAACGTTGCAATATACCTACGCTAGGAACGTTTCCGTGTTCGATCGACTTTCGTAGACGCCGACTTTGAGTCGTGATTCTGAACAATTAAAGTTATTAAACGAATAGAGAGGAAAATTCTTTTCAAGAAACTTGAAGGAACATTGCTTTGAGAAATTTATTTAAAGATTTATTGTGTACTCTGCTTCCTTTCATGTAATAAACCGGGGTGGATGTATTTTTAAAAATAGTAACACTTCAGTAGCTTTGTTAGAAGAGATTTTATATAGATAATATAAAACGTTGATTCGTTTTTTATTTGCGTTGTAAAGTTCTGATGCGAATGCATAGAGATTGTGGAAATAAACAAAAATCGATACGACACATTTAAGCAGAATAGTGGTGCGGTCAAAATTTCGCCAAACCGTGAAATGAAGGGGCGAAGGGATGACGTCAGCTAACCACAATGTATTGATAAACGGCACAGTTGTATTGAACCAATTTCAATAGGGGCGAGTTAAAACTAAGACGTAGTAACACCTACTCAGTCTGTTAGTATGAAAATATGTACTCTCATTGATAAGATATTCAGCCACAAAATAGTACTTAAGTTTACTTTAGAAAAAGTAAATTAATAAGTATGATTTTACGTTCCAATTATGATGTATAAAAAAGCTTATTCGTTGAACACTTAATTCCTCTGTACAAATTGGCTATTTTTACGAGTGATCATGAAAATCTATAGTAATATTTTTGAAGGTTTAGCTTAAGCAATATACCCGTGCTTTTACTATCCATACTAATATTGGTTTCACTATCTATAATTGTAAAAAGACTACATTTAAGTGATAAGTAACCTCTCTGGAATTACTTGCCCAATGCTAAAAAATATTTTACTAATAGACAGTTACACTATCCCTAAATAATATAGAATATGTTTCAACCTACCGCGCGAGCAAAACCGTAAGTAGTATATAGCTAGTACATCATAAATTACAATTCACAGTTCCGAATCTAAAATTCAAAATAACGTTTATTTTAAGGAACTCTATTACAGCAGTTCATTGACTACTTTTATGCGCACTTATCTAGTGTTAGAATTTATATATGTATATATATATATATATATATATAATATATAATTATATAACTAGCTGTCCCGACAGACGTTGTCCAGTACACATGAAAAAAAATAACAAATCCTATCTTTTAAGTTGGACCAAATTACAGATAGTTACGAAGTTTGATCAAATCGGTTCAGTAGTTTCAGAGTTTATCCCGAACATACATCGTGACACGAGATTTTTATATATTAAGATATATTGAAACTGTACGTAGTCAAATAATATAAAAACTCATTTCTTTTTTATACTTCTTCAGGAGAATTTTGCAAGCAATGAGTCAAACAAAAGTTGAATTCCTTACAGCCTTCGAATTGATTCCGAAGTTTCGATGTCCGACTACGATATTTTAAAATGTTATTTTCTATATCTAATAAATAATGTCGCTAAAATTAAGACACATCAAGGTCCTTATCTCGTTAACTACCAGAGAGTAAGACTAGTCGCGTCAAGTTTTTAAATCAAAAAATAATTCCAAAAAGTATTTATTTTAAATATCTCCCCGTCATACTCTTTGCAAATAAACAGGCGTAATTGTGTCATTCAAGTAAATTAAACAAAAATAAAACTAATCTGAACTTTATGTGCAAACGTTTGACGTTTTAATTAACTTTAGTAAAATCGTTTTAGTTCCGAGTCTTCAAATTATTCCAAGCAATAACCTAGTTATTTAATATTCCTAACCTTACAAAATATCCGTAGAGTCGCATTATATGCTAATTTGGCTAGCTTAGTTAAACTAAGTTATTAAAATAATATAGAATTACTGTCGCAAGAGAAATTTCGCATTTTAGTCAAGAAGTCAACTTTAATATAATCTTATTAATTTAATTCACTTTTATAATACTATATTTTGACCACGGTTTCACTCGAGTTAATCTAGATTTATCAATAAAGTTCCATCCCTCTGGAACAGTACTTGCTCTTGGATAAAATGTATTCAATGACCTTGTCCATACTCCTTACAACATGCGAAATTTCATGATGATCACCATCCTTCCTCTATGACTAGTCCAGTTTATGATATAGCGTTCACCTACACCTACCTTTCGGTTTATTAGGAGAGCCGCTGTACCTTCCAGCGCCCGAAAGCACCTTCCGGGACCAGTTATAGACAGGTCTTGTCCCCAAATCTCGACTCTCCACCCTATCCTCAGAGATTCGGTTCTCGTAAGCGAGCTACCTCGTGCCCAAGTGACACTACCTATTCTCCAGAATCATGACGATCAGTCGAGTAGTTAAGGTGTGCAGGCGTAACAAACAAACTCACATTCGCATTTATAATATTAGTTAGGATTAAATCTTAAGAATGCGCCGAGCGAAATATGCCAAAACAGGCGGTCACAGTTAAGTGAATAAAACCAACACGTTTTGTTTAATACAAATATAAAATATACATTTACCATAACAATGAATGTGTTTACAATTACTCCGTGTAAAAAACTTAAAATAATTAATATTTTCGCCTACAAAATTGCGTAAATTTGCACGAAAAATGCTAAAACGTAAGCTCGTGTTACGTGATTTTTAGATTATAACAGAAGAAATCTATCCTATTTCACAGCTTAAATGTAACATAAATAGTTATATTACAATTTGTCCGTCATAAATATTTAAGTTATTGGTTGACAATAAAGATACATACATATTTATCAAAAATGCACTTCAAATCCTCCATACAATTTTACTATGGCGGCCGCGCGCCGATTTGAATATGCGCCGCACGAACTCTGTCATTATCTGTCTTACGCTCGGCGCAGTCTTAACCTATTAGATATACAGCGGTATACAAAAAGATTTATTATCATAATCAGGAAGAACACCAGCCTAAATATGGAACGATTTATTGTGCACAGTCATTTGCATATACTCATCCATACTTAGAAAAGTTACGAAAAATTTTAGAAAAAATACATAATTTGCTATTTGTGGACTTAATACAACCTTTCAATAAATTTATGGTGTGGATTTGTAAGATTTCAAAAATAACAGAAATTTTAAAATATAAGCAGCTTAAAAAATATTCATAGCCCAAATACGAGTCACTTCAATCTCAATGTCTACTCAACTTCACAATCTCGACAAGTACACTCAAACATTACAGCGTAGTTATTGTATTTATAACACTGGCAACATTGAATAAAGCTGTTAACCTTCATACCGTTTGTGCGGGGGCTCACAGCTCGAGGCGCGAAAATCCGATAACTTTCGTGTTCCCCCCCTCTCTAGCCGGCACCACCTCGCTCCTCACCCCCTCTCCCGCCTTTAATGGCATAAAAAATCAATTTCCCGCCCAAATTACGCAGAGTCGACAAATTGCGAGCGCGTCTAGTCTATAATCGAGTGTTTTTCGGTCTACTGTTCACGACCTCTGCGACAATGCCTAAAGTATTATTTGAGGTTTAAAGTGTTCGTAAACGCTCGTAAAGCTGATTTAGCCTCGATCATACGACAGATAGGATTTGCGCCAATAACCAACGCGCAACATTCAGCTTAATTAGTTTTGTTTTGATTCAATTTTATAAAACCATTTTCAAGTTCTTACTATTTTACTTTGAATATTTTGGTTATCGATTTTCCGAACCAGCTCTAAATGCCAGTTACCCCAATATAATTAGTATAGTAAGTAAATTTTAGTATATAAACTGGCGAAGAGATATCGTGTATTTAGATACATACTTTTTCTACAACTTCGCAACTTTTAAGAGCGAAACTTTACATATTATTCAAATATTTTAATATTAAACATATCATTCCCCATGGCAAAGATAAACATGGTCGAAACTTTAGAATTTACACAGAGAACGTAGTATCTGTCCACACACCAGACGCCATAAAGACTCACACTCACAAACGTACATAACAATGTAATTTTCATTACCACATGTACGTAAACACAGCCGAAAACGAATACATACACCCACACATTTACATGTGTCCCGCTGCAGTGTCCGTGTGACCTTGGCGCGAGGGTGAAAGTGCCGTCCCTCGACCCCTTCACACCCGTGCACCTACCTTCCGCGATCTATTTGAAAATTCGAATACAACCTCGCATTTGTTTCCGATATAGTCTGTGGAATTTAAATCGACAGACGCCGTTCTATTTTCTTTGTGGTTTTCTATTTCACGTTTCAAGTCAGCCAGTGTCGTTTTTCTTTGTTTTTTATATTGCTTTCTTTTCGCTTTTATGTCACTTTACGACATATTTAACGAACTATTTGGTATATTAACAAACAATCAATATTATATCTTGTTCTGAAATGCATAAACAGTGCAGACGATAAAAAACTTTTGGAATAAAATGTAGCCGAAGACATGAATCGGACTTGTAATTCTTGCCGTTACAGAAAAACATAACTAATGATAAATTTTTACTGTTATAGACCTCACAAGTTTATATCGTAATAAATTTTATGTAAGCATAGATCATACTATAAAACCATTGACATAAAAAATAAAATCGATTGGGAATACATAAAATTAAGGTTCTGTTTTACTGTCGAGAGATAAACTCCCTGTAATATACATATTTTGAAGGAATAAAACAATATCTTTGTGTCATATACATAGGTAAGCTAGAAGCTTTTTTAAGAATATGTATCTATAGTAGGTATGATGAAAAGTTACCCACATTATTGGTTTAAAATTGGAATGACAGGAGCTCTAAAGTTAACGATTGACAGGCCATTTAAAAGGTTAGATGTCCGGTAGTACCGACCTACTTAAAGAAAGCTACGTAAAGTAAAAGGTCTTTCTAAAATTCTGGTTTTAAAGAAAGTAATACATTTTAAAGTGGCATTTTAGTTCATCGAGTTTAAAATCTTAGTATGTAATTTTAAAAATTTTTGAAAGACTTGACATATTCAAATTAGCTGTGATACTTCCTACTTTAAAGCACCGACCTCTTTGCAGGATATGGTGGTATGCGATAGTGGATTACAGTTTTATGTTAGTTGGTGTACTTCACACACCTGACCAGGAGTATAATACGACCTCGAGTTCTGAATATTGGATTCATGTATCTTTACAATGCTCTGTTTCTATATTGAAGGTAAAGTTAATTCATATGCAACACACATAGGTTTCTCGCAATTCAAGAGCTTATATATTTATCTACAATACCTTATGTTAAAGTTAAATAATAATTATTTCATTCGCGAGTTGTTCTTCTTAAGATGCCTATTTCATCCGGCTAAGAGCCTTGTTTCAAAACATACTCGTCTCAAAACACACATGAGTTTCATATTAAGTTTAAATTATGTAGTTCTATTTTGTTAGACAGAATAAAAGTAAAAGAACCATCGTAGATTACGTAGAGCAACTAGTCGTCTACAACACGTAGCAGCTAGCGGCGTAGCCGCAAGCTACGAACGCCGCCTCTATTATTATTAAATACTTCCGACCGTATACAATTTATCTTTTTCTTTATTTCTTTTATGAGAAAAGTATTCTAGCTTAGTGCTAAGCATTCTTCATTGTGTTTGCCAAACGATGTATTTACTTTCCTTGGCGAATATGGACGACATTAATGTTACTTGAACGTTGAATAATAACTTTTGTGAGTGGTATTCATTATATTTCAAACGTTACTTTTGTATTACTATCTTTTCCTGTTACCTTGCCTTGATATTGGTGTAACAAGAACCTCAGTCGCTGCTCAATATCAAAGGTATATAATATGGCATCGCATTTATTCTAAGTACTAGATGTTCCCGCGGTTTCACCCGAGTTTATAGTTACTACGTCACCCCTGTGGGTCTTAACGTAATGTTATATATATATATATATATATATATTCCTCGATAAATAGGCTATCCAACACTAAAATAATTTTTCAATTCGGACCGGTTCCTGAGATTGGCACGTTCAACCAAACAAACAAACAAACTCTTCAGCTTTATAATATTACGTAGTATAAATTAGACGAGAAGAGACAAGTAGAGGCCGTTAAGTCAAAGTCTAACTAAACTGCATAGTTAAATTTTAAGTCAAAGTAGAGCAATTTCAACTTCACTTAAAGTAAGCAATATGAGTCCGTAAATATAAGCTCTCCAGCAACATGTCATTTTGACCTTGAATCCAATTTCTAAACATATGTACATATTCTATTGAAAACACCCAAACAGTACAAAGAAAACAAATAAGCCTAGACGACGCAGCCGAAAAGGGTCAGTTTGCCCATCCATTTGACCTCCAGAATTAACCCTGTCCGTGCTCCGTCCCAAAAAGGAGTAAAAAGTCGTCAATATACGTGTAGGACAAAAACAAACGTACGTAAACGTGACCTTGGTGTAACCACAGGAGGCATTAATCTCGATACGTTGTACGTACTCGGGGCAGACGCCCGCCAGACGGACCGCCCCCGGAGTGCTCGGACGACCACTGATATCGCCATATTCATACCCGTAGGGTTGCTGGCGGTAGTTCCGGGACCGGTCCTACATTAAGATCGGCTCTTTAAGGTTGCCAATAAATTTCGGATCGTCAAGTTTCTGTTTTTAGTTACACATGCTCAGAAAATGTTATCAATTTATTCAGCAATGAACCATATATGTACATTTAATGCGACAGACAAAGATATAACATGTATTCTTTTTAAATGCTACTACTAATAATCTCTAGTTCTTGAAACGTGAACGACTTTCAATTGAAATGTTGCAATTTCATTAAAACATATGAATATGTCGCAGTTATCAATAAACTAAAACGGTAGCTTCATATTATCTTTATTTTTCCATTAATATCTCCTGTGTGCAATGAGCTATAAACAAACGTAGTTAATCTATACCCGTCTCTGTACCCTCTTGGGATTTGACCTGAAGACCCACACGTACTCTCACCCGGACTTCTGACAACCCTAGCATTCGGATGTTGACGACACAATTCAGCAGGCAACAAGTGTATCAGAATAATGACCATTTATTTTTAGGGTACGGTTTACGATGCTGTGAGCAACTTGAGCATTGATAGCTCTCGATTGGAGGAAACAACGGCATGATTTAATAACTAGTGGATCACCTGGAAATGATCGAGGGTTCAATCCTTACGGCAAATATTTATTTAAAAGATTTTGCTTCCAACTGCGACCAAAAATATTAATACTGTTCGGACAGAAAGTATTTAAACGTTTGCAGGGACATTTGACAAACTAGACCTGACCTCGCGGTTTATATTAAGAAAGAAGGATTAAACTCTGAGCACTGAAATAAGTAAATTGTTTTAAACTGATGATCATGATAAAATGTTTTACATTTATAAATTATTTAAAAATCTTCAATCCACATATCAGAAATTCTACCTTATTATTTACCATTTTCGGAAAAAAACAGAAATAAAAATATATAAACTTTTTCATAAATAATATTGTCTTCTGTTTTACGCGAATGTAAAACTAAACATTGAAATTAAACTACTTTAAATGACTGCGTAAATAGAAACACCAATGATTAAATTAGGTTCGGGTACTTTGAAATAACTACACTGGAACATTGAGACAACTACCATCTTAGTCTCCCCGTGAGTTCGGTTGCTTTTCTTTTTTTGAAACGTCCGCGTCGGGGAAAGTGTAAGCATAAATATAAATAGTTTTAATAGTTTCAATAATTTTATTAACTTAAAAATTAGTAGAGTTTAATAGTAGTAGTAGTGTAACAGTATCAAAATTATCTAATAAAGTTTCAAATAAACAACGCGATAAGAACTTTGTTATAAAGTCAAAATATTATGAACTTTTCAACAAAAGGTTATTCTAAAAAAAATTGCTTTTCTTACCAAGAAAACATTTCTTAAATAAGAAATAATGTACACAAAGCAACGTGACGTGATTAGGTTAGGGATCCTCTCGGGGGTCCCTCAATCTCGTCCCATAGGTCAAGTCCGAGATATATGGACGACAACATGTTGTGCAAATGTTTATTACTTTTGTTCACTTACTTAGCAAATGAAGATGTAAAAATGACACATCAGGAGCTGGAATAGCCAGCACCCTTTTCAAGGTTGAAAATGGTTTCTTCATAACTAAATCGAATCAGGCAATCGTATTAACGTTTAAGATTTGTAAGCTAGATTGTGAGGTACCTAAATGAAAAGCTCTGCTATAGTTTATTTATTTCTTTATTATTTTCAATTACCTTCCTAGAGCTTTCCTCTTTTCTTTGTTAATAGATCACAATATTTTAGGTATTAAACTTATCAAAGAAGAGATCTAAACTAAAGATAACTGTTTTCTTGTCAAGGCAGATAATCGGCCAAACTAATTGATTAACTTAACACATAATGATAAAAATTTAAGCACATTTATATCAAAAGATAAAGCACATCCTATCGCTTCTCTATACATATAGAGGTGCCTAGGATCCCATACTATTGATATTTGAAAAGGTTTCAAGGTCAAAAAACAATATTGTTTTTTGAATCTTCGTTAACTGGCCATCTATAGAATTAGATGAAACCTTTTCAAATATCAATAGTATGGGATCCTAGGCACCTCTAGGTATTCCGTTACATACATATACTTACACATTAAAATTATACTAACTTTTCTTTTTTATTTCTATATTGATTGCTTTAGGATCGATAGCAGAAGTTAACCAATTAAAATTAAATACATTAATATCTATAAACACACTTAACAGCATTGAATTGTCGAATCTATTGTCGAATTATTGTAATTTATATTGTCGAATTATTGTAATTGAACAAAAGACGACGATGACGAGCAAAATAAAAAATAAAATAAAAGAAAGAGATCTAGATCCCACAACACAGGGCATCCTAGTGTGGGTCTAGGGCCTCAATCCAGGTATTGCTTGTTTTCATGAGACAATAAACTATTATTAGTATTATTATTGAATTAATAGTATTTTTAACCGACTTCAAAAAAGGAGGAGGTTCTCAATTCGACTGTATGTTTTTTTTATGTGTGTTACCTCATTACTTTTTTCTAGGTGAACCGATTTTGATGATTCTTTCCATTTGGTCCCATTTAATTTTGATCAAGATCTGACCATTAGTTTTCGAGTTATCCTTAATAATACGTTTTTGGTTGACTTCGGCTATATTGATGATGTTCTAATTTTTGACAACAACAAAATAAACAACTATAGGATGGTTTGGAAGCCCCTTGTAGTGTTTCGAGGTAGCCCCATTTTAATTTGGTGAAGTTCTGATAAAGATCTTCGGTTTTATATAACGGAATTTTTTAATAAATGATAGCAAAATCTGCCGTGATTGCTACAATCACATGTATCACATGTATATAATATGTATCGTTTACACAATTCCATACCGGTTTTTGATAGCATTTAATAGTACCTATAGGCTTATATGCAACTGTTAAACTCAACAAGGTATACACAAAAAAGCAAATAACAAAATTTTTGTATATTCAGACAAATCAAATCAGTAATCGAACTTAATAACAATAATTCAATTATTCACAAGAATACGCAATTATTTTGTAACTTTTTAGTGCATTTTTTGTATTAGAATATTCTTTTTAGAAGTCGGTTTTCTTTCTTGGTAATTTTTTTTTGAAAAGTACAATTTATCCTATTAATATTAGGTCTAACCGTGAAAGTTTGTGAGGATGTACAGATATTTGTTTCATTTCACGCAAAAACTACTGAACAGATTTTAATGAAACTTTACAGTATTATTGTTTATACATCAGAATAACGTATTGGCTACTAAAATCTATCTTAACATAAATTTACATTAACGCGAGCGAAGCCGCGGCCACAATCAAGTATTATCATTAAATGTACGCAATACGTAGCAGAGCTAATACACCCTGAAATCTGTCTCAGGTTAATTTTAACAATATTTGAGATAAACATTGATGACATATTTTGTATATAAGATGGGGTGTGCGTCCGTCTGTGCGTCCAAAATTAGGAGACCTAGGCTCATATTAGACGAACCAGATGATAGCATCACACTCGCACAAGACAAAGCATACACGGCTCGCGAAGCCATACAAAGTCGTCCGCGGTTCCGCCCTCGCCGCAGAGGCCGGAATACGCGTCGCGCTAATGTTAATTCCGTGGATCACCTTAGATCCACGTTGCCGACAACGCCCCAAGCCGAGGTCCGTGGTAGTCCACCCTTGGGGACCAACGTTGTCTAGTTTATTTTATAACGGGTTGGGAGCCTTCTGCGCTCACCCACAGTCCGCGTAAAGTTGTAAAGGCCATCTGAGGCCAACAACTAGCACACACAAAAAAAAAAAAAAAAAAAAAAAAAAACCGTCTGTGCGATCGTCTGGGACCCGGGATTAAGGGCCTGGGGTGCGCCGTAAGCTGAATTCCCGGAGGTCAGGTTCAAGATTACTGAACCTCGATGCATACCAAAGTATTTGTTTATATTCCTTATAGAAGAATTTTTGAAATACTCCTTTTTACAGCGATTCACTTGCTATGTGAGTCTACACTGTGAATTACGAGCTTTTACAGATGAGTCTAAAATATTAAATAATTATTGTAGAAATTATTTTGTAGTTCCAATTAGTGTAGTGAACAATCACAAATTCTGGTAACTCGTACATAAAGGTTTCCACAGAGCAAGCCTATTGCGAGAGCTTTTTTGGCAATCTAGAGATTTCAACTATGTCTACAAATTGTTATTGAAGTAAAAACTTAGGCGCTTCGAGCTCTTCTTGGGTGAACAAAAATCATGGAATTCGCGTCATCGTCACCGAACGCTTTCCATTTTTGAATTATTTTTGGTTTATAAAGAAGTGTTTATGATCAAGGATTAAAGTTTTCACTTCTATCGGCAGTCCCCAAAGACTGCCCCAATTTTTTATATCATACAGGAATTGTTAACTGTTACGGGAAATTCATAAATTATTATTATTAATTTGGTCTATGACAACATGCAATCCTAATGCAACATTTTATTTATTAACCTCTGAGTCTTCTTCAGAGGTTAATGAAAACACTATGTAGGTCTGTGTGTCTGTCTGTTAGTGACAGGCATAACTCCGGAACCACTGGACCGATTGACCTTTTACTTGGTGTGCAGACACCTTGGGGTCATACCTCGGTCGAGATATGGGCCCTGTTGGTCAAAAAACCCCCGAGATATAGGAGTTACAAGGCACATGATGTACGTTTAAGACGAATAGGTTGAATCCTGGGTTTTACACCCATCTCGTTACAAAACTAGTTATTTTTCGGGACTCGCTGGCGTACATTTAGGTTATATAAATTTTCTATCCATCAGTACCTTTTCTGGATTAAAAGTATATATCCTTTTCTGTACCTCTGACAAAGTGTATATAGTTAAGGCGTGAAAGCGTAACAAACAAAGAAACAAACTCACATTCGCATTTATAATATTAGTTAGGATAGTGCTCAATAACTCAGTGGGGAGACCAACAGACTGCAATTCAGAGGGTCTCGGGTTCGAACCCACATCGCGCACCTCTGACTTTCGGCATTTATATGACTTTTCGAAATTATGTGCGTATTGATTGACAATTATCGCCTGCTCCGTGCCTCAGAGAACACGTTAAGCCGTCGGTCCCGGCTGCCATGAACATCTATGGCTGTCGTTATTGGGAAGTCAGTGCCCTCTAATATCCTGACACTAGTCTAGCCTTAGGGTATCGTTAGCTTTTGGGTTACGAAGGTCAGATGGCAGTCGCTCTGTGTAAAAACTGATATTCAGTCAAATCCGGTTAGACTAGAAAGCCGACCCCAAGTGACTTGGAAATAATAAAGGCTAGGGAGAAGATATAATACTTAGACACACTAGTACTATACAAAGAAACAGGTAGTCTACCTATTTGCATGCTGAAAAGTTCTTTACAATATTCTAAACGGTGAATGAAGTTGTTTAAATGGCTAGACATGCCTCCGAGGCTTAGAGGTAAGAGTTTGTGCCTTTGCCGAATCATGCCGTCGCCAGATGAGACAAAACTTTTTAAATAAATTAACTATCTTGTTGCTTCAGTAACTTAAGCACTAGTGTTATTCTGCAACAAATATTTTACTCCTTTGTGAGGATGTTATACCAATTTCTTTAAAGAATCAACGCAATAAGTTAAAGTATATAAAGAAGATGTTAATGGGACATTTGGAAAGGAAATACTTAAGCGAACGTTCTCTAGCTAACTCAGAGATATTCTAGAGAAAGGTCAAATTAAGAATATCCTAAACCGAACGTATATAGATTGAATAAAGTAGTAGAGATACACCAGGATCAAAGTTAATAGGAACCCGTCATCTCTGTTTAACAGTAGTGATTGTATGCATATACTTTCCTTTACCATCACACGACGAAAAATGACAGTAAGATCAAAAGTTTCATACAAAAATCACATATTTTGCACCTCATACTTCATACGGAGTGTCTGAGAGGGATTACGGGGAACTCGTCGCGTCGGGAGCTGTAATCCGGCCGAGGTCAGGTTCAACATACAGCCGGGCATGCAAATGATCTCACAACAGATTTATACGAGAGTGTATTGGTTTTAAATTGATATCGCGCATTTTGGATGATGCTGAGTTTGTTTGTAGTGTAGAAGTCAAATATCAGGACACCAATGATGCTTTAGAGTTTGTTTTTTAGTAAAGAAGTCAAATGTCAGGAAATTGATGAGGCTTCAAATTTTGTTTGTCATGAGTTAAATGTCAGGAAACAGCAGATTTTTTGTAATGTCACTAACTCTATTTCGGTACTAAGCTATACTAGTGACATATAATAATAATAATAATAATAATAATATTCTACCACATACACACAACACCATCTAGCCCACACTAAGCAGAGCTTGTACTATGGGTACTAGACAATGGACAAACATCCATGTTCAATAAATATGACTCATCTCAGCGCTTATAATAGTCTTGAGGGGCTTGTAACATTTGTACCTACTGTTAGAATACTTTGTAGAACTTGCAAGTAGATCATTCAGCATGCAGGAGACAAAGACCACTAGTCCTGCTGAATATGACTCTTAACACGGCGCTCCAAAGTTTTGGAACTTTGATTGCTCCAGGTATTAACGACTTGGTTTCATAAATACTATAGGTATATAATTTCCTCCATTACACTATATAATTCTAACACTTTCAATTTAAATATTTTAACTGCCGATGTAGGTAAAGTAAATTTATCTATGTACTTTTAACGAAGTGATAATTTACCACGCCACAAATTTGTGAGTAGATTCAATTAAACTTCAGCTATATTCAAATTGATATATTCATTCTAAGTAAGTAACCCTAAAGATGCCAAAACACCATGCAATAAACTGCCATCAAATACAAAAGCAATAGAAATCACATTAAAATAAAGTTATCGACGATGTACACATACATTTTCTGGCAAACATTTATCAATCTGGAAATCAAAAATCACCCTTAAGAATTCTTAACCTAATCGAAGATATAGTACGTAATAGATAGGGTGAAAGTACAAATTGTCGGCACCACGGGCGTCGTCTCGCCTGACTGCCGACGACACCCCGCCCGCCCGTTGTCAATCTACGACGCAGGAAATCACTTGGATGCTAGGATTTTATTCGCGCGAGAAAATAGAAATTTGAACATACTCCCTCTCCTCTATTTTTTATGTGACACGTAATTCTCGCAAGTTATATTGGGCTAATGTATTTTGCGAGAGCGCGTGTAGACTTTCGAATATTAAAATCGCAAAAAAACAATTGTTTCTTTTTATTTTCCATTTACGGAAAGTTCTATGTGAACAAAATCTTTGAACTAACATTTCAATTACGGAATTTTGCGGCGGTTAGTATTGATAATTATAATCTATATTAATAGTTCGTGCTTGTGACTGGTCGAATATTCGATGAATTAGCACTAGCCGTGGTCGCAAACCTAAATAATTCATGTTTATTTTATAACGTAGCTATCATTATCATCATCTTAAACGTACGCACATATTCTATATTAGCTATTGCCCGCGGCTTCGTTTGCGTTAATTTAGAATTTGACAATCAATTCGGGTTGTACTCTGCTTGTAATAATATAATTCAATCATGATTCGAAAGACACGTGGCGCCATCTATTATCATAAGAACGTTGTTGTTGTTTTCCTCGGGAACAGTAATTTTTTTCGGGATGAAAGGTAGCATATGTCCGTTTCTGTACACCTGACAACGTAAATGCAAAATTTCATGATGATCAGTTCAGTGGTTTAGGCGTAAAAATGTAACAAACAAACAAACTCATTTTCGCTTTTATAATATTAGTTAGGTAAGTTAGGAAGGATACATACTAAATATAAGACTCATGTAATAAGAATAAAAACATGTTAAAAGCAAAGTTTTTGAAGTTAAACATAAAAAACAATTTTCAGTACATTTCTCGAAGCTATCCTATATTGTTAACTTTAAAGGATCCCACCAGTTTTCATTTCCCACGGAGTGCTTTTAACTATTCACACTTTTTCACGTTTTAATAGAGAAAAGCGAGCGGTTTTATCACGCTCTGTGTAAATATTCGGCGTTTTTCAATGTCGACGCCGTTTTTAATCAGAGAAGGGCTTGCGGTGTGCATTTGGGATATCAAACTGTATATCATAAAGGTTTACTGTTATGGCGCATTCATTCATCCTTTATTGCTACCCTGCACAAGTTGCGGTGCATTTAAATTGTGGAATGTCGTCAGTTTTTCTATTGAACATGTTTTCATTCCTTCCTTGACAATTTAAAAGTTTAAGTATGTTATTCAATAGCTATTATCATTATTAAAAATATTTTATCGGCAAAGTGAAATTGACAATAAACTTTTAGTGCTCTTTTTACTCTAATATAATTGATTTCAATAGTGTCAGATGATTTAATATTTGATAACATTTTTATTTTCATACTACCCACATCATAGACGTGTCGTAAATTTTACGATTCTAGTGTTGATATCTTATTGTCTGAGTGTTGGTCATTTCACCCTGCAATGTTATAGTATTAATAATTTTGTAGTTATTATTCAATATTTCATAAAGAAATTCCCAATGGTATGCTATAAAACTACAGTGTAAATGTTCCTATTATAGGAATTACTAAATATTTTTATGTTTTACAGGGAACTAACCACAACAGGCTCGTATTTTTTTTAATTTTATTGCACTCTCTTAGGTTTTATCAATAATAGATTAGAGTACTATGCCATACTTAGTGTGGTATATTTTATTTAACTATTTATAGTATACTAGCTGTCCCGACAGACGTTGTCCTGTACACAAGAGAAAAAAAAAACATATCTAAACCATTCTCGAATCCACTTGAACACACACAAAAAGTTTCATCAAAATCGGTCCAGCCGTTTAGGAGGAGTTCAGTGACATACACACGTACGCTAGAATTATATATAAGATTTATGGCGCCTATGTCTTTAGCATGTAAATCTATACCGCTGCAATAGATTGCGAAAGAGTAATATATATAATAATATAATATAATAATAATATAATATTCTATCACATACACACAACACCATCTAGCCCTAATTAAGCAGAGCTTGTACGATGGGTACTAGACAATGGATAAACATACATATATACTTTTTTTTTGTAAATACATACATATTATACATAGAAACGCCCAGACCAAGACAAACATCCATGTTCATGCACACAAATGTTTGACTTGTGCGGGAATCGAACTCGCGACCTCAGGCGTGGCAGTCGGTTACACTAGCCGCTACGCCATCGAGGCTGACAATGGCGGAGTACAACACAAGATATATCCAAGTATGCTGCAAAGCTTTTTCATTTCAAGCATTTATTAAATATTAAGACATCAAACATTTATTTAATTGACTTAAAGTACACTCTAAATTAAAACCCTCAAATACAATTTAAAAACCATTAATAAAGACAAATATAGGTGTATAAAACCTCTGGCCTCCCTCTGGATATCTGTGTCAGACATGAGACTATGCAAGTCAGATACCAACTCAAATAACATTGAACACAAAGACAACTGACTATCGCCTAACATTCGAAAGTCAAAATAATAAAAAACAAAACAATCAGCCTTTTAAAACTAAAGTTATACAGCCAGCAATATTAATTCCACCACAGTTTTAATTAAACTTGCTAAATATAAAATGTAAAATAATAAACCAACAAGTTGTACAATTATCTTTCGAACTAAGTATAGTTATGACAGTTAATTTACGTCGCTAATCCCGAATTCGGCGAACTACCATTGTTGTTAGTTACATAATATACTATAGAATCCATTGTCAAAGTTTAATATTAAATTTTAACTTTAATCTGTGTTGATATTCACTTGCAATATGCTGAGTGTTGCTCGCAGATATATTTGCGGTTGTACTATTTTGTGTCTGCCTCGTTGGACCTGTGGTTTAAGTTTGCATGATATCGTGTCTTCCCGGATTTGATACCAGAGTCAAGCAGTGTTTTTGATTTAGACAAGAAGTTCTTGGTAGTACGTAATCTGGCAATACCCTAGATGACATGCTCGTCCTGCTTGGTACAGTCAGCAAAATAAGTAGCTTAACATTGAACAAACTGAAAGTATTTTATGAATTAGAAATCGTAATTGTATTCTGTATATTTGAACTGTGATTAAATATTTTAAGACTGCGCCGAGCGAAATGTGCCAAAACAGGCGGTCACAGCTAAGTGAATAAAATCAACACTTTTTGTTTAACATAAAATATTCATTTACCATAACAATGAATGGGTTTACAATTACTCCGTGTAAAAAACATAAAATAATTAATATTTTCGCCTATAAAATTACGTAAATTTGCACGAAAAATGCAAAAACGTAAACTCGTGTTATGTGATTTTTAGATTATAACAGCAGAAATCTATCCTATTTTACAGCTTAAACAAAACATAAATAGTTATATTACAATTTGATCGTCCCAAATATTTAAATTATTGGTTGATAATAAAGATACATATTCATCAAAAAAGCACTTCAAATCCTCCATACAATTTTACTATGGCAGCTGCGCGCCGATTTGAATATGCACCGCACGAGCTCTGTCATTATCTGTCTTATGCTCGGCGCAGTCTTAACAATCATCATCATCATCATCATCATGTCAGCCAAAAGACGTCCACTGCTGGACATAGGCCTCCCCCAAGGTTTTCCACACAGACCGGTCTTGGGCCACCCGCATCCAACCGCTTCCCGCGACCTTTACCAGGTCGTCGGTCCACCTTGTGGGAGGCCTACCCCTGCTGCCTTAACAATAACTAACAAAAAATCTTCATTTGTTATGGACGATGAAGACTTAGAACGATAAAGATGTAGTGTTGCATGTAAAAGTAACATGTTACCAAGAAGTTTTGTACACTGTTCCGAGCAGGTGAAGATTACAATGTTTCAGGTTTACTGTCAGTCGTTTTATACCAGTCAACTCTGGCACAAGTACACGAAGAATGCGTATAACGCGCTTTGTGTACAATACAACAACGCGTTCCGAGCTATGCTCAACCTCCCGTGGCGGTGTAGTGCGACTGGCAATTTTACTGACAGTAGGGTCATAGATTCCCTGCAGGATGAATGCGCGAGTGATCCCTGCGCCGGCCATAGATTGTGAGAAGGAACACTGGTAGGTTTAGTCGGTACTACCGGGATATCTCCATCTTTGCCCGGGTGAGTCCGACATAACCCCTCCACCCGCCCCCGCGGAGGGGTATGCGCCAATGCATTCCGCCACGTAAAAAATAAAGAAAAAGAAGCGTCACAGATTCTGATTTCTATGAGCTTATACATAAAATCATTTATAATTATTTTAAATTTGATTTTTTTAGCAAGTAAGTTAAATTCTATGGGTTATACCCCAAATAAACGATTTATTATTATTTGTTTCTCTTTCACGGGTATATTCCTAATACGTTAGGAAAATATCCGGCCCTTTGGGAGGCTTACACGGAGACATGGGTCCAATGTGAAAACGCCCTTCGAGAGTTTTAATCAAAGGTGGGATGGAACACCTTCAGCGGCACTAGCTGCAGCAGGCGTAGGACTATTGCTACGTATGGATTCTAATATATAGGCTATGGGTGTTTGATGGACCGGTATATTGGTAACTATGGATGAAAAACGGCGGCTGCCCTGAATACTCTAATAGCATCAATGCAATGGGCAGACGGTGACTCGCCAACTCACTAGATGGGCCCCCTGAATAGCCACCATAGGCATAAAAGCCAGCAGCAGAGGGCAACACAGGTGCGAGTGGCTAGAGATGTTGAGCGGTGCGCCACCGGTTTCACCTTCACGGGTCTCGTGACAACGGAGACCCGGAGCGGGTTTCCCCGTAGTTATGCCCTTAAAAATGACACTTCCACCCCCAAGCATATAGCTCTAAAGGCCTCCCTCTGACGGGCCGACCAAGGCAAGCCAGAGTCCTACGGGCGCTCTTGAAGTTCCACCCCAGCCAACCAGTAACGGCAAGCCGGGCACGAGGCCCTAACCGACTCTCTGAGGCATTCAGGACCGCAGTGACGCCACTCACATTCAGCTCGCCACAAGCTGCCCTGCGGTTTGTGCGCTTTTACTTAACCTGGTGATACATTTTTTGTTTATATCACAAGGCGAAGGTGATATTTTAAAAGCTAGTGTACTGTGTGTATTGGAGGGGATATCGCGATATTAATCTCATGACGAGATAACGACTGTCCCTCTGGGATGGGTGGGTATATATTATTATAATATTATCTCACTCTAAACTATGGAAAATGTGGTTGATTGTACTTTTTAAATTAGTTGATAAGTACCATAGTTCCTATTTAGTAATGTACAATTGCTCATTTCCCAAAATTTTAAATAAAACCTAAATATTATTTTGAAAAATAGAAAGAGGCAAATCAAAATCTCGCAAGTGTGTATCGACTTATGATTTCGGCTTTACCAGAAACTATAGCTGAGAAATGTGAGTGGTATATATCTTTTCCAACCCCTTCAGGGATTATGACGTCTGTATACAGCCAATTAGCCAAACTAACATCTACTAACAATCTGTAGCAATATAGTGAAAATTAATTAAGACTTTCCATTCAGTTTAGAAACTGGCAAAGTAATGAGTGTCGAATAGAAACTTATCCGAAGTACCGCCATTGTATCGCTGATAAAGGATTATTGAGACGACATTTTGTGAAATGTATTTTATATTAACAAAGATGGCGGTGTGTCTGATATACTTATTTATAATTAACAATGAATGGACTAACCTAACCAAGTGACACTTTTAGCAGAGTTTTTATAAAGATGTAAGTATTTTTACTTGTTTTAAAAAGTGTAGCAGTTGATGACTTTTAAGCCTAAGAACTATTCTTAAATGCAAAATAAGGTTAACAACCTAGGCATGAAACTGTATTTACGGGCTTAGTCCTCAAATCTAAAAGATGCTAATGAATTTCTCTGTTAGGGTTTCTATAATAGCAGCACAGAGACCCAAAAATCGGTAAGACCATAATTACCGAACTTATGTCATTTATCGTAACCGTAAATACAGTAGACAGAACTGATTAAAAAACTACGAATGCGGGTTTTTAGTCATTATGATTATTCTATCAGTATATAAGGAAACCACGGCAATCAATAAAATAGCTATGTGATTACATCACTGAAAAGATTGAGATGGAAACTCCTTGGTGACGAAAGCAGACTTGCTCGCAGGAGTATCGTACTTTGTATTTGAGGTATAGAAGCTTATGTTAGCTTACGATAGTATTAATTACTAGCGTTTGCCCGCGGCTTCGGTCGCGTTAATTTAGAATTTGACAATCAATTCGGGTTATACTCTGCTTGTAATAATATAATTCAATCATGATTCGAAAGATACGTGGCGCCATCTATTATCATAAGAACGTTATTATTGTTTTCCTCGGGTACAGTAATTTTTTCGGGATGAAACGTAGCCTATGTCCGTTTCTGTACACCTGTCAACGTATATGCAAAATTTCAAGATGATCGGCTCAGTGGTTTAGGCGTGAAAAGGTCACAAACAAACAAATAAACTCATTTTCGCTTTTATAATATTATGATAGGATAAAGCAACAATGATCTATTAAGAAGACCGTTACATAAAAATGAAGAGTTCTTGAGATCGAAGACACGGTACGCACTTTTGGCTTGTCTAAGCAATGCAACAATACTGTATCCCATAGATATAATAAACAACTCTTTTTTATATTTCTATGCTGTATCCACACCTGCATATCTGAGAGTTCTTTAAGATGTTCTGAAGATATGTGAAGTCTGCCAACCAGCATTAAGACAGTATGATGTACTATGGCGTAACCCTACACATAGAACAAGGACATTTATTTATTTATTTATTAAATAGGCACAACTACAGATGTCAAATTAAATAAGTATACGAATAATAATAATAGTAATAGAAATAATTTATGTAAATTTAAGATCCGATTAAGGTTGAGCAGAGCATTTGAAAAAAAAAATGTATATACAATTAGGCGGCTAGGTGAAGAAGAGAAAATATTATATAAGATAAATGTCAAAAAATAAAAAGAATACAATACAATTATACATTAAAATTCAAAATTAAATATTTTATATTAATTACAATTAAAGTTATGGAATACAATTAAAAGAAAAACAATAGATCAATTAAATTACGATAAAATTAGGTAATAATAATAATACAATAACATTACCCAACAGTAGGGCTTTAGGTATTTCCAAATTATTTTTTTAATCCTCCCGCACTAGAAATAATTCCTGTGTCCCGGGGGACATTACAAACATTCAACAACGGACACAAAGAACACCCAAACTCTAAACAACCATTTGTGGATCACACAATTTTTTGTCCCGTGTGGGATTCGAACCCACAACACCCGACGCAGTGGCGTGGCGACCACTTAAACCAATACGCCATCTGTGCATTCAAGTCAGTGTTAGCAAAAATAAAATACAACAAAAAATAAGGAATCTTTTTATAAATAGTATTCGCAACAAATTTCACACTCTATTTTTAAACTGGCCTCGTAAAACGAAGAGGTCGTATAAGGAAAACGGTTGGACCTTTACTCGGGTATAAAGTGCGAGTACCCGGCTGGGGTAAAGTACCCCGCACCCGTGACCGAGGTCAGCCGGACCTTGAACTTATATCCTTGGATATGGTTTGTTTACAAACATACATTCTTCCGTGGGTTTGTGACCTTTCCATGTGTAAATTTAGGAAACTTAAAATAGATAAAACTGACGATCTTGGTACTAAAATCTCTAAATTTCGCCTCATCTTCTTTTCTACCAGAGAAACACAAAACACAAACTTTTGTATACACTTAAGGGGTCACCAGCTGTATTTTAGGTCTCAAATGAGAGGAATCGAATCTAATGCCTTTTACTGAACACGTTTGAAGACACTGCACTTACTGAGCATTTCCTAATTAATAATACTGCCCGACTATATCACAGATTTAAACAAGCGTCCTTGGCCATACCTCAAATTGAAACTCTTAGTACGTTTAATAGTCGCAAATTTCCTTGCACTATCTAAATAGCAAATAAATAAATTTGAAATTTGAATTTGGACTATCCGTGTGTGTTTGTTTATAAATTTACCAGCTTTTGCGCGCGGCTCCGCCCGCGTGGTACCTACATCAATAAAAAGTAGCCTATGTCCTTCCCCAGGTTTTAAACTATATCTGTGCCAAATTTCGTAGGTAATTGGTTGAGTGGTTTAGCCGCGAAAAGGTAACAAACAGATAGTCAGACAGAGTTACTTTCGAATTTATAATATTAGTAAGGATTTATTTTATACATTTTTACGATATGAATTTCACGTCTTAACTCGACCTATCATCATGGAATTCCGTATACACGTTGTCAGGGATATAGAAAAGGACATAGGGTACCTTTCATCCAGAAAAAGGACTCTTCCCGGAGTAAAGAAATTTATTTGCAAAATCCAGATTAACACTAGCCAGATTAATCCTAGATACAATATTTTTCCTATTGCATTACCTACATAAACCCAGACCTAACACAAGCATTGAGCTTAGCTGATAAGGTTAGGTAGACTAGTAGTAGTAGACTAGTAATATTACAAACAAAATGGTAGTCCTCTGAAGAATAATTTTAACTACCAGGCACTTTGGAACTGCGCCTGCCTGGGCCTGTATAACCTACGCCTGACATTTTTAAGTCCATAAATATGGAATAAGTCTATCCATCTATCGGATACATTGCCATCCGTGTTGCTACTGATTCTTTTTAATAGAAAAGCCAATTGTTTTTTCGTAAGATCTGGGTATCGAACCGAGAACCATCGGCCACAAACATAATCGCAAACTTTTGCCACGAGACTGTCTAGACAGTTGTCTAATCAGAGTATAGAAGTAAGAATAAAATAGATGTTTCTGCGAATATCAATTAAACCAATTTTCTTAATCCTTACTTCCTTACTTAATATTATAAATTCGAAAGTAACTCTATCTGTCTGTCTATCTGTCTGTTACCTTTTCACGGCTAAACCACTCAACCGATTTGGATGAAATTTGGTACAGATATAGTTTAAAACCTGGGGAAGGACATAGGCTACTATTTATTGATGTAGCTACCACGCGGGCGGAACCACGCGCAAAAGCTAGTTACTCATAAATTAAGTCCGTCTGAATGAAATTTGAGACGGCAGTCGACGTAAAATAAAGGGATCAATGCAAAGAAAAGTGGTATATTATGAAACGTTACACAAGGAAAAAGCGGCAAAAGATATTCCGGCTTGTAGACTGTCCACGCAATTGTAAAATTCATAGCGAATTCTGACGCATATGCTATCTTGAAGTAGTATTCTAATTAATCTGTTAAGTATTAGAATACCAGAAATAATTAAAAATCAATTGTTTTTGGCCACCGGTGTGCCGCTGCGACTCATTAAGTTAACTATATTAAAGTTCTACCGTTTATAACAAAACATGTATAATATAGAATAATCTCGTCTACTATTACATGACCTAAAACCAAAGCGAGCAAAATGTGGGTCTTATTCACCTCTACCTACTTCCTTCAGGGAAATAGGCGTGATGTTATACTCGTCTGTTTCACTACTTCAGTCTTCAAGTCTTGATTTTAAAGAAATCATTTCTTCACCCTTTTAAGTCTCAGACTTATGCTATATTTTTTATATATGCATGGCTGGGAGTTGATCATTAATTTCTTCATGTTTTCTAAAGTCTGACTAGCGTAGGAGACTACACCGCAAAGTATCCCTATAGATAATTATGAAATAATCGCCTTAGTCTCTTTATTCTCTAGAAATCAGAGATGTATATTGTATATTCTCGAAGCAATCACTGATATTTAAAATAATATAAAACAAATAGTGCAATCATTCATTTAAACAGAGATTTATTTAATGTATAAAATATAGAACTCATGTAACTGGGCTGACCATATTTGTCGCATGTCTGAAGAGAAGTGGGCAAAAATTACTACAGATTGAAAGAAAGAAAGGAAGAAAGAAAGAAAACAGTTTATTTTGTCCTCTACACTGGCATAAAACAAATTAAAAAAAATAACAACAAAAAAGAACAAAAATTGTAGGTATACAAAAATAAAAAAGAATGAAAATATAAAACAAGAATAAGCAATGTATATAATTAATCGTACCGCCAGTGTGAGACCAAAAATGGCACTTATCTCAGCATAATGCTGCAGCACCGTGGTAGGTAGTGCATCGCTGATTGGGAGATTGGAGATTGGGCACCAAATAACAAACGGCCCCGCGGCAGGCCTAGAATGAGATGGCGGGATGAACTGGATGCGTTCAACCGGGATTGGTAAGAATTGGCGCTGGACAGAAAAGAGTGGAACGATCGAAGGGACGCCTTTGCCCTGCAATGGGACTGTACAGGCTAAAATAAAATAAATAAATAATAAAATATAGCATCCTCCTCTCTTCTACGTTGCCGTGCCCTACAGGGTCCATATTGTACATACTGTGATATTGTGTAATACCTTTATATAACATATGGAGTGCAATAAAGATATTGAGTATTGAGCACAGACAGCTTCAAACATAGATAAATCAAGTATTATTTTTAATCTAACGAAACAATCATAAAAGCTCTACCCGTAATCTGTAAGTTCACACCTTTTCTCTTTATTTTGAGGTTAGCTTTCAAATTAGCATAATGTCGATAATTTTATTGTTCGACAACGGTGTTGCCAACATTATATTGTAAATGAGTCAGCCATGGGACAATGCATCATACTGACTCACCCGCCAATCAATGCGAGCTTTAGGTACACCAATTCCAAATTTAAATCATTCGGATGTTTGAGTTCTTTGTTTCGAGATGAAACGTTGTGTTTTGATAAAAAAAGAATTGACCTGGTTTTTTAAATAAACATCGCATTTTGGAATTTATTTGACATTCAAATTTTACTAAATTTGACTTTTATCTTCTAAATGAATTTCAAATATAATTGAAAGATGTTCTATTTTGCCTCTTTTAGACACTTGTCATTTTCAGGCTAGTAAGCTATTGAAAAAATATCCCGTAACAAAAATACAAACGTTCGCACGTCAACGAATATTAAAATATGAAGGAAGTAAGTTATTCGGTAAAAGTACATTTTTCCTTTCGACACGTTGTCAGTGGTTGACGTGCGTCATGTGAGCGGCATCATGACATATCCGCCACTTGCCTGGCGGATGGCGGTTCAATTTGTTAAATTAAACTACACGCTATGCACAGATTCGTTCGCCTCTTATGTAGGACGAGAATTTTACCGACCTTATTACATGAAATTAGTTCTAAATTAAAAATAAAGTATCATTATTAAAAAATATTATAATGCATAAATAATTTAACGTGTAATAACCAATGAAAGAATATAAGAAGAGCGTGACGAAACTATTATACTGCGTTCTACATTTAAAATATTTCCAATATGGCCGCAAGCAAATAAAAAAATATATTAGTTAGTTCCGCTACTTGCCGCCAAAAGCGCTACTGTCTGCGCGTACCGACAACTATAATGCGTACCGCGTCACCGCGCTGTGATTGCACTGAATTGAGCTTCCGTCGTCGACAGGATAAAAAAACCCGGCCGTGTCCTCGGCGGCATTAAACAATAGCCAATCGTGGTCTGTGTTGAGCTTTAAGAGGTGCGCACACTACCTAGTGTGCGCACCGAACGATGTTTTTTATAATCTTTTGGTGTCCCATACCTATGGAACACCAAAAGATTAAAAAAAACTTCGTTTATGTGAAAATGACCACTATACGGTTATTTATATCAATGCGGCTTAATTACATCATCAATCAATTACCCTTAATTAATATTACTAGGGCCGGTCCCTAGTCAATCTTGCCTTCCGGACTTCGCTTTTCGATTAAGTTATTATTATGACTATACAACATTATTACATACATATATATTAAACTCTTTCCACCAGTAAGTTAATTTTCTTAGATTTCTGTTGTTGTTTCTAATGTCTTGAAACAATGTAAAAACGTAGGTGGATAATTCCAAGTTTTTGTTAGTGTACTAAGCTGTTTGATAATGAATTTATCTTTTAACATTAAAAATGAACACAATAGCGACGCGAGTTCTTAAGAGGCAGTTTAATTAAAGACCGGTCAATAAAATATACAATTCTAAACTTCTGCGTTATATGTCAAAAACAAACCAATTAGGCGTCAGCCTAATTGGTTGGCTTTCGACATTTTTATTCTAAAATTCCTATGTAACGTGCACGTAACTCTAATATTCTTAACCCATAGGCCAGAATAATCTTTTATCATCAAGAATCATACCAACATCTCTTAAAGCATTATTAAAGCATGCGGGCGAACGAGACAAATCTATACACTCAATAAAGCGCTGTCTCGTGTTCGAGCGTGCAATAATGTTGCTTAAGATATGCTGAAGGAACCTTAGAAACTGTCTGCCATCTTAGCAGCATAAAAGGCAGTGTAATCACAGCAAGCGTGGATATTCTTCACAAGTAATTCCAAAGTGTGACTATGTCACTTGTCGCCCCAATTCTGGTATGTGAACCTGCTTAAACCGTTGTCGCGTCGGGCGAGTCGATTTTGATTGGAGCCTGATTGAATTGTCGGACGAGCTGTGTACAGCGACTTCGTCGCTTTGCTGTTTACACAACGACATGTGTAACTAGTGTAAAACGTTACACGTGTATGGACCTTTAGGATTGTAATAGACTGGGTTGCAAAAAGACACGTGTCGGAAAGATGCTATGTAGTGGCAAATTGTTTGCATGCAAATATGGTAATGCAACAATAGCTACAACGTGTTATACTTACACTAAAGAGCGTCCATGAAGAAAGTGATGAAAGTGAAAAAAATAAGAGATACGCAGGATATAAAGTAAAGGCATGTTAATATTATTAAGATCAAGAGCTTTTTCTTTAATTTTCATTACTGACTGCCACGCCTGAGGTCGCGGGTTCGATTCCCGCACCAGTCAAACATTTGTGTGCATGAACATGTATGTTTGTCTTGGTCTGGGTGTTTCTATGTATAATATGTATGTATGTATTTACAAAAAAAAAGTATATATGTATGTTTATTCATTGTCTAGTACCCATAGTACAAGCTTTGCTTAGTTTGGGCTAGATAGTGTTGTGTTAATGTGATAGAATATTATTATTATTATTATGGCAGCCAATCTGAACGGCCATCTGCGCAGGCGATATTATAGTGCACAAGTATGTGCGCAAACACATGTGCACTCTCTGTTCCCTTACTCTCATAATCCAATAGCATGGCACGACACGACCAGTGACTGATCTTTACGTGTTTTCGAGGCACAGGGGTGTGTAACACCGCCGACTTCCTAACAGCTGCTATTGAGAATTTTTTGTCAGAAAAACCCTACAATCTCTTTGCCAGCCCGACCCTGATATGACCTGATATGTCCTTCTTCAAACGAGGTTTAAAGAGAGTTCTTCTTTCACGGTAGGCAGCGGCTTTGCTGTGTCCTGACATTGCAGAAGTCCATGAGTAGAGGTTACCACGTTCCATCAGGTGGGCGACTTGCTCGTCTGCCACCAATGGCAATAAAAAAATTTAAAAAACCCGGGTTTCGAAAACGAGGCCTCATGAACAGTAGTCGCATTCTATACCGCTACGCCACTGAGGCTGTTTTTCTTCATAAAACATAGCTGAAGAAACGCAAACGACTTATTTCTTTTGCATTACAACTATTTTCAAAAACTAATATAATAATTATAGTTTTGGACAGATATCGCTACATGTAACTCAAATCGTAATTTAGTTACACCACGTTGACCAAAGTCGAATACATTACATATAATTAATTCTTTTAACTAAATAAATATGAAATCTACACGACAAAGATAGTCTAAAATAAATGTATTTATGAAACAATGAAATATAATACGAGCTCTGAAAAGGAAAATAAAAAAAATAATGAGAATTGTTTATTTACAGCGTTTAACAAATTAGAAAACTTATCAATTTAAAACACCTTATAAAATAAAATAGAGTAATTTGCCAAGCGCTGGCAAAATTAAACAAAAATACTTCTGTGGTTTTCACACTAGGCAAGCCTGTATCGTGAAAACCCAAAACAATTACATAATACAAAAAATTATAAGTACAAAAAATGTATAATACAAAAAATAATCTGATCATATTAAATTACAAACAAAATCCCTCAACAACGTCTAAAAGTATTTCTAAGTTCGCACTTAAATGGCTCCATTAATATCAGAAATCAGATTCAATAAATGACTGAATTCAATTAATCCCACCGACGGCTTAGTCCATGCGTTTGTATCAGACGATTCAATTATCTCCATTTATTTAGTGCACACTCAAATACTGCTATTATTAAGCTTTTAATGCCTTCAACCAAGCACCTACGGACTAAAGTGAGTGCTTTCTGACCAATTTGCGAGCTGACCATTCCGACCCTCAGATGGCTAACTGAAACCTGTTACTTTGTACTTTTAGTGATTGAATAAAATGGTTTGGATGCGAAATGACTAGCTGTGAACGATTACAATGGGGTTGTAATATGCTTTGTTTAGACTAATGCTAGAAGATTAGGGGAAGTTGAAATTATATTAATGAATAGACTTTTGGTAAATTAGGTATAGGGTTTGAAGTCATTATACTTTTTTGGAGGGTCGTTTATATTTTAGATATAGCAGTGATTGATATTTTATTGACAATGTTCCAGATATTGTTAGAGTCCAAAAAAGAAAAATTAATTCAGGAGAGCTTCTGTTTCCGAATCTAAGTGTTTTATATCTGTTGTTTTAAATGTAATTAGACATTTCTGTAACTATTCTTGGTAGTGTCGAACGTAAATATAATATGTAAATATATTTTATAATTTATTAAAACAGAAGATTCAGTGCAAGCGTGTAATATTTCAAGAGTGTACCGAGTCTGACCGTGGGACAAAACAATGTCTAGTTTTGATATCTCGCGTTGATTAAATGTACTCGAGTGTAAAATTAGTTTGCAGACGTCGAGACGTTAACAATATAATTTATTGGTGAACTTTCCTACACAATGTAATTGTTATACCCACTAGATAAACTTGCTGACTCTCCCTATTGTTCTGTACAAGATTTTCGAAAGAATACTCTGAAAGGAAAAGCTGAAAGCTCCCGTAAACTTCTAAGATAATATAATAGTTACGAATTAATTATTAATAAACTTGTTAATTTGTGTAAACATGTAACTAACTAAAGTAAAATGTATCTAAAGAAACTTTAAAAGATTTCTATAGGCCAGTAATTGGTTTAAAAAACTTGTATCAAAGGAATTAAATAATATTAGTCATAAATAAAATGTGTAAACTATTTAAAATTAGACATAAAACGTTAAAAGGGAATCCAATTGTATTCCAATACAGAAATTTAAAAAGCAATCTTTATTCAGAAACTATTTGCGTGCAAAGAGGCAGGGAACGCCAACTGTACGCAGTCGATATTGTCGCGTCAAATCGCATTCTGATTTAAATAAAACCGCTGAATCGCAGCAGACACGCCGAATCGCCACTTTGAGGCGAATATCGGCAATTTCAAATTCACTTAGGCTCGTTTTCTGTCGACTTATATTACTTTACCTTGAATTTTCAAGCTGCAAGCTCTTTCAAACATTTTTATAGTACCTTCTTTTATAGATATAGGCGTACATGTATATTCTTTAAATGCTTAAGAATTGCAGGTATATTTACTAGTAATAATAATATATGAGAATAAAAATGCTCAATCTGCTCTTAATAAAAACTTCACGTAAAATGAAACAGCGTTTACGATAGCGTAGTTCCGCAAATTAGTTAGCATGCCATCTGTCGTGAAGTAGCGGCACTAAACATGAGCCCATTGTAATTTACTAACGGTCTGCAAAAAACGGACATACTAAACGAAACAAAACATATTCCAATTAACCTCGTTATTTTTACTGTACAGATTAACGTTCGAGATTATCTTCTGCCTTTATTATCTTCGGCGATGCGGTGCACCTGCCTTTTAACCGATTTTAAATAACTGCCATTTCCATCCATCATGTCGGTACAATTTCAATGGACGCTTGTCTTGATGAATTATATTATTTAACATTTTACATCAGATATAATTAGGTTACATTATTTTGCTTCTACTGTAACTGTTTAAATTAGTTTCATTTCCGAATCAATTTCTGACCATTAGGTACAAAGCACGTGTCGATTAAAAATAATTGAAAAGCATCATTATATTCATAATATTACTTTAATAAATTATAACACGCTGGTACGATCAACTCGTTGCCGTAAGCATGTGTTTGTAATTTTATATTAGCACCAAGCCAAACCGCAAGGCCACACATGTGACATCGGAATCCTTCACGTTCAGAAATTCTCAAACGTGAGTCGTCAATGGGGCAATCAAGCATTGCGTGTTGGACACGACCTGCCTCAATACTCGTCCGAGACGCACCCACGTTATTACCCGTACTCCCGTACTCTACTGTATGATCTTCCGAGAGTAAGTAATTTGTTTATTTACGGTGCGAAAGTACTTGCGTCTTAGTGACGAGCGGAGCGTGCGCTTAAGACGGATTTTCTCTTGCATTTGCGTTAGTACACGTATGTGCGTCTTTCAAGTTCAAGTTCTAGAGCTGTTGTTATGTATTTAATACTTAATTAGTATATGCAAATAGTTTTTTAATGATGAGCATAAGTGTAACTACAAATGACACATAAAACATAATCACTATACAAAATATGACGTTTTTTTGTCAGTAACATTAAACAAATTTTCAAGTGACTTGAATATTTCAAATACAAGGTTAGTTGCGGTACAAAAATCTACACTCTGATCTCGGAAACTATCAGCTGAACAGTAAATTTGAATTTGCATTAGCTACCTCGTTTATCAACGAAGGTTTCGGCTATATCATTACGCTATCTTAACTTAGATAGGAAGACCTAAAAAAGCTGAGTAACTTGAAGCATTATCAAAAGTACCTAAGTAAAACCATGAAAAACAGCTATTGTATTCCATATATCTACAGACATCCGATATTCTTAATAAAAATCACGAATTAATATTTCAATATCGAGATCAATAATAATAATTGAAATTAATAAAACATTAATATGCTTAACCAATTAAAGCAATAAGCGACAGCCGTAACGTGTTAGAAAATTATAAAATAATCAATTTACGAATAGAAATGATCTAGTCCGTAGACAGATGGTGCTACTGATCATATCGCCAAGCTGGTAGCTAATTCTAATTTAAACTTGGTTAATTAAATATACTGTATGAGATACGATGATGGTATTTGATAAGGAAATTATAATATTATAACGGTAGTTTTATTTACTGTTTGCTTCCGCATTTAAAAAGTGTGTCATAGGACGTTAGTACGCGTAACCCTATTATATATCCCTTCCAAATATTTGTACAGTTAATTTTATACTGTTTGAATCTAAATCATGAGTTGGAAGTTTATATTATGAGCTTTTAAAATGAGTCGTAATGTTACGAGTATGACCGTAAATACGGCCTGTATAGAATGTTCTAGAACTAGACAGTTATTTAACGGTCGCTTTAACTGAAAGATCGTTCAATCCTTTAAGTTTTACCGAACTATACAAATAGAATTAGCATTAATCATTCATATTACAATTTATATTGAGTAATAAAACTATACTTTTTCAACTAAACTAGTTATAAATGTCCTTACGAGTAATAATGCAGCTGTTTCTCACAATATGGCCGTTCTAATGTTTATTCATCTTATTAAAATCTTTCCGAACGAAAAATAAGCCCAGGACCTGTTCTCAAGGATAATTACAAATTCCTCGATTTGAATGAGAATAGATAAAGATAGAAAGAGAGCGGTGTTGGAGCGGGACGACAATAGAACAAATGTCGTGCGCGTTCTAACACAAAAACAGGAGTAACGAACTAAAACGCCAGGTGTGACGCGTTGCCATGTGCTCAGTAACAGAAACTATATTTATTTATTCGTGTGGCCTCAGTTGAAGTAACCTATTTAATTAGTGAAGCTAGAAAACGAAAAAGCTCGTTAGGTTCCCGAACGTATGCAATGACAGCTGTCATGTCTTTGACATTAACTAAGTCATCAATAATTTTCAGTCGACTAATGTTAAGGAATTTACTAGCATTTGAATTTTAAATTCTAATTAAATTTTACTCATGGCTAACTTTTACATCATACCTGTCGTGCATAAGTATTCAGACCATTCTAGAGTCATTTGGCCCGTAATAATAAATGAGAAAATTTAAATACCTTATGTTTATTAAATTTATTTATACAATCACAATTTTATTCTCCCAGGCTTATACTAAAAATATACGATATGCCTAATAAATATATTATTGTAGTAGGTTCGTCGCGAATATCTATGTATTTGTATTAAATAAGCTTAATATTAACTAATTATTATTCTAAATGATTAGTCAAGTTAATAATAAATCATCAATATTAAAATTTTTAACATAAACGGCGCGATAAGAAATTTGTGACAACGCCATCTAGCGGGCAGTAGCAAAACTACACATAAACTCGACGTTGTAACCGTGATGTTCCTTGCGTTGGAATTTGTTTCTCTTAATACACATAGATGGCGCTGGCACATTAAACTTGAAAACCGAAAAAATTAAATGAATATCGATGTGAATAAATTGAACTATTATGCCAAAATAGTAAATTTCATAACTATCTATATCGCAGATAACTTCATTAAAACAATGTTTTCATACTAAAAACACTAATCTGTCGCCATCTAACCTACTCCATTGCATGTTTGTTCTATTCATTTTTCCCTTATTTTGTGTTAACGTTTCCTTTGTTTTACTTACTTTATTTTTGCTTTATGTTAAGTCTGTGGTGTGTCTGTGTTGTTATAGCTTATTTTGGCTCCGGACGGGACCTTGCAGACGGTGAAGAGCGAGTCACGGCGCGGACGCGGCAGGGGGCGCGCGGCAACGACGCCTGTGAGTAAACACCTTTACTTTTCTTATCTTTTCCTTTTTGTTTTGTTTTTTCATTTCTTTCATGTCATGTGTACCTTACCTATTTGGTGACTAATGATTAACAATGTCATGATTAACCAAACGAATTTAATCGTAAGAAGATTTCTTACGCGTTGATCTTAGCGACAAACTATAAACAATCGCGCAGTTACCGGTAATCCGGCAGCCGCTTACGTAATTTATTTCATACCTTATACCGCTAGTACGATAAAAGATACGACGTACCCAACCCGGCACACAAACTGAAGCGAATCGATATCGTCATTTGTGTCGAACTGTCGACGCATCGCGTCAGCATGACCGCGCGAATATGCCACCTTTACGTAACTGCTATAAATCAAACACGAACAAAAACCAGGCCACTCTCGCTTTCAAACCGAAATATCCGAATATAGGAATAAAGTGTAACCCCGTCCGGTTCACGGCCACTCAGCATTGGAGTAAACAAACCCCATTCACCGAGATTAACACGCGGCGAGGCGACAACAACGAATGTTTGGAATACACTGCTGCTCTACAACTCTGGTTTTACGCGACTCGTTATATCGAGCGGGTATTGTACGCTGTATTTAGTGATGTTGTTGGACTCTAGTGGGTTGGAGTTGTTGGATATTTTTCCGCATGCCCGCGGCTCCACCTGTTCGTTCAGTGAATCGAGTGGGCTGCGAATTGTAAATTAATTGAAAGATTATTCCGCAAGGTCCTTTGATGCCGTTCACCTATCCGCCAGTTCAAATTGTCAATAGGACTTTCACTCGATTACTTGCTTTAAAGCGGCCATATTGTGTCGCATGCATTGACCTATATTGTTCTTTGTAAATCACCTTTTGCAGGCGTGATATGGACTGTCTTGCGGTCTTTAATATGCTTGCTACGTGTATAAGTACTACATATGTACGTCGAAAGTATGTTAGTCGAAAGTAGGTTAAGTATATACATCGCTATATACATCGGGTAGGTAGGGACTAAGGATTGCAACTTACTATAACTCGAGACATATAAGAAGAGCTCCGGATGCCATACAAAATGTATGTAAACCGTAGCTCTTTTTACGTGGGGTTGAGTTTACCATCCTGGCATATATCTTTTGTTCCATTCACTCACATACACTTGACTTTGCCAGAACGTAACCAATTTATTCAGAGAATGCCTTTCGCTTGACAATACACTTTCTTAGTCAAGCTTTAGGTGACCGTTTTTCCTTCATACATTTTTTTTATGTTTCCCTATCTGTCATTTGTCGGTGTGGCAATTTCCATCTCGCTCATTCCATTGCCAAATCATTTAATTACCTATATGTCTACATAATTATAATTATCCTGACTCTACATTATATAAAAAAAAATCTAGATAAATTTTGAAATTAAAATATTTAAAACGGAGTTTATCGCAGTTTACATTGTTACCAAATGTTGTTACTTATCTTTATATACAACTAGCTTTTGCCCGCGGCTCCGCTCGCGTTAATTTAGAATTTGACAATCAATTCGGGTTGTACTCTGCTTGTAATAATATAATTCAATCATGATTCTAAAGACACGTGGCGCCATCTATTATCATAAGAAAGTTGTTGTTGTTTTCCTCGGGAACAGTAATTTTTTTCGGGATGAAAGGTAGCCTATGTCCGTTTCTGTACACCTGACAACGTATATGCAAAATTTCAGGATGATCGGTTCAGTAGTTTAGGCGTGAAAAGGTAACAAACAAACAAACAAACTCATTTTCGCTTTAATAATATTAGATAGGATTAGGAATTTAGGATTAGGATTAGGATTCCCCAACGTTTCTACTACTTTTCAGCAGCCATGGTCACGAGGTGGCTCAGAGGGATAAATATAATTGCAACAAGTTCACAGGTATTACAAAGGTGAATTTACACACGAAGGTAACTCCTTAATCATTTTAGAAGAAGAAAGAAAGGTAAGAAGCAGTATTTTAAGATTTATATTGTTCACCTGGAATGCCGCTAGATGTCGCGACTCAGTTTTAGACATACGTTGTCTCATCAGTATGATTTAGCACAAAAGCTTAGCTCGACAAAAACAGTCTCAAACCTGCATTAATTCAAGTAATATATATTTACTATTTAAACGTTTAAACCAGAGTTACCCAGACTTTTTTCTCATAGACCACTTTCAAAATTTAGCTGGTTCCGGTGGACCCCCTGCAGCTACATTTCTACCATATTCCTTGGCATTCGTATTTATATTGGTAAAGAATCAAACAAGATCATGCAATTAAAAAATTTGATCAAATCTCTACGGGCTGACCGTTTTTCTCCGAAAAATCGGTAGGTTCGAGCCGAGTGGTACTGAATATGGAATATGCAAGTTTTTACAAGTAACAGTCGCTGAGCTTCTTAAAATATTATCTACCAACATTGATAGGTGAAGTCAAGCCAACATTTTAGTTTTTCACTATCAAAAGCAAATAAATTTTCTCGTGGACCCCGCTTACAAATTGTGGGCCCCATTTTTTGTCACGCCAACATAGACCCCCGTCGAGTCTCCCCTGGACCACTTTGGGAACTAAGGGTTTAAACAAACGATAAATAAATTTCGTTAACCCTACGGTTCTCTTTTTGTTTTATAAATCTGCGTTTATAGATTCGTTTTGATTTTCATATTATTTGATTCAAATAGTACTGATGTTATGTTTTTAGAGTTTACAAGAAAAGAAAGTGCAAAAATCAATAAAATACATTTTTAACTGTCATATTTAGATGTCTGGGCTACGCCTAGTAAAAATTAAATAATTATAATTGGAAGGCCCATTACTTGAGAACAGCTGAACTGATCTATAACAGCTATTTTCTATACGAAAAAATAATTAGAAACCGTCCAAGACAATGTTAGGAAAACTCAAAACTCTTTTCCATTTAATTTTTATTACGATGTAGTAGACAATACTATGTCTGTCGTATCGTCTAATAAGTAATAATACTTAAACCAACCGCCAACCTACGTTTAGATTTTCCAGCATTTCTTTTCAACAAGATCTTCTCTAAGTAAGACGTTTCATTCACTAATGCGCTTCCGTCACGGGCGCTTGTATATAAAAGTGCATTCTAGATCAACACTTTATTTGATTAGCTAATGTACTCTCTAAGACGGTACAAGCAACTTCGCCATTCCATTACCACTATTTTAAGACGGCCTACTTTCCGAGAAAAAGGTTCGGTTTAGCTTTGTTAAAAAAAACCTATATATAGTACTAGATGTTCCTGAGGTTTTACCCGCGTTTATCGTTACTGCGCCGCCCCCGTGGGTCGTAGCGTGATGCTATATAATAATAATAATAATAAATGTTTATTCATCCATATAGCCTATAGCCTTCCTCGATAAATAGGCTAACCAACACTAAAATAATTTTCAAATTGGACCAGTAGTTCCTGAAATTAGTGCGTTCAAACAAACAAACAAACTCTTCAGCTTTATAATATTAGTAACTTAAGGAGCTAAGGCAAGTTCGTATTGTTCTAGAAGTAGTATCGTTCATGTAATAGTTTGGTTAATGTAGTAGTATTTTTCATGCGGTAGTATCATACGCGCGGTAGTATCATACGCGCGGTAGTATCATACGCGCGGTAGTACCATACGCGCGGTAGTATCATCCGCGCGGTAGTATCATCCGCGCGGTAGTATCATACGCGCGGTAGTATCATACGCGCGGTAGTATCATACGCGCGGTAGTATCATACGCGCGGTAGTATCATCCGCGCGGTAGTATCATACGCGCGGTAGTATCATCCGTGCGGTAGTATCATCCGTGCGGTAGTATCATTCGCACAGTAGTATCATACGCGCGGTAGTATCATACGCGCGGTAGTATCATCCTCGCAGTAGTATCATCCGTGCGGTAGTATCATCCGTGCGGTAGTATCATCCGCACGGTAGTATCATACGCGCGGTAGTATCATACGCGCGGTAGTATCATCCTCGCAGTAGTATCATTCGCGCGGTAATATCTTACACGCGGCAGTATTATTCGGTCGATAGTATCGTTCGCGCGATAGTATCGTTGAGGCGGTAGTATGGCCCATACAGCACCATAAAACAACTCCCAGCTTCAGAGTCTACAAATTAAGATAATTATAATAATATTTGTCCATCTTTCTTAATTCTTCATATTATAAGACTAGCTTATGCTCGCGGCTTCGCTCGCCTAAAAGTACTTTTTTATTAAAAATATATAGCGTATATTACTAGATGATGAGATAGCTATCTAATTAGAGATGCCACGAATAGTTATTTGCCGAATACCGAATATTCGGTGAGGCTCGTGGCCGAAGTGCCGAATATTCGGTAACACTTAGTACTTTTCGCGGTTGACAAACTGTCGACCGCGAGTTTAAACTTGCATCGCAGAAGTAGTACCTACGTAGGCGCGGGTAGTTTTGTTTAATTTGTGATTAGGTCGCGGTCGTGTCACAACACGTTTTATTTGTTGATTCTTGGTGCATCATATTGTACAACATACTGAGTGTAAACTAAATATTACTTTTAATGTGATTGATTACCTTAAGAAATATCACTATTTGTTCGAGAAAAGCAAAATGATTTCCATTTAATAAAAAATCACCTGTTTGGAAATATTATGAAATTTGTAGTGAAGACAATAAACTGGTAGTTTGTTTGTTGTGTCACAGCAAGTGCAAGCAAATTGTTGAGTTCTTTTTTTTCATGATTTGCTATTCGGTATTAGGCCGAATACCGAATAGTGAAAAAATGTGGCCGAATAGCCGAATACCAAATAGTTGCCGAATATTCGTGGCATCTCTATATCTAATTGTAAAATATTTTTAATTCGGTTGAGTAGTTTCTGAGCTCAATCATTACAAACAAACTAACAAAAAATCAAATATTTCTTCTTATAATATTAGTATAGATCATACTATAAATATATAAATACAGATCAGAGATAGCCTCATAGGGAGACTGCTACGCAGAGGTTTCAAGTTCGATCCCACGGCACGCACATCTGACCTTTTTAACTTATGTGTGTATTAAATAATTAATTATATTATCGATCGCTTTAACATTGAAGGCAAACATCGTGAGAAAATCTCCATATCTGAGATTTTTCTATAATGTTCTTGACAATGTGTGAAGTCTGTTAACCAGAACTGGGCCAGCGTAGTGGACTGTAAACTAACTATTCTCTTAACGAGAGGAGGCTTATGCCCAGCAGTGGGCTGATATTAAGACACGTTCGATAAGAATGCGGTTTTCAATGCAATCGCATGCGATCTCTATCGCAGAGCATACAATTCGGAACATTTCTTCCCCTCGGAAACAGCAATCTCCGGAGCGAAAGTGCTGTGGTCTCAATTATATTTTGTCCAGGAAATAGTCTGGTCCACGGAGTGCCAGGCAAAGCCATTCATATATTACAATTATAAATACATATAAAGGTTTTCTTTGTGAATGATGAACATATTTGGATGTGTGTTACATAATTACGGTCTGTGCATTCCCATGGGATTTACGTTGAAAGTATCTTAGTTACAATACTTTTTTATATAAAATATTGCCTATGGTACTCGATGGTAATTAATATACGTGTAGCGGAGCGAGCTCTTTTATGTTTAATAGAGTAGTTTTAAGAAGTAACTGCGTTAAACAGATACTACGAATGGTATGTTAAGAGAGAATATTTATTCTAAAGTTAATATTGGTAAAAACACTTAACACTTAACAACTGGTTACTAAATGGTAAATGAGTATTAAAAATGGTAAATTAAATGATAAACTTAATGGTTTAATAGTAGTTGAGCTCGGTCGCTGCTCGATTGCGAACTGACTTAGAAAGTCGAATAAAATTATAAAATTAACGCGTCTTAAATGTGCATGCAATGCACAAATGTAAAGCGCTGAGCTTTTTGGATGCGTAGCTCCGAACAATACGAGTAGCTTTCTAATTGTGAAAGAATTTTTAAAATCAGTTGAGTAGTTTTTGATTTAAACCCTTACAAACAAACAATCAAGTTTTACATTCTTCTCCTCTTCTTCTTTTCTTTATAATATTAGTAGTTATAGACTTGTATAGACAACTTCTGCTACAGGAATAATTTCTGTATCACCCATTGAACAAACATTCAAACAACGGACACAAAAACACTCAGACTTGGCACAACTATATGTGAATCACACAACTTTGTGTCCCATCTGGGGATCGAACCTATAGCTCTCGGTGCAGTGCCAGTGGCAAGTCGACTATTTAAACCACTACGTTATCCGTGCAATCAATACATACATACATAGATTCACGCCTGTTTTCCAGAGGGGAAATAAATTTTGAATCAAATATTGATTTATTATTTACAAAGTTCGGAAAATACTACTTTAACTTAATGTTTCGCACTTAGTTCTCTATGTATCAAAACGTGGCCAAAGCTTATTATAAGTAGAGAAATACCTAGAATGATAGTATATATAATCAAAGTTTATCTTCATAACTAGCTGAGCCGCGCAATTTCGTCTGCTTCACATAAGAGAATTTTCCCCGTTTTTGCAAAATTTTTCATTTATGCTCTGCTCTGTTATATAGCCTATAGCCTTCCTCGATAAATGGGCTATCCAACACTGAAAGAATTTTTCAATATGAACCAGTAGTTGCTGAGATTAGCGCGTTCAACCAAACCAACAAACAAATAAACAAACAAACAAACTCTTTAGCTTTATAATATTAGTATAGACGTAATAACACGCAGAACCAAAGAGTTTGGTAAAGATTAATGTCTACTAAACTCTATGGTGATCTGCAATGTTGCCACCTATTTTTTACTAGCTGTTTAAGTTTTTGAGAGAGTTGCCTGACTAATCGCTATGCATAACCTGGCAATCAAATGTTGTCAAGCTAGCAGGTGCTTGTGCTAACGCTTATGTTACTAAACCAGTATAATAATAATAATATAATAATAAATAACTTTTATTGTCTCAAAATAATATTTGTTACATATATATGAGTGTGTATAGAACCCCCTTTTAACCATGACATGCCTGTAGCAGGAGGCTCTGCTCTTCGGTATCTTTACATTATATCATTAATTGAAACAAAAATTACTAAACCAGTCAAATTATATTTTAAAATCGATTACGAAATTACTTTTTATCTTATATCTCTGTAAATGCGTTGAATGCTTGTAACTTTACGTCAAATTGCAGTAGCAGGGATTTGAAGTCGCAGTCTATCGATCACTACTTGCGATAGTCCAATACTTTACATTAGAACCTACTTAACAATATAAACAACATTAGACTTTCTATGCGTTTATATATCATCGTGTTCCAAACCATATGACTAAACCCCTTTTATGCCAAATTAAACTGAGTTACGAAAACTAAGAACTACTTTCAAATATCTTCAAAGATCTTTGAACTGTTAGCAAATCCCCCTCGTAGACAGATGCCGTTATAATCAAAACGCAACATCCCACCCGCCATTAGTCTAAACAACTTGTATCAGACAGACGCACCTACATACGTACAAGCACGACATTAAACACAAACGCATAGCAAAACTAATACAGATTCTAATCCGTACGTTCAATTCGGAAATAAATTGAAATTCGACATAATGAAGACGGGACGCATAAAGGCTGCAGACGGACTAATTTCGCGGCGGCCATCTTGGCGTTGCCATGGCAACGAGACTGCGCCCCCTCCCCCGCCGCCCGCGCGCCTGCCTCTCGCCCCGCCGCCCCGCCGCCTGCACTTGCGCTGCACTTCCGAAAGGCTAGACTAGGCTATGTGCACAACTTAGAGTGTACATTCGTAGTGAACGATGAATATTTCGGTTTGGGTATTGATGAACGCATTACGTTTGAATAACGTTGAAATGCATATATATTGCCAGTAACTTGCAAGTATTCCGTAGTAAGATGAATACTATTTACATAAAGTTGATTGCTAAATCTTTATCTTAGCTTTATTATTCCCATTGGAATTGGTTTGCCAGGCTACCTAGATTTAGGTAATGAACAGTTATTACGAAACCATTGCCATAAGCCTGCCGCTTACCAAAGGGGTAATAATATACATAGGTTTAGACCAGTTGTCCGAATATATGTATGTGAGCACCGACTCTCTATAACGCCTATTATAGGTGTTCAAAATTTTAGTTTAGATGCTCTTCGTTGTACGGAAAGGATGACATTCTTGGATGGTCACTCAGTCTGTGGACATGATGGTAGTAATGTTAACGAACCTTGTAGATCCATCAAATAATTTATTATATTATTCTGTCATGTCTTAGAATACCAAACACAATTAAAAACCTATTGTGTCTGGCCACCGGCGTGCCGCCGCGACTCAATTAACGGCTCGGTTAATGATTTACATATTAGACTGATTGCCATTGTAATATCCTGTATGATAAGAGCAACGCGCACTTTTTAAAAATGATTGGATTTTTTTCCAAGGATTGCAATAGAAGAAGATTGATTTGAATCCATTTTTGGTGGTCAGGGCCATCGAGGGTTTGGGCTATTGCCTAATTCGCAGTGCTCCACTTTGAAAAGCTCTATTATAGATACGTAAATTGACACATTCGGCGCAGAAGGAGGCACCATGAATGTATACTTGCGACGATCCTGGCATGTCTCTTTAGCTTCGATCACTCTCATGGCATCCTTCAAAGACGTGAGTCAGTTTTATATGGTCTAGCATGTCTTTTCTCGACCATCTCTATTGTGGTTACAGAAGGTTACCTTGAAAATTTTCCTTCCTACTATCGCATTTTTTTGACGTGACAACGTCTAATAAATCGATGAACGCCGGCTGCACGCACGAAAAAGGATGACTCATTGTCCCGTTACGCTCATTGTCCCGTTACGCTCATGTCCCGTTACGTTCATTGTAACGTTTTCATCAATGTTTTGTTATGACGTTGTCACGTTAAACTATCGTCCGTAAACCGACTTTACAGACAACCAATTAATAAGGTGTAGAAAGAATGGACGAGGAAAGACTGACTAAGAAAGTTTATAAGGCTAGTGTGAATGGAACAGTCGCAAGAGGAAAACCTAGGCGAACGTTTCTCGACCAGATCGGAGGCGTCCTGGACAAAGGCCAGGTTAAGAGCTCCTTGAACCGACGGGCGTGTATAAGGAATGTGATGAAAGTGAATGAAGCCAGAGAAGTGTGTCAGGATCGTAGCAAATGGAAATCCGTAGTCTCTGCCTACCCCTCTGGGAAACAGGCGTGAATCTATGTATGTATGTATGTAATAAGGTGTTAAACAAGGCTATGGTTTACCTGATGATAAGCGATTATCGTAGTTTATAGACAATACAAAAATAAAAACGCTGCTTTAGGTACTAAAGGATAGATCATCCTTTTACTGATAGCACTGCGCAAGAGATCTTCTGCACTGTCTTATGGTTGTTGTACATTATTTTTAATTTTTTTATACAACTAGGGTGGCAAACGAGCATACGGCCCACCTGATGGTAAGTGGTCACCGTCGCCTACAGACGCCTGCAACATCAGAGGCATCACTTGCGCGTTGCCAACCCTTTAGGAAAGGAAGTGAGAAGGAGCGGTAAGGGGGAAAGAGGGTGATTGGGCCTCCGGCACTCTCACTCACAGAACGAAACACAACAGTAGGAATACTGCTATTTCATGCGGAAGTAGAAGCACTTGGTTTGAGTTAAATACGTCCTATAAGCGAGCAACGCGTGCTATCCGTGCAAGTAGGCTTGCATGTAACTTGAGTCTGTAACATGCGCATGTAGACCGCGCCAGCTACTTGCATCGTGTATAAATGTCATAAATCGTATTACTTGAAAGTTTTAAATTAGTTTTTGCCATCTGCAATTACAGTATTTTCGTATTTTATGCGAACGATACTTATTTCAATTAGACTGTACGTAAAAGTTTTAACAAAAACAATGATGACGTAATTATATAAAAGTAGTTTAAAGAAATTTATTTCATCTAGTGTTTCCCCCGTATGAAAGCAAGAATTTTATAACATATATTAATAATTAAAACTACTTGCTTGTACACATCCCAAAGGGCAAGGCCAAGATGCATAACCAGGTTTCACCAAACATCGTATCTCGCATATGGCAATTGCACATGTGTTTGCATTAGTTAATACAAAAGTGTCAGTTGTTTGATAACATTTAATTACTTTTATCTATTTAAAAACGCATACAATGTGAGTATACCACAGAATGCTTTATAAATCTTTCATACTATAACTGCAAATGTATGTTTGTTGGTTTGTCCTTTACACCGAAATGGATCAGTGGATTGACATGATAGTTTACGGGCTGAAGAGTGCCAAAAGCTTCTTATCCGGGAGCAATGCACGATTCTGTGGAATATGTCTAGAACCAGAGAACCGACGCCGCGGGTAAAAGCTTCTAATTAATATGTCTATGTATTCTCACCCTCCCCAGACATTCACTGTCTAATCACAACTGAAAAGTCAATCAAGTTCATTCAACTAACTTTAGTCTATCTCACATTATATTAAAATAAAACGAGAGAACACGCTAAAATTATTAAGAATATTACAATTCCTTTCTCAGCTAAAAAACGTAGTATAAACTGCTTATAGGTATTCTTGCGGTAGCCGTAAAAGACAATTGAGAGGAAAGCGTTTCAAGGAAAATGTAACAAACGCAAGGCAAAAAGAACTAAATTTTATATTATTGTATAAACTTTCATATTTGAATGATATTTTTCTTAAAAAGTAGGTTTATACTTCTAGTAATTATGCAACTAAACATCAAGAAAATTGAATATGAATGACATTAGGCTACATTTAATGTTATATGAATTTATTTTTTTATTTTAGTTACTAAACTTGTGTCTACCAGAGACAACGCTGTCTAATATTTAAAAAATACGGTATAAGTATTTCACGTCATCAAAATTAAAATACTAAAGCGAATTAAACATAAAGATTAAGCTTTAACTTTACAAAATTTAAAATATTAGTAGCGTGATATTAGAATTCAAATATATAATAAGCTAAAACGAAAAGTTAAAGCTCTATGTTTGACATTTCAACCCTTGTCCTGATTTGATTTGACAGCTAACCAATTTTTCTTGTAGCAAAAACATGGTTCAAATATTTCCGTACCCAACTTAAATTTATTTCCAACTATCTCCTTCTTTTTCCAGTGCGGAGTCCGCGACGCGAATATCGACGTTAGAGTCCGCCTTCGAATTATAAACTCGGGCGAAATTTGCACAGAGCACTTTGTAATTGCAAATTTCTTTACCGTGCGCATGCGCCACACAACGATCAATACGCCAAGACTTTATTATTGTTTTTTCTTAATACAATAACAATTTGCGCGCCAAAATGTTAAAAGTGAGGTTACGTTTTTATAAATAGAACTTGAGAAAAATATAGTTTCGTCCAAAAATAGTATCAAGTAAAATTTACATATTATATTGTGTCGGCAAGACGGGGAGGTGCCGTGGGTGGGCGGACCGCTCCTATTGGATAGTTACTCTAAACTATCGCCTGAAACTTTCATTAATGCATTCTATTACCTCGTTTATGCAATATTCGGTATTCTATTGCTCTGCGGAATGCGTAATTTTATGTTAAACTTGTGAATGCATAAAGAAATGTTTTATAAAGTTTGCGAATATGCATAGCGTTCAAAAGCGATTTATAGATAATTTTCTGTTAGCCTGTTTCAAAAGTCAGCGAGCATAAAAGTGGATTTACAGAACGTGTAAAATACCCTGTGTAATTCCAGCATGAGATGTGTTAGCGTTACTTATATTATATTTAACGAACGAGTCTCGTAATTTCCGGCAGATATTTGAAAATTTCATAACTTTTCATACTGTTTCAATGTTATAAAGAGTCGTTAAATATTTTATTCGGGCCGCAGTTGGTGCGAAATTGCTCCTTTTGATTACAACCCTCGAGATATAATGCTGTACCGTTACAATTGATTTTGTAAATATGTAACTTCAACTATGCTACGCCAAAATACATACTTTAAAATCAACACAAACTTTAATAAGTGAAAGAGGAGTACAGGAAGTATGGTGATTTTTTTGCAAATATAGATAAAATATACTTGATAATAAATATAGTGTAAAGTTTAGTCCTAGATTTAAACCACCTGTCAATAAAGTGAATTAGTAACAGAAACGGTTAATCAGAATACTGAATTTAAACTTTGTGTAAATAGTGTGGTTTATATATCAATGAGTATGGGTTTAATTTTTACTCTTAAGTACCGTGGTTTATATTTCTAGCCTTTTGTGAGGACACGGGCTTAATAGCTGGGTTGGTCTAAGTTTTATTGAGTTTTCCATGCCATGCGATCTTATTAAATAAGTTAATAAATTGAGTTCACAGATATACCGCAGCTAAATGTTAGTTTGAATATATGTAGATTAACGCTTAACTAGTTAGTTAAATATAAGACCAATCGTAAACGTTTTATAATAAGTTCGTAAATATCATATTTTTGACAATCAAAATATATAATCTATTAAATACTTTACAAAAATGCTGTATCAACATGACTCTATAAACCATTTTTAATAACGTCGCGTCAATCTTAACTTATGTCGCGTTGTCTACAAGTCTACCAATTTTCCACAGACAATTATCTCAAGGCTGCCAACTTTAAACTAAAAAAAACGACTCCACAACAATGGGGCATTGTAGCCTTGTGTCTGCACTCACACACACTTGGATACACACACGAAATGATCACAAAAGCTTTCCTACAGTACGTATGTACTAGGTTGAGCTTGCATTCTCCTCTGTCTTACTAACGAACCAATATGCTGATGCTTTCGTCTGGCGTTCAAACTTGCAACTGTACACATACTAATGTTACTCTTTAAGATCCCGTTTTAAGTAGTAGATTTTCTATGTATTAGTGTATTAGACATTTAATATATATAGGAGTAATTTTATGACATCGAAACAAAAAGATCTGAGTTAAATGTAATGAGATATGCAAGGCTAAACGTAAATATCGCTGGCAGTATATTTAAAAAATAAACGTATTTAAAAATCGAATTAATTTAAAACTGTTTGCAGTATTCTTGAATTTCCTAGAAGTGGCCCTAACATGTGATCATCTTTATTATTTTATAATAACGCCACAGAACAAAAAAGTAGTTTCAAATTTACCATACTTGATTTGTATACGAGACAGAGGTTCCAACTTTCTACTCTACGCAAAAAAAATCAATATAATTTAGTATTATCATAGATAATTAGTATTCAATACAATATGTCGTATGATAGTCGATACAAGGTTTCAATAATCTCCAAATACTCTGGCGAATAGTCGAATCGTGATCTAAGTCAAACACCAGCCATTGCTAAATCTTTTAAACTAGGTTAGGTACTAACCATACGATAATAAAATCCTAGTTATGGTATTGCTAACAATTTTATTAGTTTTAAAACTCTGGAAAATCTGAGCTAAGGTTGAAGGCTAGCGTCAGTTATCTTGTAAAGTGCCTTTGAATTGGAAAAATCCGATAGAACATGCTATTACATTTTTACGGCGCCATTTTCAAGAGAGCGTTTTTCGTTCGCTCGGCAATCTGCTTCACCGTAGCGGCCAATTTTTTAATACTTGCCGAACATAAATGTTTTTCTCTTTTTAATGAATTTAGTGATCTGTTTTATTGGAAGCTTGGCTATTTCTATATTTAATACAGTTTTGTTGTTACTAAAGTGTTTTTTTTAAATATTAAATACAGTTAGTGGTACACTATGCAAGTAGCTAGCGCGGAGTACATACGCAACTAAGTCATGCAAGTTACGTGTAGCTTGCGTGGGTCGTTTACATGACGCATATAACTCGCACATGTACTCTCATCTTGCGCATGTTTCTTGCGTGTGTAAAAGCCAAGAGCTTTACATCAAACGATTTTTTTGATCGTAGGTTTACTTTACTATCGATTCTTTAAAATCGATTGACTATAAGGATATTCTCAGAATAGGAATATGGCAGTCAATGGGAAAAAGCACCGAAGCTCTGGCTCGGGGTTCTTTAAACTATAACCAACAGTATATCTAAGGTCGACTGGTAGATAATGCCCTTGGCCATTAAGTCCGCCATTGTACTATTTTGTGCATTAAGTTTTAAAATAAATAAATATATCGATTGAATTATATGAATCGAATCGAACTTTATAGAACTGTATGTCAAATCAGCTGAAATTTGAAAGCATATTTACCTTCAATATTTCTGAACTATGACGTTTTATAGTACATTACTATTTAAATAAAAATCTCACAGCATGCCGGATAAAAACGATACCGAATATTTTTTGTATTAATCGTCACTCCATACCGTAACTTGCCTCGCCATTTCTTTTTATTTTATGATAATATTGGCTGCTTGGCACGTGTCCATTGAAAGCGGCCATATTTCGACTAATTATGTTTTTACAACAAAGCGGTGTCAGTTATTTTGAGTATATGAAATCGAATAAAAACAAATGGAGTTCTTTTTAAATCTTGTTTTTGTATTATACGTTATTTCTTAGCATACGAACGTTCGTTGTTTGCCATTATTCCTTTAATAACATACATAGACTCACGCCTGTTTCCCAGAGGGGTAGGCAGAGACTACGGATTTCCATTTGCAACGATCCTGACACAACTTCTCTAGCTTCATTCAATTTCATCACATTCCTCATACACGCTCGCCGGTTTAAGGTGCTCTTAACCTGCTCCATAACGCCTCCGATCTGATCGAGAAACGTTCGCCTAATTTCGTTCGTTCCTTTAATAAGATACAACTATATAGTACCTAATAATCTCACACCTATAACGGGGAAGGGGAAGGGGAAGACAGAGGTGTATTAGACCCACATTTCGCTAACTGTAGCTTTAGGTTCCACTTAATAGGGGGCGACCCTATTGCGTTTTACCGCCCAGAGTCCCTGCTGCAATTGAAAATTTCTTTGACAGAAAACCTCAATAATGCTTTGTCCGACTCGAGCACCGAACTCGAGACCACACAGCAGTCGCATACACTATCACTACGCCACTGAGGCAGGCCATAGACGCACATGAATAATATCGTGTCCAGTTATCCCCAAGGGGGTAGCCAGACGGGTATCATTGACATTATCCAGCTTAGTTTAAATTGCATGTACTGAAACTGCTACTTCGGAGAATTCCAAAATTGTCTGAGCCAGGATTAGAACCAGTTTAATTATGATCGACAGTTAAGTAAGTGCTCATACGGCTTTGGACCAACTAAATAATTTATTGTCATAGAGCTGAAGAGTTTGTACGTTTGAATGCATATAAGTGAGCGTGATAACACTATATTTATAATTTAGATGTCATGTTGGCATTGTGTCAGATGACTACTTAAGACTGCGCCGAGCGTAAGACAGATAATGACAGAGCTCGTGCAGCGCATATTCAAATCGGCGCGCGGCCGCCATAGTAAAATTGTATGGAGAATTTGAAGTGCTTTTTTGATAAATATGTATATTTATTGTCAACCAACAACTTAAATATTTGGGACGGACAAATTGTAATATAACTATTTATGTTTCGGTTAAGTTGTAAAATAGGATAGATTTCTACTGTTATAATCTAAAAATCACGTAATACGAGCTTACGTTTTTGCATTTTTCGTGCAAATTTACCTAATTTTGTAGGCGAAAATATTAATTATTTTAAGTTTTTTACACGGAGTAATTGTAAACACATTCATTGTTATGGTAAATTTATATTTTATATTTGAACTAAACAAAAAGTGTTGATTTTATTCACTTAACTGTGACCACCTGTTTTGGCACATTTCGCTCGGCGCAGTCTTAACGTCCAGAAATGTAATCATATTTATATGTAACATGGCGCATCAAATATGACATAGCTAGTCTATACTAATATAGTAAAGAGGAAACATTTGATATCTTTTTTTGTAATGATTTAACTTAAAAACGAATTCGCCGATTTTTAAAATTCTTTCGCTATTAGAAATCTACTAGCGACCTGCCTCGGCTTTGCATGGGTAGCACAAAACCTTAACAAATTATACACTTAAACCATCCTCATGTGTCATCCTGTCTATTGGTGAAAACCGCATCAAAATCCGTTCAATAGTTTTGTGTTTATCGAAAAACAGACAGACGAGGGTGGGTACTTTGTTTTATAATATGTAGTGATGTAGTGATATTATCACCGAGTAGGGTACTTTTTGAATTACATCCTTACAAAAAACTAAAAATCAAATCGTTCCTCTCTATAATATTAATATAGATTAGATTGAATAATTAATAAGCAGATTTCAGCTACTAATAAAGCATTTTAAAAATGCTACGTTACATTCACCGGTTAATAAGTCAATGCGTTTTGGTCTGACACGTTCCTACGTTGCATCTCGCTCTTCATTGCTACCTTTCAATAAGCGTAAATGAGATACACGAATCCATCGATGGTGATGTCTACAGCTATGTATAAGACTGTCTGAGCTGAGTGCTTATGCATGTGAAAACATTGCACAGCGTCATAAGTTTTCAGGCGCTTTAAATATCTGACAATGGTTTAGCCATAAAATATACATCAGAAGAACGGTTTACTATGATGATGCAATAATAAAAAGGATAAAACTTAAACAATGATTTATAAGATGTAGAGCATAGAGAAATCTCTGAGACTTCTTTATGACTTAGGATCATAAGATTACGGACAATCGTGATCATGGAGATCTAGATTCCATACCCAGGATGGACAGTCTTGTGGGATGGATGTGAATTCTTAATGGTTGCATGTAGTATGCAAATATTCTAGATAAATAGGTTATTCCATATATCACTCATTAACTTGTCCCATACATGGGGCAAAGCTAAAACGAAGCTCGCGGCATTTGAGTTTATAATAAACCTTTCAGGGAGATAGTGGAGAAAGTGGAAATAGTGATGACATAATGAACAAGCGCGAATATAACAAGAAATATATAATATTCTTTCTAGCCCAAACTAAGCAGAGCTTGTACAATGGATAAACATACATATATACTTTTTTTTAAATACATGCATATTATACATAGAAATACCCAGACCAAAACAAACATCCATGTTCATGTACATAAATGTTTGTTTTGGTCTGGGAATCGAACCCGCTACCTCAGGCGTGGCAGTCAGTTACACTAACCACTACGCCATCGAGGCCGACAAATTTTATTTTGATTACTTCTTAAAAAGCCCTATGTGGTTAGGAAGGAGCAATGATCGTAGTTAAAGATTGTATCGCGGCGATCCTTTTTGTAGGGACACTCATTTTGATGTGCTGTATAATACCAGCGTTCACAGATTGATGTGCTGTATAATACCAGCGTTCACAGATTGATGTGCTGTATAATACCAGCGTTCACAGATTTATGTGCAGTATAATACCAGCGTTCACAGATTGATGTGCAGTATAATACCAGCGTTCACAGATTGATGTGCTGTATAATACCAGCGTTCACAGATTGATGTGCTGTATAATACCAGCGTTCACAGATTGATGTGCTGTATAATACCAGCGTTCACAGATTGATGTGCAGTATAATACCAGCGTTCACAGATTGATGTGCTGTATAATACCAGCGTTCACAGATTGATGTGCTGTATAATACCAGCGTTCACAGATTGATGTGCTGTATAATACCAGCGTTCACAGATTGATGTGCTGTATAATACCAGCGTTTACAGATTGATGTGCTGTATAATACCAGCGTTCACAGATTGATGTGCTGTATAATACCAGCGTTCACAGATTGATGTGCTGTATAATACCAGCGTTCACTGATTGATGTGCTGTATAATACCAGCGTTCACAGATTGATGTGCTGTATAATACCAGCGTTCACTGATTGATGTGCTGTATAATACCAGCGTTCACAGATTGATGTGCTGTATAATACCAGCGTTCACAGATTGATGTGCTGTATAATACCAGCGTTCACTAATTGATGTGCTGTATAATACCAGCGTTCACAGATTGATGTGCTGTATAATACCAGCGTTCACAGATTGATGTGCTGTATAATACCAGCGTTCACTGATTGATGTGCAGTATAATACCAGCGTTCACAGATTGATGTGCTGTATAATACCAGCGTTCACAGATTGATGTGCTGTATAATACCAGCGTTCACTGATTGATGTGCTGTATAATACCAGCGTTCACTGATTGATGTGCTGTATAATACCAGCGTTCACAGATTGATGTGCTGTATAATACCAGCATTCACAGATTGATGTGCTGTATAATACCAGCGTTCATAGATTGCCGTATCTGTCAATGTTCATTTCTTAGTTCATTATCAGAAGAGCAGTAGCCAATGCGACTGTTGGGCATGAAATCTCGGGTTCGTATCCCGATGACGGATACAATGTTTTTTGCAATCCGGAAGCGATGCGCCTCGCTCCGACACAGAACATGCGCCAGCTCCCACAGCATGCTGAGAGCATTGACAAATCGGTGGTACTGTCAGATGCTCGGCCGATGGGTGAGACTGCACACTCAATTAGGAAATAGATAACTAATGTTGTTTGTCATGTCTGTCTGAGTGTCCAGTGATTTGTATTTATCTGTGTTTTATTGTCATTTGTATTTTTTGTATGTATGTTTACTAACAATAGTTAATAAGTTGCTTTTGTAATACTAATCCTATGGACCTAACAGTCTGCAAATAAATGAATAATAAAAATAATTATAATTTAATGGCAGCCTAGATTTAGGACGGTGTTCACTTCACCGTGGCTCGGCAAGCAAGTTAGTTCTGCGCTTGACCTATTCTGGCCGGCTCAGAGTACTGTCCCATAGGACATTGAGAATAAGAAAAGTACACTTGTATCTATGTTGTTACTTGTATTGTAATATCTTCTGTGCAAATAATTAATCTCTGATTAAAGCGCAAATAATTAAGAAAATGATAAAGTTAAGATTGATCCGTGACTGAAATACGACTTAGAGGACCTTTTAGTTTAAAAATAAATCATTGTATCCAGATGTTCCAAATACAAATTTAAAGAAGCACCTAGCGCAGTGTTGCCATTTAAAAACCAATAATTTTATTATTAAAATACCTTCTCTTTACTTACACGCAAGCGAGTACACGAAACGCAAATAAAATCAGAGAGATTACTTCGAACACGTGCGTATTCTTCGAGAAATATGGAAATTTACATCTCGTCGTAAATTTAATTTAATAATGGCCCGTTCCCTAGATATAGGCATAAATTAAGGAGGAATTCATAAAATAATTTGAATTTTAATGTGAATAGTTCAAGTTTTGATTACATTATATTGTATTATGATGAAGTCAGGTTATTGTAATGTTTTGCTAAGGTCTAGACCTTCGTAAATCTTTAGAAATTATAATTCAAATTAATGTTACTTTATGGCGTCTAGGTTGTTCGTAAAACAAATAACATTGAATTGTAATAAACTTTGTAAAGTTAACGGTTAACTGTGGAACAAACAACATTTATGAAGTTAAGAGTATTTAGTTAAGTATTGAATGTGAATGCTGTGCTCGGCCCCGGGTCAGATTTCCGGGTCGGGCAGGGTTATTGCAATTTACTATTTAAAAATTCCCAATAGCAGCACGAACAGAGAGTTACAGACTCATCCCCGTATTACATGTTCCTAAAACTATACTTGGCAAAATGTAGACGTAATACACCTGCTTACTCTTTCAAAGAGATGTATGCTAGACTATTTGTGTATGTGCCTGTAGTCAATAGGGATTTCAGATTTTCGAAGGCTCTTTATTTGCCTCCATAGAAGTTTCCAAGGTCCTCTCAAACAGTTTCACGTGGTCGGAATTAAAAACTTTATTTTGTAACTTTTAACTTTATTTTTAATCGTCCATACTTCCCTTACTCTACAAAATTGAAATAATATCTACAAGATTTTTCTTCAACAATAACTTAACCACTACTTCTAACTTAAGTCATATTTGAAAGCAACAGAACTTAATACGCCATTTTGAATAAAAATAACAAGTTTCATCTACAACAGTAAACAAGTGAAATATTCATGTTAACTCGAAATAAAACAGTGTTCACGCCAACCGTATTGAAATAGTGCTTGCCACAGAACGATCCCGCAACCACTTAGCCCCGGATCCCGGGAATCCCGCGGGTTGTCACGTCCCGGGACGCGCGTACCGTAAAACGTTGCGAGAGGTGAGCAACAAGTGAATCGATGTGACTTTTGAGCCTGTTAATAAGACACGGGTGGCAACCCTTGACGATTAGGGACGCGGGGTTTAAGGAGCTGGCTGAAGCCTGTGTTTGAGTCTCATGCTGACAGCTTGATGGATGGAAACCACCTTAACTGTTCGAGAGAGCTTCATAAACACGTTGTCTGTTTCCCGAAGGTTTATTCTTCTAATCCTTTTAACCGCTTGTGTCGCATTTATGCGACACATATGTCCGTACCTCTACCGCCCGTGTCGTATTTCTGCGACAGAGAACATGCACGATACTTTTGTTTTATTTTCGTTCTATTAACTGCGTGGTATAACTAAAACCATTATTAAATAATGGTTTGAATTTGAGATATGATTTTCAACATTTACTTAAAATTCTGTATTTCTGCACCTCCCTAATTATTGTAGGTATTATTTTATCGATTTCTAGCCGGGCGCTAGGGGCACGGCAATCGATATTTAGCCAAGCGCTTAAAAGGTTAATAAAAATTAAGGACTTCTACTTGCTTCAATTCTTAGATAATCTGTTTGGCTTTGTTACGTTCTTATACGGTTCAAGGCTATAGTGCAGAATGCCTTTGGTTAGGTTTGCTGTTGTCAGGGTTGGCAGCGTTTTAAGTACTTTGACATCTCGCCACCACCAAACTGCCGAGCGACGCCGTTATGATGTCGTACGGTGCGTTAAATTTGCGATTACCGCGAACTATTTTATTACAGTTCTTGCAACTCACGAAGGCGAGCGGGCTTTACGTATTCATGCACAGTGCGGTAGTGTGCGTGTTTGACAGAGCGGTCAGTTGCGAGCGACACTTACACACACATACATAGCCCGCTCGCCTTCTTGAGTTGCAAGAACTATGCATATCAACTAGATTTTGCCGGCGACTTCGCAAGCCTATTATTTTTGAATGAGTACCTAGCTATACTTTCCTATCTTTGCTTGTAAGATGAAGCTGATCTTCACACATAATAAAGTAAAAATTGCTTAAGTCTCTATCTAATCTGCCAACTATTTCTTGGTGAATGATTTCTTTTTAATGAATTGGTAAACCATGTTAAGACACACATTTTAAGTTAGAATTGCAGCAATACAACTGTGGAAACTGCATTAAAATTCGTGCGGTAGTTTTTGCGTGATGCGCGTACAAACATACAGATGGGTTCTATAGCTCTTATAAAGACTCCTCATATTATTATTTTTTTAATATACAGCTATAAGATGATATAATATGTATGTGTATATATGTATGTGCAGTCATCGACTAGTTGATATTTTATTATATCCTTTAGTTTGTATTGAGCTGCTTTAGTTTTTGCATTGAGCGCAGTGTCAATCGCAGCGTGAAACGCCTGTTATCTTGAGCGAGCGAACGGCGTGCGTTTACCACCTGCAAGACGCACCGTTTGACGCATTAACAAACGGAGCCCTTTAACGTAAAGACGTTAAGACTTCGGTGTACTTACTTACTCTGTTGGCTCAACGACTCAAAATGTGTCTTGGCCTCCGATACTAAAGAACGCCACTGCCCGATCTTTGGCCACTTCTCGCCAATCATCAGCTTGAAGCTCCGTTAGATCCATCTCCACATCATCTTTCATTTTTCATCTTTCATACTACGGTGTGTTCGAATAAAATTTTATGATCTTCCAATAATCTTTCCGAGACTGAATTTCCTTTAAGCCAACGTCTTAATGCTTGTATAGTACCGCGACTGCGAGTTTGTTTCTTACCTGGCCTAAATATGATACCTGACGTAAAGTAATACTTTTTTATATTCTTTTAAATACTAGCCTAAGCTTAAGATAGAAACCATGTAATTTATTATATTAGTGTAAACATGGATCAGGAATAAAAATATGTTGAGTAGGAACGAGATTATTCTATATATGGCTCTCTAGCTAGTAGGGCTTAGCGGGATCTTAAAATTATAGCATTAAGTAGCTATGGTCACGAGTCCTTGTGACCCTACTGAAAAGCTACCGAAATAATAATAATAATAATATTAAATTATACAAGATCACATAACAGATGATCAGAAAATTACAAGCTGGAAACAAAAATCTTTACATGGAAAATACCCAAACCAACTACAACAGGAATATATAGATAAAGAAGCATCAAACGCGTGGCTATATAGAGGAAACATATATAAAGAAACAGAAGGATTTATGGTAGCAATCCAAGACCAAATCATAAAAACAAAGAACTATCAAAAATATATAATAAAAGACCCTACAGTAGTATCAGACAGGTGCAGGTTATGTAACACAAATCAAGAAACAATAGACCACATTACAGGAGGATGCCCCTTTTTAGCGAACAAATAATACACAGAAAGACACAATAATGTTGCAAAACAAATTCATTCACTCTTAGCTATAAAATATAAACTAGAAAATAAAACAGAACCATATTATAAATATAAACCAAAAAACGTACTAAACAACGAACACGCTAAACTTTACTGGGATCGAGACATTATAACAGACAAAACAACTACAAATAATAGACCAGACATCACCCTTACACTCGAACAAGAAAAAATCACATACCTAATAGATATATCAATACCAAAGTCTGAAAATATAAAAAAAAAATACACGGAGAAAATTCAAAAATATATACCATTAGCAGATGAAATAAGACAAATGTGGCATCAGCATACAGTTAAAATTATTCCAATCATAATTTCATCTACAGGACTCATTCCAAAGTCATTACATACATCACTAAAAGAATTAGACTTACATAAAAATTCATACATAAAACTACAGAAATCTGTTATCATCGACACTTGCTCTATAGTCCGGCGATTCCTAACATCCACTACTGTCTGAGTACCTACAACAATACTCAATGAACCGACCCACTTGGCATAAGCCCGTGACAGGTTCACACCCACCAGCATCAAAGCTGAGATTTGAAATATTTTATAAGCCATAATAATATTAATAATGTTTTTATTGTTTCACAGATATAAATATCAGGGAAGTGTAAATCAAATTGTTTAAAATAGTAGTAAAGTATATTAGTTGTAAATTAACAGTTTCAAAATTATGTAAGAGTAGTGTTTTCAAATAAAGAATGCGACTATACGTATAAGTCGTTTAATCAAAACAGTATATTCTAAATTAAAATAAATCAACTGCTTGTTAATATCGTTAAAACTACTCGAAACATACTATTAAAGTAACAAATTTTCGTAAAGTAACCAAAACAATGTATCAACTCGTGTCCACAGAGAGAAATAAATATTCACTTCGCTAACCATACCTCGGTTGCTTTGAGCTCTGAACTGCAGCTAGAAAAATTAAATTGCAAAAGCGTTTCATACGTGGTCGGTGCGAACGTGTGACATTCAAACCACACGGTGCGATTTGTCGTGAAAGAATCTAAGCAACAAGTGGTGCCCGCTATAAATTGGACGACACATTCGATGATGTGGCGTTAGTGATCCAACTCGACGCCGTGTCACGTACGTTGGAACACGATTCTAATGCAAATCGATGCCGAACTGACAAAATTGTATTCTACCTTTGAAAGCCTGACGGATAATTTTGGCGCTATAGAATTTGTATTCGAATTTCAAATTCAAATTGTTTATCGAATTTATGTTTCTGTTTTTTACTTTTTTCAGATCGGTAGATTTACGAACATCGTTTTAAACTGTAGCGTAATTAAAGTGAGCTGCAACCAATTGAGTTGTAACCGGATTTTAGGAAACATCTGTCACAATTTCTATCAATCACTCGTTATAAAGGTATCCATGCGCATTTCTAGAATGCGAGCCACAACTTAAAGTATATGGAGAGAAAATGATTTAAAAACCCAGGGGTTAAACTGAGACCAACATAACAGGATAATATATAGAAATATAATATAAAGCACCACGCACATGCTATATTCTAAGTTGCCTCTAACAACGCACCTCCTTATAATAAACTATCTAGCTAATACCATTTACGTATATTATGTAAATTGTACTTATTAGCAAAACGATAATTTCTTTTCAGGCTAACTAGTGGTTTAATAATATTAATAAAGACAAACATAAATAGATTGTTCTAATATTTAATTCCATTTAGACGCCAGCGACCATGAACAATTCTTAGTTTAATCCGTCTAGATCAGAGGATCCCAGACTTTTTTCTCATAGGCCACTTTCAAAATTTACCTGGTTCCGGTGTACCTCCTGGAGGTACATTTAGTGAAGAATCAAATAAGTTCATGCAATTAAAAATTTTTATCAAATCTCTACCGGCTGATGTATTTTTTCTTTTTTTAGTAAATTCTCGGGACTGAACCTACCACGGCAGGCTTACGAATTGTGAACCCCTATTTTTTGTCACGCAAACGTAGACCTCCGTCGAGTCTCCCGTGTACCCCTGGGGGAACTAATGGTCTAGAGATTATAATTATATAGGAATCATTTATTAAAATAGATTTAAAATACCTGTAACAATAAACTACCAAATTTTTTTTTCGTGTCGTTGGTGGCCAACCTGTTGTCAAGAGTTATTCAAGCCGCCCGTAGGCCTCTGACATGGCTTAACGATTGCTGTCAATTTGACAACAACCGGGACCGACTTTTTACGTGCCCTCCGAAGCACGGAGACGCTCAGATGAAATACCACTAAGCGTTCACCCATCTATAGACTGACCGCACCCAACGTTGCTTAATCTCACTAATCGTTTACCGATCAGTGAGTGCAACTGGCTATGAGCGCCGGCTATCCAACTGAGCTACTTTAGTTTTCACGTCTTTTAATGCATCTCGATTTCTGGACACATGAGATTGTTGGTAGGTATGTTTTTATTTTGATTAGTTCAACGAAGTTAATGCGCCTAGCTTTTATAAATAGTCATGCTGACAATGACACGTGCATCGCGAGCTATGAAAATCTTAGAGTCTCAGCTGTCGGCATTCAAGCGTTGCTCAAGGCGACTTTAAAAACTTATTTAAGAACCGTGCCAACATTGGTAATGTTCACGCTGAAACGAGACGGCGCGTTACAAAGTGTAAAGGGTACTCTTATTTTCGAACATGCGAAAAAAATTGATTATGTTTGTAAGATTCCATGTTTTACTAGAGGCTCTTGGCCATCAGTTTATTGACAAACAAGTTTTTGCTCGCGGCTTCGCTTGCGTAAAAGTAGGCTAGGTTAACAAAAGTACTTTTTTTTAAATAAAATGTGTAGCCTATGTTACTCGTTAATAATATAGCTTTCTAATGGTGAAAGAATTTTTTATCGTTTGACTATTTTTGAGTTAAATCCTTACAAACAAACAATAAAACAAATCTTTCCTCTTTATAATATTATAGTATAGACAAGATTACTAGAATCGTTAACATTTTCAGAATCTACTATCTTCACGCAGAATATGTTTTCCAGACATTTTTAAATACAGTGTGTGTAAACTATATCTATAAGATATTATGACACATTTAAAAAGTCCTCCGTTCTACATAATAAAATATACATAATGTATTAGTGTCCTGCTGAATAATTCATGTAACATGTCGATATCCAGAAAGTTCCACGTCATTTACATATTATCTATGTAGTACATGAAAAAAACTTATGTTTAATTTAAATATTTACTGCGCGACACAGAAAAAAGTTTGTAGACGTCTGCGACATAAGGAAACATGCTCTATATCCTTATAATATAATTTGTAACGGACGTTAAAAGAGAAAAAGGTAGCCTTCTTTTTTAAAATGATTTTGACAACACATTATACTTTTTATTTTACTTAAAATCGTGGTGAACCGTGGAAAATTCGTTTAGAAGTGGAATTGCACTTAAACTGGAGTACGGCTGGATAAGTTACTTTACCCTACAGAAGATCTGTTACAGAAAATGACTTTTCAAGTACCCTTGTACCGTCAAATGTGGGCTAGCTATCTTTGTACCTCACGCTGGAAGAACAGCTCTAACTCCATTTTTAGGGGTGGCAATACGCAAAAAATGAACCTGAATTATCAGGAGAACTATCCTGTAACGCAGTAGCGAGATAACCATTTAAATCATAGCCATCTGCGTGTTCAAAATTCTTGTAACATAAAAAAGCCAGCCTCTATGGCATCATCGCAATTAATTCATAGACAAAGTATAAATGACGTATTGTTTTTTTTATTTAACACAGAGCGTACATGTTCTCTAAGAGGCTTAACTGTCGACTTTTAATATATTGTGGATTACCCCGGGTACGCTCCAAAATCTGTTTTATTGTTGGATTATATTTCCGTATAACGTAAAATCCGTCCGTGTGTTTTACTACCGTTTTCAATATTTATGTTATTAAATTGTCCTGGGATATTTTCGTAATCCTTTGGATTCCTAGCGTAATGCTCCATGTCTGCGTTGACACTCGTAAAATTATTTTTAAACTGTGGGGTGGGATGTAAATTGAGTATAAATACGCTTTCAATGGATTTTTGATCTTTCGCAGGATCTTCGGATTATTGTCTGATCTGTGCTGCCTGTTTTTATACCCACGTCTATATTGCCCCGGGGTAAGCAGACAAGTATTATATGCATATTTCGATAGCTATATGTCAAGCTCGTCATTATATGAGGTGGGTCTATTTGCGTATTCCTACAACAAACTATTTCTTAATTTTTCTTACTACTATCAATTGCACTTAACCTGAAGAATCAAAGCTGGAATTACGATCGACAGCTAACAACACAACCAGCGAAACAAATCTATAAGACAGATATAGAATTTCTGTAAATCTCGCGATACATTTTGAAGCGTTATTCAGTCGAGTTAAGCAACAAATAAAACGTCTATTACATTACTTGTTGTAAAACCCGTCTGCAATGGCCGACCTGAAACATAAAAACCTACAAGTCACCGTTCGGAGCCTTAACTTTTTCCGGGTGAACGGAAAATTTAATTTTCTCTGGAAATTGGTATCCCGGGGCACGGCGGTGCTGCAATGAATCGAATTTGCCCGATAAAACTCTTATAAATACCCATTGTTGTTGGTAGCGGCTAATAAAAATGATGACTCCGATGTTTATAGAAAAATATCTTTATTAACTTTGTCGTATTGTTCCTGATTCGGAACTTGGTACAAGTTTAATGGACGAAAAGTTTGCTATTATTTTTTATTATCTTGTTGGCTTTTAAATAAAAAAAAATTAATGCTTGATGTGTTAACTTTTGCCAAAATCAAAGGTTACATTCAATACAATACATTCTTGATGACCTTTAAGAAAATGTTGTGCTTCTAGACCAAAATATAAAGATAACAAGTCTGCTGTAGACAGCACATCGCTTCTTTAAGGAGCCTGGAACCTGAATTTACTGTAGGAACACAAAACCAGGTTGTTTGGTCTTGATCTTCCGCATAGTGGAAGTACTAGTTTAGTTGAGTTTGAACAAAATTCTAGAAGTAACCGGCATCTTCGCTGTTTCCTGAAATATACCTATATTAAAAACCCAGTCACACTTTTCTCGATCTCGATATCATCAGTTTGATACCTATCTGGATAAACAAACAACTTCGTCATGTATTGAACGATACGTCACGCAAGAAAGCAACGTAAATCCACAGACAAAAGATGAACTCGGTATTGTTTACATTTTTGCGATTTATGGGAATGTATTGCGAGATTTTTTCCCAGGCAGTCATGTTTTCGAATACGATAGTTTGACTATATCGATGGTTGTATGGTTCAATTGGTCATCAAAATAAGAGCAAAAAATTCTTTTATAAAAATATGATTAAGTCAAAGAAGAAAAAGAAAGAAGTTGATGAAATCCAAACAGGAGTTGCAAACGAAAGATTGCACCACCTATTTTAAACTGTGAACCCGTTTTTAATTAGGTTGGTGGTTGGAGGGGATAACAAGAGGACCAGTAATTTGCAACTCGGTTCAACTACCAATTAAATAGATTACCAACAATTTGTTGGTGATCTGGTTAATTGGTATTTGTACCGAGTGTAGCCATTGGTTATTTCTATATATATGAAAGGGTTTTGTGAGCAGAAAAATATAATCTGTGAGCAGAAATAGCTAATTGATCAGCAACTCATGGCCAGCAAACTTTAAAGAGATCAAACTAAGTCAATGGGTTTAAAAAAGGAACCTAACATAACCTAACACTGCCGAGACGGAATGCAGTGATTTGAGGCGTATAGATGCTCGTTATGCTGTGCAATATTTGCTGACCAATTAGTATTTTTGATGATCATTATATTTAATCCCTATATGAAAGACCTCATTATATACGGACTGTCATACGTCCTAGTGATTAAAAAAGAAAATCATAAGAAATATACGAAAAGAGACTAACTTGTTGGCCCAATGATATAACTTTCTGTTGACCCAATGACATAAGTTGTCTTTACGTTTGCAGATATTCGTGGGGCTTTAATCGGAAAAAGTGTTATAGATTATTCTCAAAAGAAATGCCGTGCTGTTACTGAAATTTCCTTGAAAAAATTACCCGGTATGCGGCATTAAGCTTATTAGGGTCTAAAACATAGCTGACGAAATGTATGTTTAGCCTTTTCACTTTTTGTTAGATAAACATGCGTAGTATGTAAGTATGTATATCTTTTAAAATATTAAAATATTCCTCCCCTTTCCTATCCAGAACAACGCGTGTTGAGCTCAGATGCCATCCATACACGGTAGAGTCGACTAGAGCGCGTACCAACAAGTTTGGGTCCTCATACATCTGCCGAACGATCAAGGCATGGAATTCTCTGCCGAGGCACGTGTTTCCTTCTTCCTTCAATCCTGGGTTCTATAAGCGGGGCGTGAAAAAGCACCTTCTCAGGTCGTCAAAGTAGAGACCTCAACATCGCCTCGGCTGCTATAAGGATGGTGTGGACGCCACTGCTCTTAGACCACACGATTGCTTACCATCAGGTGGAGTGTGGTTATTTTGACAAGCAAAATAAAAGAAAAAGAAACATACAGGTTGTTAGGCACACGGTTGTCCAAATGAAATAGAAATCTGGTTTGGGCTATTGCCAACGTGTTGGACTCAGGCAAATTAAATATTATTTTTTTTTTTTATATCATGCAAATTCGAACTTTGTTCTGTTTTTAGCTCTTTCCGAAACATTGACAGGCTGTTATTATTTTTTTTACAAGGTGTCTATAGGAAATAATAATTTTAATGAAATGTAGCAAATGTTAACTAAAATAAAAAATATCATTGTGACAGCTAAACCCATATTCGTTTAACAATTTTACAGTTTTAGTCCAAATTGGCGACCTTTTATTTTAAAATTAAAAATAATCATATCGCCGAAACTGTGAGACAAAATTTAATTTGCCTGAGTCCAACGCGTTGGCAATAGCCCAAACCAGATCTCTATTTCATTTGGACAACCGTGTGCCTAACATTCTGTAAAATAAAATTGTACCTATAGCGGTGATAGTTTAAATGGCTTTAATATAAAAACAGGCATCATATCGATTAAGGAACAAGTTCTGGACATCAGTTCTGCGCCTAGACATGTAGTGTATGTAGATGTGTGTTCTAGACCTTCGAGGACCTTACGATATGCAATAGCCATCACAATATATCAAAGTAATAAAGTCCAACTAAAATTTACAGCATGCCATCGTCATATAAACAAATAAATGAATCATAATAGCTATCTGTAGACAGACATATAAATCTTAGCTCCGATAAATTTTGCCTTGAACCCACCATTATCGATACTGTCGTAAATCACTTAAAGATATTTTAATTAAACATCCTCTATATATCAGGGAGATAGCGCAGGGTTGCTAGTGCTGTTACTTGCCGAGGTTCGGGCCAAAGTTACACACGTTTACGTCAGACACTTTAAACGAATGTGCGCCAATTTCGTTGAAGTTTGTTCTAGTAGAACTAAGATTCAAGACTTCGTATGTACTTTAAAGTAGATAAAATATGGGCCATGAATAAAATGTTTGGGGAAGAATTATATTTGTTTTTGACAATGTTCTTCTAGTTTTCATTATACTTTACCAACAGACGATTAGTGCCACCTTACAATCAGATATATTTATTGCTACTACTTAGACAATTCTCACAGAAAAATTCAATAATATTTTGGATTGCTTAGACATCAAACCTAAACGTTTTCCGGCAGCGAACGCTAACACTTACATCAAAATACCATAGAAGCAATCAACGTCTTAAGGGACATGATATATGTAGTCTGGCAACCCTACAAGCTAAAAGGAGGTGGGATAAAATTAATTTAATTTTAACTTGATAATATATCACGTTGCCCGTCTCCTAATAAAGGAATAATGTTTGCACTAGAATCCATTTGCATTCTTATTAGCGCTACAAAGGGAACACGAGAATAAATCTGATATAACTCATTATACCTGTAATAAGGGTGTATTATCATTGTTTGATTGCGGTGTTTGTCCTTTGCGCTTACCGTTACTGACGATGTTAAAGACGCAAGTGCGGTTCCTAGATCAATAATTATGTTGTGTTTTTCTCTCATAGTTGTAAAGCTTTTGTAAGTACTCGGTATCACATTGATGATTAATCAATATTATGAGTCTTTTACAATTTAATGAGGTGAGATTTTGGATTTCAGAAATGATATAAAACTGCTGCATTGGCAACGTATTAGATGTAAAGTATGTGTTTAACATACCACAAATACTCATAGACTCACGTCTAAATAACCCCGAGAGTAGGTAAAGGTGTACTTCGTCCACATTTCTCCAGTACTTTTTTAGGTCGACGGATTAGACAGTGAGCTTATTATCTTCGGCTCATTTCCTTCCTCTATTCTGCTAATAAAAATTTCTAAACATCTAATAAGAATGACCGATTTGGAAACAAACCTGGGCCCTTACAATCGCCCACATAAACATTATCTTATAGGGCACAGGACTTACAACTTAAGCGAACCATAAAAGAAAACAAATCCTTCTTAATTTTCTCCTCGAATTTCTTCCTAATTTTTATCAAAATAACTTCATAACTTCCAAAGCTCTCAGACATATGAAAGCGCTACAGCCAATGTTAATTAATCACCGAAATACTCCTGAAATCTACTATTCATCCTACAAATGATGCTGCCAAGAATCTACCCATAAAGGAAGTAGGCACGGCAATTTCCATATCACGACGATCAATACCAAAGGCCTTTGATAGTCTACATGTAAACCGGGCAAAGCCAGAGCTCATCCACTACGCCTAATGCATTTTCGTAGGCCTGATGGGCAGTCCGCAACGCTAGATATTTCATTCAACCGCCCAGACTATTCAAGCTCCCTAGATTGCTATTCTGACCCCTTTACCCTCCACGGTAGGAAGGGGTAGACAGCCCCCCCCTTCCCCCGACGGCACGGCGCTTAATTTCCGTATCGTAGGGTCATTAATTTGTAAAGTGATATTTGGTACGTATATGTATTCTGCGATACTTGCCTGCTTATGTTTTGGTTTAGTTATTAAATTTATATTGCAATTTAGTTATGTATCAAGTAACTAAATATCTTTTATATTAAGCTGCCAAACTGACATACTACCTGATGGTAACTGTTTTCGTAGCCAATGATCGCTTGCAATGCGAAAACCGTCACTCGTGCATTGGTTGCGGCAAAAGGGTGTGAAAAGAAAGGAATGGAATGGGTAAGCTTCTGGAACTCTCACTCGCTGGACAAAACGCAGTAAAAATGTTACTACCCTCATATTTTCCTTCAACAGGGTAGCACTTTTGTAGGCGAGCCGCTTTGTTCGTACCGTCACCGAATAATTGGCAGCAACAGTAGAACCTACCATTCTCATTTCCAAAAACCAATCGCGATTTACGTCGCGGGTGTTTCAATTTTGATCTTAGCGCGAGATTCATCGTATTATTCATAGATACACATAGTATGACAACGTACAACTGGCTAAACACAGGTGTAGTTTGTATGCACTGTTTTAAATATAATTATGTAAAATTGTCATGAAATAACAAACTAATAATAATAATTAGACGTCATGCGAGAATTCATCGTGTTCTAGCCATCGTAGCACACAATATAAACCTTAATAAGTTTTATTTCACATTTCATTCGAAACGTACCAGAAGCTCCATACGTGAAGAAGCCACGGCGTCGTAGGTGGCGCAAGGCGCACCAGAGACAATACGTACATATCAGTCGTTCACAAACTCCATTAAACAAACCGCTGCATTAGACCACATCAAAGTGAATGCAACAAAAAGGCGGGAAGTTGTTTATCTGTGGGAGTTTGGCGCCCTTTTTGCGCGCCCTCTGGCGGCGGGATTATGGCGGATTGCCGCTGTCACCGGCGCATTGCCGCCAACTTTTAATTACGACCATTGTGAACTAAGTTTAAGTCGACGACAAAAGAACTTTTTCTAATGAAACTTTGGCCGACGGTGTCGTTATTACCGAGTACTTGTTGGTCTAGTTAGTTTTTGTTTTGATAGAAATCTAGGTGGGGGCTTTGTGCTTCTAAATGCAGCTAGTAAGGTTCACACTTGAAGGAGACAATTCTCCATGTTTACATTGTTATATTATGTAACTCCTAACGTCCTAATAAAAAAACTATGCCTGCAACATGAACGCAATACTCAATAATACCTAATGTAAAACTGTTCAAAGAAAGTAGCCAGTCACTCAATTACATAACGAAACTAAATGAAGCACTCTCTAAACTACCAATAAGGTTCGTTACTGCACATTTCCGAACGCAAATTGAGCTTGTTCGTAATGTTTACACAGAAAACTGAGACACGGCCGTGCATAAATTGCAGAGCTCCACATAATTAAAAATCAACATTTACATTCAATTCGATCTTCGTTGCTTCGTCTATATTATCACGACACGAACATCCACCATGTTATTTTCTTCCATTAATGTTTGTTCTTCATAAATGATTGAAATACGTAATAGTTAACTAATATTATTTTACTTGATGTAATCGAGCGTAGAGAACACGTGTTACACACGAATAGAGATAATTTATTTATATGGCATCATTATATTACAATAGATGAATTGGCTCTTGTGTTTCAACTGTTACATTTTAGTTCTTTACTTTTTTTTTTGTTATTATCAATGACGGATATAATTATATCAGTTTCACAATCAATCGCTTGTTTAGCATTAATTTCTACTTTATCTATAGGCGTCAGAAAATATAAAATAAGAAATAATAAACGGCATCGTCTGTGCGAATCCCACGGTGCATGATGGAGTGATTGAGAAACAAGCTGCCGAACATCTTATGTGTTAGTATACAACTAGGAACAGACTGTGTCTTAACGTGATTGCTGTGTATACCTGTAATAGGCATGCATGTCAGAACTGATTCATTATTGTAACAATAATGATGTAGATGTAACATGTAATGCTGTTGGTGTACCAACGAATAAATAAATAAACATCTTCACAAACTTTTACATTTAAAATATCAGTAGTAGCAGGATTTTAAGTAACGCGTTGGTTAGATTAATAAAAAATCTCAAAACGTATTATTAATATTGTGGTAGATTGTTACTCTCACAAAGCCTTAACGAAAATATGACTTAGTCTTACCACGCTGCTTGCAGATGCGGTACGATTAACTAAAATCAATAAATAAAAGAAAAGTGTAATGTGCCTATAGTAATAAGTATAACTAATGCTTATTTTAGGCTATGTGTATAATGTGTATTCAATACCCGCAATTAACGTAATAGCAGTAATTGAAGTAATAGCATGGCGGCCATGACAGTTAGGCTGGGGTTGTCAGATACGGATTAGAAAGTGCCCGTATTTAAGGTCTATGGAAGACATTTTGGGTAATCTTAGTAAGAATGTTTTACACAACTACATTTTATATGACATTTTGAGACATTTAGGCTTCTACTTCATCTCGCTACCTCCTTTTGTAGCGATCGTGTCATCTCTTGCTCTTAGATTCACTGTGTGGTTTTTCTTCCGAAATACGAATGTAATATGCTAGCTTTAATTTTGGCTAGGTACTGTAATAACTATGTAGTGTCTATCAGTAACGTATTTTGGAACGAAGCATAAAGCATTAACTTATTGTCTGTAAGTTTGATTGCCAGAAAACTACATATATTATCTAGCTCGGTAGTAGTCTTTAGTTAGTCTTTAATACCCATGCAATAAAAAAATTGGAGAGCGCTTCATCTTTCAAATAACTGAGGTCAGTGACTGCCATCACGTAAAGGCATATCGTCACAACTTGAGATCTAGTAGCCTTTTCATCAATAATTAGATATTTTTTAAATATTGTTTACCTGTTTCCACAATTGATGTTGAAATTTACAATCAGGATAGTCGATTTTCTCTCTCTACGACTCTTTAGTGAGTAGTACTCAAAATACCAATTACGAAAAAGACTCCAGTACGGCCATGACGTTGGTTAATTGTAGACACATGATTGAGAAGAAAATAGATAAGGAGAGCCAAGACTTATCCCATCATCTATTCTCATAATTACAAAAGAATTGGTAGTGAAAATAATAGTTTATATCTATATGTCGCATGTATACTTATGTAAAAATATAACGCAAGTATCAGAAGTAGAACAGCTACCTGCGTCATACCTATCCATAATTAGATTTTCCTCCAACACAAAAAGAGAAGGATATTTTACGACGACACACATTATGTTATGTTAAACCGCGGTCAAGTTTAGACTACTTGCATCCCAGACCGTTGTGTGTTTACTAATACATATTAATGATGAATAGAAAAGTGCACTCCATTATGCATTTGATCCTCAAACCAGAGCGATCGAAATAAAAATAGATTTTCGTCGCGTTTGCCTCGAGAGCATCTCATCTATTATAATAAATTTGATCAATATCCCCTTTCGTCTAAAAGAAATTGTGTAGCTTAACACTTTCCAAGAACAAACATTATTTCCGAACGATAAAGTAGAAAAGTTTAACAAATCTATTTGAAGCATAAGAAACTAACAAAGCTATAAAAGCGAAATAATAGTTATGGAAATAGTCTTTCATTTTCCACGAAAGAAAACTACGTGAAACTACCGACAATATGAATGAAACTATAATATTAGAAAAGTTTCGTCCCGGGAAATGAGAAAACGTTGTACGAACTCGTTCGTCTAATACACGTAGTTATAAACTTGTTCAATATAATATCGAGTGGCGGGCCGCGCCGTCTCGCTCGCACTCGCTGCAGCGCTCAAACTGCCCTCGTTTAATTGCATATTCAGCTGAATAATGCCGTCGACCACATAGATATACCGGCGTCTGTCCAAACTATACGTCCACGTAAATATATTATTCCATATCAGCCTCCGCTGCGGCCTTGAAATGAAAATAAAACGCTGCCTGTTACCGAACGTAGCTTACGCAGCTCGTTTGACGAAACAAAAAAAATTAAAAAGAATTTTATTATCGAACCAGCAATGTTTGCGGCGGATCGTATTGCGCTATCTCGCTTCATCCGTTAGGATAATATCAATATTAGACAAGTAATCGATAAAGAATCGATTCCGTCTCGTCGATAAAGTCACGTAAATGTCTGCCGCAGCTACAAGATGACGCATTTTGTAATTAGAATATGATTGTTACGTTGGTAGGACTAGTACGTAGTGTAAGCGATTGTTATGATAATGTTGGCTGCAATAGACGGAGGAGCGATGAAATATTGGCCTCTTTTGCATAAGCACCGCGGCGTAACTCGAGTGAAACGCTTCTACGATGTGCTACGCCGCTACGAGCGGAACTCGTAGCCATCTAATTGCTCATTAACTGTGACGCTAATGAAAACAAATTTGTCGTATAAATGTAAAATATAATTTTTGGTACACAATAAATTCGACTCCAATTTTAGTTAATGGTTATTCCCAGAGATTTAACCATTGTTTGTCAAACGGGTCGTCGGCGAATCTAATGGCTGTCGTAATGAAAATGACAGTTTATTTTATGGCGATGATTTTAACATCTAGTTTTATTTATTTTACATGCCAGGATACTTTACAAGCGTTAGAGCAAACTGCACAAAGAAAATATTGATGAAAACTTCTGTGTATACATACTCGTATCTATTGTTTATCATATGCAGCCATAGAAACCGCAAAACTCAGCTGATAACAATTGACGTAACCGCGTAGAACTATCTCTTATATTCTTATTACCTTTTATATTTTGTTTATAAATATTATTACTGCATTATATATAATACTTTAATTGGTAGGGAACTTTAGAAATATTGAAACAACGGACACTAGATCGCTCAGACTCGCAACATTACCGCGGACCGCACAAATCGTAGCGTAATGCTAAGGTCATCACGTAAACCAAAACGCATTTTTTGCAGCCAATATAACATTGCATTTACATATTATTATTATTGTCACTAATTTAGTAGGAGGCGCTCATAGCCAGTTGCAGTCACTGATCGGTAAACGATTAGCAAGGTTAAACGACGTTGGGTGCAATCAGTCTATAGATGGGTGACCGCTTAGTGGTATTTCATCTGAGCGTCTCCGTGCTTCGGAGGGCACGTAAAAAGTCGGTCCCGGTTGTTGCCAAAATGACAGCAGTCGTTAAGCCATGTCAGAGGCCTACGGGCGGCTTGAACAACTCTTGACAACAGGTTGGCCACTAACCACACGAAAAGAAGAAGAAGTAGGATGCAAGCCAATTACCGGACACAGTACCAGACGTTATGAGACTATTGAGAATTTCTTTACAGGAAAGCTGAGTAATACTTTCCTCGAATCGACCTGAAAACCTCATGCAAAGCACCAGTAGTATTAACTACCGCACAACAATCTCAACAGTCATGTTCCAGAATCTAAAACGTAGACTAGATTTAAAGTTTTTAAGACAAGCGCGTCTTAAAATAAATGTTTCTCCTTGACCCACCAATTCGTTCGGGTGGTACGGCGAATGGCGGTGAAAATATCGAGGTCGCACCGAGCATCGACACGACGTACCTAGACGTCATTAATCAACATTACAACGTATATAGGTCGCATTAGAGGTACCGCTGATGGTCGATCAAAAATGATCTGACGTTTATCAACGTTCCGTAACGTTATAGCTTAAAATTATAACGGTGTATAGTGATGTGATAAATATAAAGTTGTCAAAATAGTGTAGTTCGTTCTGATTGGAACAAATAAAATCTTATGCATAGCCTACGTTTAAGATTTGTAATTTTTTTTTACTTTTTATTTAAGTTTGATTTTAAGTCTCATAATTGTAATTTTACTCTATATTAGTTTGCCTGTTTTTAAATCGCTCCCGTTTTTCACCAGTTTTACTACAAAATTTGATCAATAGGTATTGGTCCAGTGATTCAGCTGTGAAAACGTAAAAAATCACAGAGTTACCCTAGTTTTTATAGTTTTATTCTTTTCTACTATGGCAATGTCAAGTTATGTAACATTTACATTTTAACAGTTATCTTATGTATTAAGAGGTATTTTTATAGCTGTCTTGGCTGACAAGAAAGTTGCAAGACGGAACATTGCTATAACTTGACTTGGGGTTTCATCATTAATGAGGATTAATTACATCCTAGATTCCTATACCTCTGAACTAGTGAAGTCATCAAACAGTGCACCTTTAAAACTTGATATTTCTTTTGGCGATAATATATGAAAACTGCATGTACAAGGCCAATGATCACCACGTTCTTATTTAAGATGAAAACACGCTCGAAAGTGGAACGAGTTGATAAAATGTTTGATCATGTTACATAGCTAAACAGTTTCAGATTTTAAAGATTCAATTATGTTTTTAAACGCTCTTGTATGATATATTTTATATAATTTCATTCAATCTAATTTTGAATTTTTTATGATATGGGGACGTCTTCGTGTCTCATTTTCCCGCGTCTTCGTACGCGTCAAATTTGGAACAATTATTTCTTTGCGTGTAAGAAGTTGATCCAGATACATTATTCTTGACATCTAGATAGCGTATAAGATAAACCATACATCAGATATGAAGTTAGACCTCTAACAATACAACAGTGAATACCGCATTTAATGCGGTGTATTCGTTTTTGCGTGATGCGGATTTGCAAACACGGCCAGGTAGAATTCTAAAATGAGTTGTTTTGGGTTCTATAGCCCTTATTAACTCTTGGTGTAAAAGAGTGTTAGAATGGAGACCATGGGACCAGAAAAGACCTCGAGGACGACCACAGATGAGATGGAAGGATGACATCAAAAAAGTGGCGGGCAGCAACTGGACCCTAATTGCCCAAGACAGAGGAAAGTGGAGAGGATTGAAGGAGGCCTACACCAAATATTTGGTCGATTAAGGCTAAAGAAGAAGAAGAAGCCCTTATAAAGAAAGACCGATCGTATAATTTTTCTTAAATATCTCTTATATACAGTTGAGTAGTTACAATTGAGTATGCACATAATAGATTATATTCTTTTCGAACTAATTGTTTCTATATTCAAACAATGACACTTATACATTTACAACATTGTTTACAATTACATAGTTAACTAAACCTTATTTTATTCTTGAAATAAAATTATTTTTGTAATGAAATTTATGACAGATTCTTCTTATGTAAACTCTACCTCAAACACGAGTTAACGGAACGATTTTTCATATTGAATGGTATTCAATGAAAAGTGTTGTCGCAAAACGTCATACATCACACTGACAATAAAAAAGTCGTCACGTAACCGGGATAACATCACTAGGAGCTCTATATAACTCTGCGTACAAATATTTTGTTTCTTGCCAGTGAAGTAGAATTGAACTTGAAACTGGTTTACTTTTTATTTTTTTAACTCGTATGTTTCCTAAAGCATATCGATTTACAGCCTAACTAATATTATAAATGCGAATGCGAGTTTGTTACACTTTCACGCTGTAACTACTCGAAATCCTCATGTTATTTCGCAAGGGATTAAATATAATGACCACCAAAAATACTAATTGCGCAGCAAAATATGCTTACTAAAATATATCATAACCAGCACCTATACGCCTCAAATCACTGCATTCCGTCTCGGAAGGGTTAGGTTATGTTTGGTTCTTTCTTAAACCTACCGAAAAATAGGGCTCCGTCGACTTAGTTTGATGTCTTTAAATATATTTTGGTGTGCAATTAGTATTTTTGGTGAGCATATTTTTGGTGAGCATATTTTTGGTAAGCATATTTTTGCTGTGCAGTTAAATACTACCCATTTCGTAACACTTACGCGATAACATTTACGCGAGCGAGGCCACGGGCAAAATCTAGTGTTGTATATTTTTATTTGAAATAATGATGTAATTAATGGCATTGTTAAAATGAGTCAATCGATTTAAAATAGTCACTCAGAGTGAATCATACATTATGTATGATTGTAATGTAGTGTAATGGTATTGCATTTAGATTGTCTTAGTTGGATATATATAAATTTTCGCGTTATAAACGCGAAAATTTGTTTGGATGTATGGATGTTTGTTACTCTTTCACGCAAAAACTACTGGACCGATTGCGATGAAACTTGGTACGTAGATAGCTGGAGACCTGGATTCACACATAGGCTATTTTTATCCCGATGTTCCCACGGGAACGGGACTTAGGCGGGTGAAACCGCGGGGAAAACTAGTAAGTAATAAAATTTAAACGAAACATAAAAGCATTTTCAATGTTTCTCTTAAATACTTCTACGCTAACCTGTTACTGTATATGCAATGATTATGATATACAAAAGTATTGCAGCTGACTTTAAATTACATGTCATTTACAACAAAGTGAAATGTATAAAGCTAAACGAGGCAAAAACTAACTACTACTTACATTCATAATGTTAGAGTTTCAGTTTGAAATGCATGCGACCGTTACGATTCATATAATTATGCGTTCACTGAGTTTTCATTTCCAAGCTTTAAACTTTTGTCTAAACTTTATGAACCCTGCCAGTGATGTGATAGTAAAATAAGCAGTTATTAAAGAGCCGTATACCATCGTTACTCACTGAGAAAGACAAGGACAACCTTATCTGAAAACAACACACAGAATGAGGAAAAGGAAAGAATTGAATATGTATCCTAAATACGAAACAAATCTCTGCTTAATTCATAAATAAAACAGATTTTCCATTCAAGTTTATCCGATATCTAAATTAATTCACTTCATTTCTACTGTTTAGAAGCTTAATGTTTAATCGTATAATACTATTAACAAAGTTTTACACTTCTTATAGAACTTCATTATAACTTTAATAACGACGTTAAAGAATTTCATAAGCGCCACTCTTATTATATTTTACACAGCTTTTTTTATAAAAGACTTGTAAAACAACCTATTAAAGCACAAGCTCATCTCAGCGTATATCTAAAATTTGTAATTTGTTTATCAAACGTCTGTTATAAGTACGTATAGTAAGATGTGTATGGGGAGCGCGCGGGTGGCGCGGGCGAGGTGCGGGGGGCGGGGGCCGCGCTTGCCGCGCTCGTTCCGTCACACGGGCAGCAGTCACGTGCGACGACGCCGGCTCACAACGCGTTTTACGTAACATATCGATTCCCGCTGCAGCTATCGATCGCCGATCGCCCGATGCACATCACTATAAGTCGGTTTCCCGCGCAAATTTGATTTTGTATTTTTTCGGACGCGTCGCGTGTGTTGTGTTTTTATTTTTTTAATTTTGTGACGCGGCCTTGGATTTTTCGGTCGAGCCAAAGGTTCTCGGAAGAGTTTCGAGGTAGGTTTCACTTATTGTTCTGAATTAGTTTGTGAGTAATAAATAAATGCATGATGGAAAAATGAAACCGGTTCGATTGCGCTAAATCGCTTTAGTTAAAAGGTCAATACTCCGGGTGGCACGCGAGCAAGACGCAGCGATGAATGTGGAACGATGCTCGTGCTGGAGTGCCTCCAGTCGATCAAACCATGACGGACTCTTGTGCACTTCACGGCACGTCTCTCAAAAATACATTCCCAATTTTCCTTGCGGATAAATTGGTTGCTACGAACGCAACAGTCATGCACTTATTTTTTTCCCTAGGATGCACTTTCTACGATCGTTTAGGTTAAAGTTAAAATAAAAAGTCTGTAAATAAGGTATTATGTTTAGCGCTAATTTAATTAACACCTGTAAATTGAAGTTTTAATATCTGTTGGTACATCACTACTTCCTAATATATATAGTATTTAAAGAAATATTACAAGGTAATAGAGAAAATAAAAATAATTAGGGTTGTTATTGCTTAAGCTGGTTATTTAGTGCATTTGCAAATATGATATCGGTATTATTTTCATTTTGTCAGTTGCAGAAAAAGTATACATTTTTACATACTTACATTACTTAGAATTAACTTTTTGACTACCTTGGAATTGCTGATAGTAAAAATTTTAAGAAGATTTTGTTACAACCAATTTGTCTTGGTAGAGTAAAAAATTTAATTAATCTCTATCATCTAGGTCTTAAATATCTGTTAAAATTATCGGCAATTGTGACTTTATGTAATCAAAATTATGTTTAATTTTAGTCATTTCTAAAATAAGATATTTTGTAAGACTCTTTAATTTTTATATTAAATTGGTTATTCAACGAAAATGACAAAAATATTTAATATAAATAATGAAATCACCTGCTTATTTAGCCCGCTTTTCACGTAATTATATGAAGATTTTCGCATTTAAACTAGATACATATTTTTTTGTCAAATATTAATAAAATTATAATAGAGTAAAAAATAATCAATCGCCACATTTATCGTAACATTTTATGAATTTATCTCCTTAATTTTTATTTACCATAGATAAAGTAAGGCAGTTTATCAATTTCCTTTGTCATAAAGATTAGACGAATATTTAACTTAACAAAAGTGGCGTTAGTATTTATGCTGGAATCGCGGGGCCTTCGCCTCTTCCTCATACAATATTTTACTTGATAACCATTACACATTCCTAGTTACGCATTTATTACTTCCGTGTCTGAAATAAAAAATCTAAAGTTTCAACTATCGTGTATTTAATATGCAATGCACCTATTTACTCCTAATGATAACAACAAAAAAAAGACTGATTTTGACTCTAAATGTTTCGTTATATATCGTGTACCTAATAAACATATAAACAAACAGCAGTTTCTTAAATAATCAAATTACATTTGGTGCTGTTAAGAAATAAAATTAAAAGTCCAGTAAACCAAAAACGCTCATAATAAAAAAAAAATGTTACTATATAAAAGGAAAATACTTATTTCTTATTATGACTCCACTATACATATAAATATAACTAATTATAATATTGATTTATTATAATTAGTTATCCTTTGGAATCAAACATACTGAACTATTTACAATAAATCAATATTCTCCGTAAGTCTATAAAAAACGGGAAGAGATAAATTTACAACGACAACATTTCGTTATGTAGAGCTTACAATAAGAAGAGTACTGATAGCTAATTAACACTTTACATATGGTTGCAATATTTTGAATGAATATAAATGAACTAACTGGCCTGCGCAACTTCGTCTGCTTCACATAAAAGAATTTTCCCTATTTTGTAATATTTTTCATTGATGCTCCGCTCCTATTGGTTGCAGCGTGATGTTATATAGACTATAGCCTTCATCGATAAATGGGCTATCCAACACTTAAAGAATTTTCAATTCGAACCAGTAGTTCCTGAGATTCTTCAGCTTTATAATATTAGTATAGATAATGACACATTCTTGTATCCTAGTAATTTGTATCGTAATACAAAAAATTTTTGGCATTTCCCGATGATTTTCTTTTTATATATGATTCATGCACCATTATATTAGAAAATGGCACGGACATGAGGTTCTAAAGCATTTCCGTTCTAAAATACAATATATACTCTACCCAAACTAACAAAAGATGAATCAGCAAAAACTTACAAAACGAAAAAATTAAAACCGAAAATAAAAATTACTAAACGGACATTACTAAATGTAATATAAACCAATTTTAAAATGAGATTAGATAAAGAATGACCATATAATCACTAAAATGTTGTATTCTGTCAACAACGAGAACTCACATTCGTTGCCTGATTCATTCCTCTCTGTTATCTCCCCTTATCGTGATGTAAAGTTTACACAAAACACTTAGATTGTGTGCCTATATAGATAACACACACTGGCCCCGATTCAGATATTTAAAAAAATAATCGTACAGACGCTCTTGATTTGACCTTTGAAAAAAATATGGCGGTTAATATAATTCTAAATTTAAAACATAATGTCTCGCGTGGGGTATACGGCCTCTGCGCTCATAGTGGCGTGTTTGTATCAGTCTCTGGACAATGTTACCACACGCAGTAGTGACACGAGGACTTGTTAGTAGTATTATGCGTGGCGAATAAAAATTTAGGTCACTCTCGCGTTGGCTGGCCTCGATTCATTGAGAGCTCGAGCCGATCGTGCGTGGTCAGGTCGATGTTTGATAGTGTTGTAAATAAAAACACGTGGCTACGCATCACATCTGGCCGAACAGATAACAACGCGATTCTAGGAAACAAAATCCACTATAAACAGCGGCATTTTGTATTCCCCATTCACAGAGCGTCCAATTAGATTCATTGACGGCGATATCCGCGGCCAACCACGTTCAATATACTGCTCCACTTTTTAATATTTGTTAATACATTTTGCGAGCCGAGTTTCTTGAGCAAACGTTTTAATATTCATGCATTCGTGAGGTAAAAGCAATCAGAAATGAAAATTGAACCCATAAATTGAGGGTGGAGAAAAAATAATGTTGTTTTTACTTTGTAACTTGTATGTTGGAGCTATCGAGATGAATGATCGCGGCGGTATATTAACGAACGCGGGATTATTTTAATAAGCCGGTGTATTTTTAAAAAAACGAGCCAGAAAGGCTGTCTGCGGACAAGCGGTCGCATAAAAAGTGAAAATCAATATTGTCGGCAGCCGCCGGTAGGAGTCTGGATAATTGGAAAATTCTCTGTACGTTGAAAGCTATAAATTTTCACTTTTGTCCACGTAGAACCTTCCCGTTGCATTAAGGTTGATAAATTAAAACAAAATGCAGGCTGAGTGCTTTTAATCTCGGATTATTTTTAAGTGGCCAAGATTAATTCCGTTTGGGAATGTCTGATGGATGCTTTTGCACGTGTTTTATTAATAAAATCATATGTCTTCGAGGGTTTATTGATATTATGCAGTTGTAGAGTATTTTCATTACGTCTATGGTATGGTCTATTAACCTGTTACTTTATTTATTCTCTGATTTAACTTATTCATCAATTAAAACTACTATAACTGCCTTACTAACTTATCCTGACTCCACTACCGTTATCAAGTGCCTGATTATGATTATCTTAAAGAAATTTGTCTTAAAGACAAAATCGAAAACAGCCCCTTGTTCACGAAAGAACACTTGTTAACACAAGCCCTTTTATGTGAGCCCTAAACAGAGCTGGCAAACTATAGACCGTATACTCGATAACCCAAACTTTATCACACCACGCCTTTATATGATATATAATCATATAAACAGGCACAAAGTAGCCTAATTAAAAATAAAAAAAACTATGCAATTTAAAAATCTAAAATATTCTTCCAAGCTAAGGTTCAGCCACGTTTAAATATTGAAAGCGACCATAAAAAATATATAAAGTAATACTGATGCCTACATAGGGCTTTTAACAGAGAACGTAAATTTTAATTGTGGACGTTTTCACGACCGCTATAATTGACTTTACGAGTCATATCAACTGCAATTAGCCGCGGTGCTCCTGCCGCGACTTATGTGTTCATACTGTTTTTTGATATATTCACCGAGACTCTACAAGTTATTTATTTTACCTTGCTCTTCTTTGAACAAGCCTCTCGTGATATATTTTAAGCATAGTTTAGTAGTTCTCACCCGCGACTTTGGTTGTATGTATTTACACATAAGATGACATTCATCCCCAGTTTCAATTCTTCTTCATTGCAAATTTCAGCAAATTCGGTTTACTCTTAAACTGCTGAAATACGCAATATAAACTTTTTGTTATTAATATGTTATGTAAAAACGACTTCTGCTTCGTCTTCTCCTTTTAAAGTAAAACCAATATGCCTGACATTTTGAAAGCTATTTATTTCATAAATGTAGAGTTACTTTCAAATAAAAACCAAATCAATATGACATTACTAATTAAAATTTTAAGTAAGTGAGACTTATCGAAGTTAAAAATCTTTCGGCGCCGACTTAGTATTTATTTTTATAATTTCAGACTTGGAAGTAAACAAATAATTACACAGATTTTAAGCGTTTTAGTTTATTTTACAAATAAACTAATACGGATAAAAGTAGACATTACTCAAACTGATATATTCCGATCATAAAATAGAGCCATATTTCATTTACCATAGACATTTACGATCATTTGAGAGTCTATAAAACAGCAGTATGGCTAAGGGTAAAACATTTCCTATGTACTTTCACCACAAAACTGGGAACTTTCTCAAACAAATGAGGTGGTATTTGCATTTTTTTGTTGAGGTTATAACGGTCACTAGCTGCCGTGATGTGTTTTTAATTTCTGTCAACGTTTCGGCAATACCAACCTACTTTTATATTTTATAATGTTCGGGATGGCTCTGTGGGTAGAAGAGCTTTCGTCAAAATATACACAGACTCCTAGAGACTCTAATGAAACTCGCTTGATGATGAGACATCATAGATTGCTACACTGAGGCGCTACTTCCATCTTTTATTATATGCGTAAAAACGATACAAAGATGTATGGTCTGTAAAGCACTATCTCGTTTCCACATGCAAAAAAAAATCAACGGGTTGCACTCCGGGAGTGCCGGCAGAAGTGAAAACTTGAATATTAACGTTGTGCATTTTTGATATTTTGGAATGGTTAGGGAATAATTTTACACGAATTGCTTTAATTATCAGTATAAAAGTACTATCATTTATGTAGTAAAACACAATATTCATTTATTGCGCTATCGTACAGAAATATGACAATTCTCCCTGCGTCTTACCAATTTTCGATCAGGTCACATGTCCTGACGCGAGTTTAACATTTTTTACCCATCACAAAAAAGTGCACAACGCTGCTAAAGAAGTTTTCACTTCAAAAACTGCTATAAGAGATGGTGTGAAGTCCTCGTGTTACCGATCCTGTAAAAAGAAGTACAGCACATCGCCTCCTGATGGCGCTCTTAAAATCCTATCCAACATTGAACTCAACCTTCGGTTATTAAGCTTTAACATTTTAGGATAGCAGTATTATAAATTAAACTATTTGATACGCATTTTATCGCGTTGTCTATTTTAAAGACTATTATTACATCATTTTATAACTATTAGAATACTACAGCTGTTCAACTTGATGTTAGTTTTTTTTCATATGGTGTATGGCTTAGAGTGTCTAATATGTGTCCAGTGGACCCACTATTCGCCTTATTCCTAGACATGGAGCTACTACTGACTAAAATCCCTAACAGAATAACTCAAAAGCACGGTGGCTGCATTAAGCACTTTAAGCAGTAAATGTAAATAAAAAGCACTTGACCACCGAAACAAATAATGCAACATATGACGATAAGTAAACAATTTGTATATTTCTTAGTCAACTACGCGAAACTGCTTAACATATTTGGATAAAACTTGACACACAGACCAAGTATTAAATAACCATATAGAATACTTTTATCCCGGTATGCGTTCAGGATACAAGCGAACAAAGCCGGGAGCAAAGGCTAGTATATCATAATAGTAGATAAACACAGAACAATTATATTTACATAATAAAGATAAGAGAGTTCTAAGAAAATGCATCAATCTTGTAATGTCAAAACATTTATATGAAGTCAACTGTATCGATATGTAATGGGTCGATAACACTTCGGATAATTAGCGGCAACTAATGAAGTTCATGCCTTGCTCTTATCACGTGAGGCATTATGGCGCAGCGATAGTGACTGCTGTGCATGAAGTCTCGCGATCGATTTCCATATTGGATCAAGGTCTTAGTAGGAGTCTGAAACTGTGTTTAGTAGGTTACTTTCTTCTTTTTCGTGTGGTTAGTGGCCAACCTGTTGTCAAGAGTTGTTCAAGCCGCCCGCAGGCCTCTGACGTGGCTTAACGACTGCTGTTAACTTGGCAACAACCGGGAATCGACTTTTTACGCTTCCCACTAGGCTATCGCTGCTTCTTCTTCGCCTTCAGCGGTATACAGGTGTGGGTATGCAGCTTCTATTTAAAAAAGAAGAATTACTAGTTTTCTTGATAACCCCTTTAACTAAGCTTTACTTCAAAATTAACCCATTTGCTGTCCCGTGATAGATACAATAGAAAATCTATTGTTATGTATCATATATTATGTGATTCATCGGACAGGGAACCTTTTAAACTTCTTCATACGGATTTTATCGCGTTGTTTAAAATACTATTATTACATAATTTTGAAACTATTAAGGCCATATTCATAAAACTTACAAGAGGCTTATAACATCGTTATAAGTTAAAATTCTAAAAAGTATTGTTTATAATAATGCATAAGAATGCTAGCTTTCCTAATAACGATGCTGTATTGAATAAAGGTGAACAAATTAATTTAAAAAATTATGAATAAAGTTTTATCACAATGTATTTATCAGACATACTAATCATTTTAACTACTCATCGTGTTAACCCTTTGGTAAGATATTTTCTATGAATAAATAAAGAATATTTATGTTATTTAAATTTTTTAAACTATTTAGGTTTAAGTTTACGCTTTTCCCGGCGTTTCGGTTGCTTTGAGGAGACTGACTAAACTATACTGCTTGTATTAGGAATGACTTTAGATCAATAGTGAAACGGATTTGATCCGTGTACTTCGCGATCACAAATCCGTTGCCCTTGGGTACTGGCGCGATAATGCAAGGGATTTGAACCCATGACCTGTCAATCACAAGGCAACCGGTGCTTCATTATTTGAATCACTACTCATCCTAATCATGAAATTTTGCATACACGTTGTCAGGGAAACAGAAAAAAACATATATGATATCTTTCCCACAGAAATAAGTCCGGTAACTAAACCTTGTCGGCCTCGATGGCGTAGTGGTTAGTATAACCGACTGCCACGCCTGAGGTCGCGGGTTCGATTCCCGCACAAGTCTAACATTTGTGTGCTTGAACATGGATGTTTGTTTTGGTCTGGGTGTTTCTATGATGTATATATAATATATATGTATTTACAAAAAAATATATATATGTATGTTTATCCGTTGTCTAGTACCCATAGTACAAACTCTGCTTAGTTTGGACTAGATGGTGTTGTGTGTATGTGGTAGAATATTATTATTATTATTTACGCGAGTAACGCCGCGGGCAAAATCTAGTTAACATTATAAAAGCAAATATGAGTTTGTTCTATTGTTACGATTTTACGCCTTAACTACTCGACCGATAATCGTGAAATTTCGCATACGCGTTGTCAAGGGAACAGAAAAGGACATAGCAACCTAACCTATGGTATATTTACGCAAACGAAGCCGCGGGCGAAATCTAGTTAGATATACAAAGCACAAACAGATAAATGGATGCGTGTCGTTTTTATGTGCAAAGTAATCGCAAGTAAAATGTCAGACCGCGTGGCGGCGTTCACATGTTGGACGTGACACACGCTCTGTTCCATTCATGATTGTGCCACGTGCTTGTACAATACAGCTTTCAATATCGTGTTTTATTTCAACTAGCTTGTAAGCTAGTCGTTGGCACTGATAGTCTGTGCAGTAACGTGGGTTTGTTCAAGTGTGATTGGCGGTTTTTGGCTAACTAAAAATCAAAAATGCTTACAACGCTCAGCTCTAAAGTTTAGTCCAATTACATAATAATATAATGCATTTTATGAATTGGGCAATGTGTTAATTGGTGCTTGTGATAGGCATTTTGAGTAACACCAAAGAATTTGGTGGACTGCATCACCGTTTCGTAACGGTAGTCCTAAAAGTCTGTTAAGCTAAAAGGCGATATGAGTACCGAATAATCATTACTTACCTCGCTCATCTAGCCTACAAACCAAACTCTTTGCTGCGGTAAGTAGCGAACCGTATAGATAACTATTGCTAGCCTTTCTAGCTTTACGACCTTTTCTAACTATTGCTAGCCTTTCTAGCTTTACGAGCTTTTCTAACTTTAGCAAGCTTCTCTAGCCTTTATAAATTAACTAACTTATATAGCTTTACCTAGCCTGGGCCCATATTAAATGGTAGCGTAGCTTTTAAAACGTGATTGCGATACATTTCTCATAACAGCCGACATAACATATAACGCTATGTTTTATATAGTCTTAAGACTTATTAGCTAGTGGGTAGGACTAGCCTTGGTTAGATTAATTGCGCGATACGATGATAAGATTAAACTGACTCACTCATACTTGTACCACGCGAGCGGCACGCTAAATACATACTTTAAAATAAACCACAATTTATTATCTAACTGACACAAGTACCTAATACTCAGGCTCGATAGTAATATCTGTGTCTCAAACATTTTTTCGCTCTGTGGCAACCTGTTAAATAAAAGTCAACAGTTGACAACTTTATTCGCCCGCCGTAATGGTGTAAACTTTATCAGCGTCAACAATCAAACAGCGATCTTGAACGTTGTTTACAAACAGAGCTAAATGACTCCATTCACGTCTCGCGACGCCCTCCTCATATTTCCCGAACGAAGCCCCCGGGATCCGGCGGGCAGACAACCGTAAGATATCCGCAGGAGTGCCGATCCCGCCCTTGAACTTGTACCCGACAATAGGGACGTTTACCTCCTAACTCCTTATATAAAACGAGATTTATTTTCACAACCTATTTTCGTCTCGACCAACTCAACAATATTACATCAAAACATTTCCGCACAAACTTCCAATGATAAGATAAGCTTATCGAAACGAACGTTGGACGTTTACAAGCGCCTTCGTAACAACACAATAACGTGGAAACGTAACAGCGCACACTATTGTACAAGTGAATAGCCAATTCCGCGAAGTAAAAATATAAAATTAAACTAGCAGTGGTCTAGCTGCAGTCTAGTAGCAATAAAAACATAGTTAAACCGGGAACGTGTGAACTTTCCCCGTGTTTACACCGAGGTGTTCGTGCAAAGAACTGGTAAAGCCGGGTGCCAAGACCGGGTGAAATATATCCGGTCGCCGGGGAATACTCGCAGACGCGCGGCAGACGGCCCTTGAACTTTAGCCGGGTACCCGGCCGGTAATAGAGCGGTTGAATGTGCGTGAAACTATGCGTAAGGCACCCGTCACACGGCCGCTACACAAATTCTCTCCCCGACGGCATCCATCTTCGCAACGTCACAAGACAAATGTGCGACGCTCCTGCTCTCGTATATTAGTATTCTGTTTTGGTTTACGTCAAGGAGTTCTGAATGTCGAAGTGCCGATCATTATGGTGAAACGTCTTTGTTAGAGGACAGATATCCGCTTTTGTTTTGTAAATTATGTATTTGTACTTGGCCATTATGGTATAATTACTGATATTTTGGGGCCTCCGTGTGCGGTGACAAATAGTATGTACTTCTAATATATTTAAATATGCACATTGAATTAGGCAAGTTAACACAATAGTTTTAGGCATACATTTTTGAAGTGAAAATTTCTTTAGGCACGTTGAGCAATTCTTGGGTGAACAAAAATCATGGAACTCGCGTCATCGTCACCGAAAGCTTTCCATTTTTAATTATTTTAGGTTTATAAAGAAGTGTTTATGATCAAGGATTAAAGTTTTCACTTCTATCGGCAGTCCCCAAACACCGCCCCAAATTTTTTTTAAGATGACTGCTCTATCCTATGTAATTTATTTCGTACAATCTACATCAAATCTCACCCGTCTAATAAGGCTAGAACCACATCGTATAAAAAAAACATTTTAAAAATATACAATTCCCTATTTCAAATAATATTCTATCGTTCTGTTTGAATCTTGCCAAGACATCGTGACAAATGGTCGTTATGGTGAAACCCGGATAACCGTCTGCTCGGGTCTCGTTCAGAGTTTTATCGGTATAATTTTCACACCGCAAATGTGTTACTGAAGAATCTTACATCACATTCAGCCAGATTTTTAGCGTTGCATTTAATATTGGACAAAATACTGGCTGGAATCGAGTTCGTAATAAAAAACGTTGAAATTCAAGATGGCGACTTCAAAATGATGTAGCCGAACATGACATCAGCATTTTCGTCGTGACGTTTTTCTTAATCCATAATACTTACTATATAGTATCTACTAGACTTACTATAATAACAATTATATTTTATGCAAAATAACAATATTTGTTACGTTTTAATGATTATACTTGATCTTCAAGAAGAACGTAGTCTACTTGAAACATACCCGAGTGATTTCGGGGATTACAGCTAGTTTTGTATAATTTCGTATAATATTTAGTAGTTTATTGTTCTTATCTTATTTGGTAGAAATGTATTAATATTAAAGTTAGTTTCGGGTATAAAAATAATAAAGTAATTTTTCTAGTCTTGCCCAAATCTTGACTTTTGTAATACATTTTCAGCTAAACAATTCGCCAAGCATTTTTCTTCATTCTAGTGCACAACAGTCGAAAGCCAGATCGTTATGATATATCGATTGTGATGTATTGTTTACGGGAAAACTACAAAAATAATACTCAAGTACTGTAGGTATTTACATGTGAATAGGGATTTAATTGATTTATAAGGCATTCTGAAAGATACAGAATCATGGCAATATATTAAACTAGCAGTCCCGACAGACGTTGTCCTGTACACACGAAAAAAAATAAAAAGGAACATATCTAAACCATTCTCGAATCCACTTGATCACACACAAAAATTTCATCAAAATCGGTTCAGCCGTTTAGGAGTTTAATTACAAACACACGCACAGAAGATTTATATATATAAAGATTATTTGGCCGTCAAGTAATTTGCCGATTATTAAAGAAATTCTGACGAAGAAAAATGTGTACTTAATGAATATCTGACTGTTGCTAAAACTTAGCAGCTATCCAGTTTAAGCTTGCTGTCAAATTATTTGACTATTAACGCTTGCAACACTTGCAATTTGCAAGTAACATTAATAGTGTCACCAACCCTTCAAAAAATGCTGTGCTGCCAGCTCAGGAAACAAAGATTAATAGTCCTCGCTATGCACAGCATAGCGCCTTCTTTTAAGGAGTTTGGATAACAAGAGAAACTCGCAGCAGTAACATAACATAAGGCTGCTTCGATGCAATCTTCCTTCAGTTGGTTCATGTTTGTGGTTTGGAGGAGTTTAAAAGTTGTAAACATATCATAACTCATATGAAAAATAATAATAAAATGAATATGAATACAGATATTATTTTATTAATTATAATCTGATCTGCAAACTCAGTTCGGATATTCTATGTTCTGTTTTACCTTTAGAAATACTCTAACCAAGTCGGTCAATACAGCCAGTAAACTTTAGAATTACATAAAAAGTATAAATAAATTCTACGTTAACTTCAGTTACAGCCGAGGCCGTTTCCATTCGCGTCACGTGACGTTAACCCTTAAATAGCCCACAATAATTCAAAGAAGGCCAATAACGTCCCGGACCTAGGGCAAGGTAACAAACTGTTATGCCCGGTTTAGATCCGTCTCAGGCGGGTCACTTCACCCGGGCGGGCGATGACCCCGCACCGCCCGGATATCGACCTTATAATTAATTGTAACTTGAGAATTTTGTTGAACTTTGCAAGTGCTAAATTGTGACCTGACGTTCTTAATTAAATTTTGAACTTTCGCGTCCCGTGATATTCATAAATACCAATTGAGAATTCAGACAATCGTGCTTTATTTCCAATGTTTAACTCTAAGCTAAAGTGTTCAGATCATAACTCCAAGCCGAATAAACAGTGCACCGTACGAATATTTAGCTATCCATCTATACTTCTCTTGTAACGTTACTAAAAAGTCAGCCATCTTGGCAAGCTTCTAAGCCTGATTGCAAGAATTTCTTGGCCTGTTTAATGTGTAAGTTTACTGTTTATAAATATTTCTCTAACAGTGTTTTCTTTTAAAGTATACTTAAAATTCGTTTCTTCTAAACGCAAGTTACACTTTTTAAAAAGGTTTTTAACCAACTTCAAAAAATGAGGAGGTTTTTTATGTTGACCTATGGATTTTCTATTTGTTTCAAATTCGACAATTACATACTAATTTTATCGCATTTGTTGAGCATTAGACTAAAAAACAGGTATAACATTTTTATTTTATTTTGTTTTGTTACATGTTGTACAAACCCAATAAAGATGCCAAAAAATTACTAAACCGTTTGACAGTTACGTTTAATCAAAATAGTTTCGAAATATATTAAAAAATTCTGTAGCTGTACAATACGTAATAAAACCGAGGCGTGTAAAAACCGCTAAGTCCTCCCTCGAGTAAAATACAAAAGCATTTCTTTCATAATTCACTATTGTATCACTGTGAATCATAAACAGCCATTTAATTCCTAATCAGTGACGTGATACGTCACTATTGTTTAAAAAATATTCATATGCTAACAATGTAAAGCTATCCGGGTGTTCAACCGGTTTTATCAGTTACCCGGCTGCTGACACGTCCGGTCGATAACCTACCCGCATACGGTCAAAGTTTATCAATCAGGACTTTGTAGTTCAACTTATTATTGAACTAGAGGATTGTATTGTTTTTTAACATGGCAATCTTATCTCTGTGGTTATTTTTAATTTAGAAGCTGTAGAAATGAGGACTGTTTTAGAGTTTAAGTTGTCTATGATAATTTTTGGCCGTTTGTAGTTTTAAATACTAATTTGAAATTTTCTTAGGTTTTCAACTTTATCTTGCAACTATCTTCGAGATTATAGACGTATAATTTATACGCCTGTACTTGAGATTTACCACAGTTTATAAAATAATTTTACATTTTAGTACTCTGAATAATGATTACTTGATTATAATTATGTCTTATAATATTGTCTAACATTTAACGCAAATGTTACACATTAAAATTAAACTACTTTATACGAATTTTATCATCAAATTAACGTTACTTTTGAAGCTATTAAATTATTATTATCTATTCGAATTATTAAATTATTTAATTACATATCTTATTTTAAATTTCGAATAGTTTTAGGTTATCATACAGCGATGGCAGTGTCGTCAAAACTAGCTGTTTGCGTTCGAAATGTGAATTATCGTTACTCAAATTACGTATAAACATAATGATTAATAGTTATATATATCCTAGCTTAGGTACTTCAATTATAAATAAAGTCGTAGTTTCATATAGGAAAATAACAATTACTACTACGCCTCTAAATATTCCCTTATATACCTACCTATATATAATTAAGTCAAGGTTTCGTCAAGGAAAACTATTGCGCCGTTTCCTTTCAATAACAATACTCGACCACAAAATATTTAATACAAACGATAAGTCATATTAAATATTATTATGTAATCGCCTATAATAATAATAACACTAATATGTGTTTATTGTTTGCAGGTCTTACAAGACATCAAGGTAAATATACTTTGTCCTTGTCTATCGTATTCTTTCTCGTTCACTCTTTCAGTTGCGTTTTTCTTGCACGTTTCACTTATATTTTGGTAACGCTTGTTTTTACTAACGTTATAAATATAGTTTACCCGTTATTTTGCTATAGTAACAGCTTAATTGATAGTGTCGTCAATAATTGTGTGTAGTATGCTTTTATTTTCTTCACTGCTAAATATTATGAAGAATTTTCAGCCAGCGTTATTCTAATAAATGTTCTTCTATTATAAGTTTTAACAAACCTTGCTGCAACTTAAATGTAACAATCGTGAACATAACATTGCGATTTTAATCATAAAATTAATAAGATATTGACATTGTTTTTCTAATAATATATTTGTATGTGTTCGAGAGCATCTAAATATTTCAAAATACATAGCCACTAAGACACATGACATCCGCGAAGGTTCGATACGTCGTGGGGGGAGGGGAGCGGGAGGGGACGGTCGATGGGTCAACGAACTCGGGAGGATTTCGAAACACCCTCTTACCCATCCCCCCACCACTTATTTATTTATTAAAATTTACCTACATTGTTCCAAAGCGAGTGTTTAATAAGAAATTTAATTTCCATCTCACAAATAAGATGGTTAATAGAAAAAAATAATGGCTGCTTTCTTTGTAAGCAAAATTGAGATTGGTTTTTCCTTATGGATTGGATGTGATATCGTTTGCTAGTACAGTATGGATTATAGGAATAGTGCAGCGATGTAAGTGATGACAACGTGGTATGCTCTATATAGGTTTAGTTATTTCAAGCCTCGGTATACCTTCAGTATTTATGGAGACCCCTGTGAACAGGAAAATTGTTATTCAAACAATTTTATTACCACTTAAATCACTATGCTATCTATTCAGATAGCATAGTGATTTAAGTGGTCGCCTTCTCATTACTGCGCAGAGTGATGTGGGTTCGATCCTCGTGACAAAAATATATGTGATACGCAAATAATAGTTTCAATGCTAGGAGTCCTTTGTGTACGTTGTTTGAATGCTTGTAAAGTCCCTCGAAACACGAGTGATTGCGGAAGTTGTCTTCATACATAAATACATACAATCATTTCAGATTCCTGGAGGAATAGAGAAAACGAAGGGTTTCCACGTTCCAGGAATATTTCTCTGACTTACTTTAATCCCATTACATTATTCATACACGCACGTCAGCCTAGGATTCTCCTAACCTGTCCATGCTCCAGAACATTTCTGATCTGATCCGAGCACATTACAGTCACAAATCCTTAGGTTTAGGGAAAGACTTATCTTTTTTTGACTTGTGACTTTCAAACAAACTTTGTCAATAACAGCGCATTTTTTAAAGTTTTTAAACAGATACTGATTTGCCAGTAATTTCTAAAGTTGTCAAATTCCTTTTACCTGTAATTATGGAATCCTTTACATTATTTTTTTTTGCCTTCCTTTTTTCAATACGTTTATCTCATGGCATAAGTATTCGCATATGGTTGCAATTCATTGGAGGTTTCCAATTCAAGCATAATATTATTAATTTTTTCTGTCACGAAATTCTCTGTAACAACACAGAGTCCACAAATGTGCAGACAACAATAGCCTCGAATGTTACGTGAGATCTTAAACATAACTGGTGAAATAAGGTTGTAATACCTAAGGTTACAAAAAAAAATCAATTCGTATTTAATATTATAAGTATAGACAAGGATTTACGAAGTTTTGGATAGTGCCTTTCACCGTGGTGTACACATGCATGCCACTTACCATCAATACGATATAACATAGTCAAAAAAGAACTGCTTAGTAACATCAGGAATAAAAGTCTTGAGTCTATGAATGTATGTGCCATAGAGATGTAGAGTCATTTCGTTCTATAATTACATCAAAACCAGTTAATCGGAAAATTAATTTACGTCGTATAAATCCTGTAGTGCATACAACAATTAATAAATTAATCAGGTCAACGATACTGCTATCGGTAGCTACCCAAACCCAATATTCCTACCAACTGATAAGTAAAGTACTGTACACTCGCGTTATATACCATACGACATACGCACATATTTACAGTTCAGAAATACTGGCCCGGAATATCGAACAAACTCATAACTTCGCATAAACCATATTCTCCATTCCGTAATTCCACTGCATAAAGTCCTTTTTCATATACATTTTGACAGAATCCTCCGTCCCACTTCAACTAACGCATCCGTCCCGCTCACACAACAATCGCTATCCAATATTCTATTTACAAAACATTCGGCGCGACGTTGCCGTCCCGCATGCGCTTGCGCCGATGACGTCACGAGCTGGAGTAACGCTGTCCTTGTCTTAGTTTCTCTTTCTAAACAGACCGTATTCCATTTAGAACTTGCGCAAAGTTCTATGTAAATATCATATAGGAACGTATCGGTAACTAAACAATAGATAAGATTGGAGGACAACTCTATGTTAGCCATATTCTTTATGGTTTATTAACAAATAATATGACTATAGGTATTTTAAAATACATTTGTGTTGAGCGACCAAATGATCACCTATAAGACATGTGGCCAAATAACCTTGCATTGTGTTTATGTGGTGAGTAGGGATTAATGAACTCCTGAAGGACTGGGCAGAAATCATACATACCCAGTCCTATTTCCCTGAAGGGGTATGCAGAGATATGTTAACCCACAGTTCTTCAGAATAAAACTAAACTGGGAGCGAGGTCCTCGCCGTCCACCTGGCACAGTTCCCGACTGCACAATTTGCTCGACTCGAGACTGTAGTCGTATACACTACTGCTGCTCACAAAGACTACCTAGACTGGTAATAAAACTACTCGATTTCGGAACGGTCGACAATGGTCAACCTCTGGTACGCCAAGCATACATAGACAAGACAAATCGCAATCAAAACTCTTCTTTTAATATGCTACCTATTTCGTAAAATCTAAGGTGTTTAATTGGAAGTTTATCGTGAAAAAGCATGAGAAATATGCATATGAAGTAATGATACGTTATCTATGATCTACTACAACAATGTTGTCCGTAATTACGGATATGTTTGCATATACTTAAGTAGTTATTCGCTTTATTATGTTAGGATATTCGCTTTTAATTATCTTTACTGTTAGATATTTACTCTATCGTTCCCTTTGTTTACTCTAATTTTACAAGGTTCTCGTGAATTGGTCCTCTTTTTGGATTATTCTTTGGCTTTATTTAAAATTCACGGACAAATATAGAATTACGCCTGATACAGGGGAGGTAAGCAGAGACTACAGATTTTCACTGAAGTCTTAGTTTCATATTTTAATTTCTTTTTATTCGTTCATATTCATATCGTCTTGGTTTCATTCGCAATCCTTACATTCTCCTTGCTTTGAGATAGTTATTCTTATTCTAGCCTTTTTGTGTGATGTCTTTAATCTTATCAGACTTTCGTCTAGGTCTTCCATTTTTTATTGTCTTATTCATATTAGACTTATAATGGCTTAGTTAATATTTTGTAGTCCGTTCCTCAATATGTATATACCAAATACATACCAAATTCATGATAATCGGTTAACACATCGACACAGTTACTACCTAACTTTTAGCTCTAGCATGGATCTATCATCATCAGCTTATGGTAGTCCACTGTTGGACGTTCGCCAATCCCCAAGCACGCTATAAAACCCAATTTTCGACTCTCCTTTTCCAAGCACTGCCAGTCTCACGTATATATTATATCGTCACTCCATCTAGACGGTGGACGTCCTAAGCTTCGTTTGCTGTCTCCCCTCAATAACTCCACGGTTATCGGACCTTTCATATTAAATTTATTACTACTACTACTAGTAGCTTTTGCCCAGGGCTCGGCTGCTTCACTTATGGTTCTAAGGGAAAAAAGGATTGGGATAAGAAAGCCTATATCACTCTCCTATCCATAAATTATCGATATGCAAAAACTTATATTCATCTCTTGGTCTGTCTGTATTTGAATGAAGAACAAATTTAAACTTGATATTTTATAATATTAGTTAGAATGGATGTATTAATTAAAACCATCGTCTAGTAAAGCCAGAACAAGATGTCATCGTCCTATCCGTAGTTTAAAACAAAATGGATTACGCCAATGCCGCCTAGACAAAACCATTGTGTAATAATATACTTTCTACCACATCCTATTGTTATGTTTTATGTTATAACAATAGTGGTGATGTTTATTAAATAACAAAATGGTCACGGCAACAATTGCTAATAATTTGCTTCGTTGTTTCCATAACATCCGTCTGTCATATCCAAACACCATGATGTGCTAATAATATTGGGGCTCTTGGCACGTTTTAGACTATATTGAACTATTATTCTGGTGGCTACTGGACGTAACACCGCACACGTGATATGCAGAGTCATCCAGATCCATCCATCTTCCATCTTGCTATATAATCCACTCTCTATAATCATTTTATAAATGCGTAAGCAACTCTCCCTCATAACCTGTTCATATCTAAACTAATAAACCGATTTTGAAGAAATTTGGTATGTCAGTAGTTTGTTTGGCTTTACTTAGTACTACTGCTTTACTACATACTTTTAAGACAATGGCTGCCAAAAATACAAGAGCGATCTCTCGGGTATAGGTAATTTTCGAAGACTAAAACCCATGAAAATATTTAAATGTACGTATCTCTAGCACGAAAAACTGATTAAATTTTTAGCATAATCTCTTATTCTATGTCCATTCACCACAAAAATCTCTCATAGTTTAAAATTTGACGCTACAAATAAGCGACTAACAAACGACGTTTTCCCTCCGGCTTGCCGTCCACTTGTGGCGACAAATTGGCCCTTAATCTAGTTAATATCATGGTGTCACCTCTGCATCCTCAAGGAGAATTCAATTACTCACATCAATGCTTTAAATAACATAACCTTGAATACCTTTCAATGCATTTGCCTTGTTTAAATTGCATAATTTATACTACTTGTTTAAACTTTTATATATTCTATTATTTTTAAATTGGAGACATATGCTTTCGTTTTTAATTATTTGATTTAATGTTTAACTATGTTTACGACTGTATTTATGTTTTGTGTCAAACGGGTCTTTATACATATCTTCCTTGTTGGTCTTGTGAACGAAGGCACAATTGGCCTGTCGGATTTGGGTTTAGACTCGTATAGATTTATTGAATTGTTCGTCCGAAATTTCTTCAGTCCAAGTCAGGCTTTCTACCAATCTATGAGTCTATTTCAAAATTACCAGTGGCCAATGGGCGGTCCTCCTCCCTCATGTTTTTCGTATTATTGTCACGTCTTGTATTGACTGGGTAATATTTTTTTTTATGTAATGTCTTTAACTTCGTACTCTGTTTAACATTAAAACTATGGCACAATAATCAATATAATTGCCTTATGATCCCTAATTCCCTACACATAACAGAAAAATTATGTGATCCACAAATATTGGCTCTAGGTCTGTGATACAAAATTTCACCATATTGCTCGCATTCTGTTTCTTATAAGAACAGCTGTCTTCGCACTGCACGTCTTTTTCCTAAACATGTTGTTTACGACAATCCTGACGTCAGGATTCCTCAAGCCAGCAAATTGCTTGGTTACATACAATAAAAAGACATCGCGATGGACCGGAAGCAATCAATTCAAGGCACAATAGACCCAATGTAGGAAGGTTAAGGATCAATCGAAGCACAATAGTGATAACCTTCGTGCTCGTTATGTGACACACTGCGCATGCGCAGTCGACCAGTTGTTTTGATATTTCTTTCTGTGAACAAAATTGTCTGTTTGTCGTCCAAGAAAAGAAATGGGTCGAGTTGAAATCGCCCGGCGGATTCGTAGCCTCTTTTAATTTGGAGTCTTTCAACATGTGTTTGGTTATATATTTTTTAAATTCGTCTTTATTCATTCATAAACTCAAGTAAACGTCTCATCAATCCGTTACGATCATCCAGACAGTTTAACTTTCCCTTACATTTCAAGAGCTGAAGAAACTCGGTCAACTCTTCTGACAATACAGGTGAGAGACTAGATACATAGAAAATAATTATACAAAAAAACTACTAGATTCAAGCTTGTATATAAGAGTATTGCACCTACATTCGATCGCTGTGTTTAGGTTCTACGGACAGTAGTATAAATTCAAATTCAAATTATTTTTATTTGTTAAACACAGGTTTATAAAGAGATCTTACAAAAACAAATGAAAGTGCATAGTTGTGTCTTGCCAATACAATCGGCGTACAAAAATATAAATGATAAAAACATAAACACACAAATAAATCAAATAATTAATCAAAAATAAATCTAAGTCTAAATTACATTTATGGCAACAAAACTAAAGCATAATCTTAAAAAAAATTAACAAAACGTGTCATTTAGAAAATCTTGGAGAGAGTAGTTGCATTTTTTATACAATAAATTATTTAGCTTTTTCTAAAGTGTTTTAAATTGCATACATACATACATACATACTTACATCTATCATTACAGTAATAGAAATACCAATGCGATAATTTAATTGTTTATATTCCTCCGGTAGCTTATTATAGAGTTTTGGACCTAAACAGAATATACAACAGTATATTCTGTTTAGGTCACCACATGAGGTGAGTGGAATACCACATAATAGTAGTTTTAGCTCTTCGTATGCATAAATACAGCGATAGCTCAGTGGGGTGACCAACAGACTGCAATGCAGAGGTCTAGGGTTCGAACTCACGTCGCGCACCTCTGACTTTCGGAAGTTATATGACTTTTCGAAATTATATGCGTATTGATTGACCATTATCGCCTGCTCCGTGCCGCGGCGAGCACGTTAAGCCGTCGGTCCCGGCTGCCATGAACGTCTATGGCAGTCGTTATTGGGCAGTCAGTGCCCTCTAATATCCTGACACTGGTCTAGCCTTAGGGTATCGTTAGCCTTCGGGTTGCGGAGGTCAGATGGCAGCCGCTCCGTGTAAAAACTGATATCCAGTCAAATCCGGTTAGACTAGAAAGCCGACCCCAAGTGAGTTGGGAATAATAAAGGCTAGGGAGAAGTAGGCATAAATTATTTTTATATATACCACGCCTGTATTAAACTGTCCCACTGCTGGGCACAGGCCCCTTCTCAGTAAGAGTAAGTTACCAAAACCAGAATCAGCTTGCTGAATCACTTTGACTTTCACAGCACGGATGGCATCGTGGTTTAAGTGATCGCCTCGCCACTGTCTCTGCGCCGAGTATTGTGGGTTCGAATTCCACACGGGACATAAATTTCTGTGATCCATAAATGGTTGTTTCGAGTCTGGATGTTCGTGTCCGTTGCTTAGATGTTTTTAAAGTCCCCCGCGATACAGGAAGTATCCCTAGTAAAGAAGAATAAGCAATAATAAATTGTATGATTCCTTTAGTAGCTCTTGGATTCACACACGACAAGATACATCTAATGCCGTCCACTAGGTACAGTCCACACTCCGCGTCGCTTCTGAATATTTCCTGCCAGAAATATTCTACGCACAAGTTACGTAAATAACCGACAAGGTAGGCTAATTACGCCTAGAACTAGTTTTAATTTTAGGCGAACTTGCACGTGATATTAAACACTCTATTAATAATACTAGGAAGAAAAAAATTCAAGGTGATCTAGTTCTGGTCAGTTTTGACGAAGGTGGTATGCGTAACGAATTTCTGAGCTACACAAAGTTTTATTTAGGCTTACTTGACATTCAGATGCGCATAATATTGACTATATAAATAATATATTGTTAATATATTAATACTTATTATAATGTCTATTTTTGGATTGTTTATCGTGAGTAGACTGAAAACGTACTTTTTGTTTTTTATTAGTATTAAAACTATAAACGATGTGCACTATTTTATTCGAATTACATTTGAGTGCAATTGTATTAAGTGCTTCTTTAATAAATATGGTTATCTCTTAGTGTAGAGCCGCCAAAAAGACAATAAATTCTTTAAAAATAGATCTGATAAGCACTAAGTATTACTATATTAGAAAAATTATGTTAATATCATGAAGACTTGTAAAATCATAGACAAAGTCAATAAGATTTCTCCATAAAAATAATTTAACTACACGTCAATTTAAAATGATAATTATTATTAAATAAAAGAAAGTATTGTATTGCAAAAAAGCCAGTTCGAGAAGTAGAGCTCATAAAAAACAACATGTACACGAAAACAAAAAAAGTTCTGCCTCGAATGGATTCGAATCCACGACACTCGAAGTGACTATTTAGTATGAAACCATTCGTGTCTCTATACACATTTAAATCCCTTTTGTACTAGCCGTTACTCTTCTACCAACAAACTAAACTATCAAGAAATAAAGTTAAAATCAGTTAGTACTCCACAGGGCTCTGTGGTGCGGTCACGCGGTCGCGGTTTACCGGGTGTGTTTGTAAGCGGCTACCCCCAAACCGCGACGTTTTACGGACGAAAACCTTGAATACTGTTTACGATGGCCAACATAGTTTACTATTCAGGTCAAATCGTTAAAGGTTTTGCTACATAGTATTGTTTAACTTGTAGATGTAGATTCAGTGCTTGCTGATCGTGAGGGTTCTGGTTCGAAAACTGGTTCAGATAAAAATTTTCCTTGAAGAACGTAGCAGTTTGCGTGACAGATGTATATCTAAGGATGGAAGGGCCTCCTTTATCTGTCTTTCGTGTATTTTCGTGGTTCTGTCGCATCACCATGTTTTACGTTGGCAGAAGGGTATCGGGACAATTGGTTCGGGTCCTACCATTTTAATGCTGGATCCTCTCTTTGCGAGTTGGTCCGCAGCGTCATTGCCAGAAGAGTTGCTGTGGCCGCGTATCCACTGCAACGTTACCCGATTTTTTGTTGCAATCCTTTGCAGCTCACGGTGACACTCTAGGATGAGTCCACTGTTAAAGCAGTTGATTTTCAGAGCTTGTAGTACCGCGGCACTATCCGAGATAATGCGTATTGATTTATCGCTTATGTCCCTTGATGTAACCGCTGTTGCAGCCCGGGTGATTCCAACACAGTGTTGAGGTTTCCCAGGGTTGTTGAGTAATTGATGTTTAGGTCGCGCGAGAAGACTCCTGTTCCTGATTTTGTTTTGGATCCATCCGTGTATATTCTCACTTCATGTATACCAGAGCTATCTTTAAATTCTTCATGAAGTTGGATGTAGTATTTTTTGTCGAAAACAAAAGTGTTTGGGATGATATCACATGTCGCCGCTATCATTGGTATTTCGTTGTATATACTTACTCCTTTAGGCGTGCATGAGTTATCCTACTATCCCGATGCCAGAGCCCTACCTTTTCAAGCCGTATGGCAGCTGTGACTGCTCCCTGCTGTGTAATGAGGTGTAGGGATCTGAGGTTAAGTAAGTCCTCCAGCGCAGCCGTGGGGGTTGTTCTCATACAGGCTGTCGTCGCCAGGCAGGCGAGTCGTTGTAGGATTCTGAATGTTTAGTTTCATATCCTAGAATCAATCTAGAGAAGTCAATCTAATAAAACTTCATAATGTAAATTCCAATAAACTTTAAAAATATTTGGCTGACAATAAAACAATAAATAATTAAATGGTACGATATGTGATAAACATATGCCATTCACGAACAACTGAAATATATTTGTTACGTTAGTTGTGGTACAAGCCACAGGAGTTAGCGACTATGCCAACACTATAATATTTTAAGATCATATTTCTTTTTTTAATTTGTTATTTATATTATTACCTAGTATTCTATTTGATATAAAACTATTTATGTACTTAATAAGGGGCATACATATAACACTGAAACCTACAACACAATGTTTACTAGCGCGAGTGTTGATTTTATGTCAATAAAGAATATTATTACTATACAATATTCATGTGTGATCCAAAAGAAATGTTCTGCTTCAGGCCCCTGGTTTATAAATTGAGCAAAGAAGCAAATTTCAACTGAATATTCTCAAATATTTTCTACAGAATCGAATTGCATCAAACCGCTATCAACTGGGCATTTACTTAAGTATATGATGTTCAAATACCTACTCAAATTTCATTAACAGTTTTAAGAACCTTAATATACTAGTAGAATTTGTGTCGTTCTCACTGAATTCTCAATTCAGAAACCAAAGGTTAGGTAGTAAGGTAGGGTAAAGGTAACTGAACAAAATCGTCAGATACCATCGTACACACTAAGCTGTCTGTCCATTGAAGCGGAGCAAAGCTGCGGAGTGAAGAAACGGAGAAATATTACTAATAGGATTGCATAAAATCTCCGCTCCGCTCCAGTATGTAATCCTATTGGTTGATATTTCTCTGTTTCTTCGCTCCGCAGCCTCACTCCGCTTCAATGGACAGGCAGCCTAAGTACGCCAATAATTATGTGTAGTATAATTTAGTTACAATAATAAGAAATAGACAGAGCAACAAAAAGTGAAAGGAATGTCCTTCGAGCTTATGCGCACACGGTGTTCATAAGACACGCGAGAAGTTGAGTGTTTAAATTTATTATATAAGTAAAACTTCTTTCTTTTTCTTGTTTCTTTAGTACCTATACGTGTAAATATATATTACCAATATGCATACAAAAATATATAGAGAGGGAGAGACATAGCGACAGGCAAACATATTGAGAAGGGAAAAGATAGGGATAGAGAAAGAGAGGGAGGATAGACAGAGAGATGAATGGAATAGAGACAAAGTAAGAGGGAGGAGATAGAGAAAGATAGACAGATTTAGTAAACAGGGGAGAAATATGGAAGGAGAGAAGAATATATAAAAAGATGCGTAGCCCGTATGAAATGCACATTTTTAGGTCAACTAGGCTACCTTTTTCTAAACTTCGTTATAATGACACTTCTTCAATTTCACCTTCATCAGACGACCAACCAATCAACCATGCCACGTACCCGCTGGTATCTCACGCAGTGTGCCGCATCGCACACCCGGCCGGTACAAGAATAGCCCGCGGCCAACGTGGTCTGACACGTGTACTGCAGCTCTCGTACAACTTGTACGAGCGTCCGCTGTAGTCACACCGCACTACGGACAGTGTTCACCTCCAACATGCATTACTACATGCGTTTCATGGCTTCCAAGTCAATAAAAACTAGATTTAACATACGTTAATCCAAATTTTGACAATAAATTTCTATCGTTCAGCTACAGTACTTTTTTCTGGATGAAAGGTATCCTGTCCTTCTCTGAACACTTGACAACCTTGACGATTTTTCCCAGACAGATCAGGATCGGGATGAACAAAGGCTTAACGTGGTTCCCGACGGGATGTGCAATACCGCAGACTAACTATGCACTTCTATTGAGATACACTAGGTCCAACGTTAGAGGGTCGAGACTGTCTTTTACAGAAATCCAGACTCTGTGCTGGTTCCAAGTATGTATTTGTTTAAATGAGATTATTGATGAGTTGTAGTCAATCTTAATTCGTTGTCCATATTATATATGAGACAAAACCACCTACAGTACGAATAATTCCTGTATCTCGAAGGCCTAACAAACATTCAAAGAACGAACACTAAGAAACCCCAGACTCGAAGCAATCATTTGCGGATCACACAGATTTTTATTCCGTGTATGATTCGAACTCACAATAGCCGGCGCAGTGGCAGTGCCGAGCCGATTATTTAAACCGCACCGCTATCCATACAGTCAGACACATGGCTTGCTTAGTGGCCATAGACGGCAAAAGGCCTGAACAGCTAAAATACGCACATAATATAGCTAGCGAAAGTATGTAATACATTACTATCCCTTCTGATTTTACAGTCACAAGTCTGTTTGTTTGTTCTTAGACTTAAACACAGACAAATCCCACACGTATTCGTTACACTAAATATACAAGTGAAGCTGTAACAGTATTGTATTGTTACCTCATAAACATGTCTAACATTTAGTATTTTGATTTGTACCGTTTGGCAAGCATGCTCATCTTTTTAATTATTGAAATAAACTGTTACACGACTGCTATGTAGACTTTTTTGTTATGAAAGATTTGTGGTTTGTGTTTGTTTTTTAAACACTTGATTAAACCCCGAAATATTAGGCACAGGCCTACTCTTTTAAAGATACAAATAGATAGATAGAAAAGTCTGTATTTAAAATCTCCTCAGCAGCACGGATTTTATAATTCTTGCAGGAAGATAGCGATAGACTTGTCTCCTATTACGTGGGACCTGAATACTCGTGTTCCTTTTCTTCCCCTGTATATTGCGAGGCCTCTGCATTCTTATTATAATAAAAATGTCCTCCAGACCGAATTTCGGTCACGGCGGCCAATATTAACGGAGACTGGTCATCTGCGCACGAAAAATTGTAGTTCACAAGTGTGTGCGCAAAGACAAGTGCACTCTCTGTTCCCTAACTCTCATGTTCCGATGGGACGGTAATCCGACACGACCGGAGAGCGATCAGGCGCAGGACCAACAACTTTACGTGCTTTCCGAGGTACGGGGGTGTTGTACTCCTGCTCCCTGGGACCTTAAAACATTGCGAAATATCGGTGTAATACACTCTTTCGTATATAATCGTATGTCGATGTAACACAAATAGTGTTAATTGAAACGCTTGCACTTCAAAACCTTGTTCTTATTACCTTATTAAGCAACGTTCACTGTTCAACTGCAAACTCACAAATCCTTAGCACGAATAACAAATGGTGAACAAACATAATACAAATATTCCGTACAACGATTAATATCTCTATAGTTAATGTTGTTCTGTTGAGGAATGTGATTCATTCACATTCACCATGAATTTATGAGGTCTGTGTACACGCCATATTGTATAAGTTAGTGTTGAATTAATAGAGGAATGGTTTAGGTAGCCTCCATCGCTACATACTGTTTGATTGCAAGAGTGGTGTAGTAGTTTAAGTGGCTTGCCCTTGCTATTGCGCCAAGTGGGTTCGATACCCACACGTGACAAATATTTGTGTTATCTACAAATAGTTGTACCGAGTTCTGTTGGATGTTCTTTATGTCCGTTATTTGAATGTTTGTAGTCTTCCTCGACCCAGGAAAGAAGTTGCATTAAAGAAAGTCGGTTCGATTCCCGCACAAGTCAAACATTTGTGTGCATGAATATGGATGTTTGTCTTGGTCTGGGTGTTTCTATGTATAATATGTATGTATTTACAAAAAAAAAAAAGTATATGTATGTTTATCCATTGTCTAGTATCCATAGTACAAGCCCTGCTTAGTTTGGGCTAGATGGTGTTGTGTGTATGTGTATGTGGTATTGTTAATTAAAAAAACACAGTAATTTTGGCGCTGTTGAATTAAGCGCTTCAAGATACAAGTACCTATTATACGTCATTTGAATTCTTTCACAATACACAGATTTTATTTGTTATCCATAGGATCAATATGACATAAGAGAGCAAGGTAAGGATGACCCTTTTAAAAAAGATTAGTTTTTAGCGGCTTTGGATTGAGAGAGATGGAAGTAGAGTGGGGAGGCCTTTGCCCAGCAGTGGGACATAACGAGCTTATAAAAAGATAGGCTCAAATGATTTAAAAATAAAATCGTATTTATACTTATATTATAAAGCTGAAGAGTTTGTTTGTTTGTTTGTTTGAATGCGCTAATCTCAGGAACTACTGGTTCGAATTGAAAAATTATTTTAGTGTTGGATAGCCCATTTATCGAGGAAGGCTATAGGCTATATAACATCACGCGACGACGAATAGGAGAGGAGCAGCAATGAAAAATGTTGCAAAAACGGGGAATATTCTCTTATATGAAACGGACGAAGTTGCGCGGGTCAGCTATGATATATATAATAACGTCTAATAATATCAGCTATTTTAATAAACTATACCATAGCTCTCTTTAATTAAGCCTTTAACCAAGGGTGTCGACAACCTATGTTCTAGGGGGAAAAGAGGAACGATCAGGGGGAACTTTGATGACCTTTTTTTAGTTCGCAAATTAACATATCGCTAACCGGACCCTATAGGGAGGGGAAAGTCTGTCTCTGTTATCAAACATATGATTAAACTAGCATATGGGTATGGATTTACTTGATTTTGGATTCAGTGTTCAGTTCAAGTTATATACGGTTTGTTTGGCAAAACTCGTAGTATCAGAAAGGAATCTGGAAGTGTCTAGTACATGGCAAAAAGCTCGCTTCTTTTACCTGGTGCCTAAAATGTAGCACTACAGTAAACTGCCTCCGTGGCGCAGCGGTAGTAAATGCGACTGCTGTGCACGAGGTCTTAGGTTCGAATCCCGGGCCGGGCCAACAAAAAAATATTGGGTTTTTCAGTTAAGAAATCTCAATACGAGCCCGGAGTTAGGAAGTTAGCGGTGTAAGACACCCCCGTGCCTCGGAAAGCACGTAAAGCCGTTGGTCCTGCGCCTGATCTCTCTCCGGTCGTGTCGGATTATCCGTCCCATCGGATCATGAGAGTTAGGGAACAGAGAGTGCACTTGTGTTTGCGCACACACTTGTGCACTATAACATCGCCTGCGCAGATGGCCAATATCCGTTAAGATTGACCGCCATGACCAAAATTCGGTCTGGAGGACATTATAAATGCAGCTGGCAAAATGTGGGTATTACAAGGATCTCCCTACCCCTTAGTGATACTCAGCGTGGCTATGTATATGTATTTACCTGATCTATAAGTTAACTGATCAACTCTGGCAGCTCGTATGTTTCTCGGGACCGAATTTCTGTCACGGCCAATCTTAACAGAGAAAGTCTTTTCTTAGTTAATATTATAATCTTCTTCTCTTCTTTTCGTGTGGTTAGTGGCCAACCTGTTGTCAATAGTTGTTCAACCCGCCCGTAAGCCTCTGACATGGCTTAACCACTGCTGTCAATTTGGCAACAACCGGGAATCGACTTTTTACGTGCCCTCCGAAGCACGGAGACGCTCAGATGAAATACCACTAAACGGTCACCCATCTATAGACTGACCGCACCCAATGTTGTTTAACCTCGCTAATCGTTTACCGATCAGTGAGTGCAGCTGACTTTGAGCGCCTATTAATATTATAATGCACAAGTATGACTGCTCGGATCACGTAGTGGCTTAAGTGTTGTGGGTTCGAATCCCACATGGGACACAAAATTTTGTGAACCACAAATGGTTTTTCCGAGTCTGGGTGCTTTTTGTGTCCGTTGTTTAAATTTTTGTAAACTCCCTCGCGACACTGGAATAATTCTTAGTACGGTTAGAGAGTTGTAATTTTATTAAATAAAGTATATAAGTGTGTGCGCAAATACGACACGCGGTCATGCTTAGCTTTGAACGGGATTGCCTGTAGGTAACATTTTTAATATAAATAGGGTACTACCTATTCTAATAAAATACCAAACACAGAAGCTCTAAATTATAGAACATTAACAAAATTAAATTCGAAAATGGTAAACAGATAAAGGTAAGTCGGTAGGCATTAATTATTAGCAGGCGGCTGTCACGATAGCCTTATCTATGTGGGTCGCGGTTACCTCAACCCATCCGGAATAGCCTCCATCGATCAACTTGGTAAATAACCTATACCGATAATCCTAATCTCTTACTCAAAATAGGCCTTGGAAACTTTAACCCATTCGCTGTCCCGTGATAGACACAATAGAAAATCTATTGTGTTGTCATCGGACAGGGAACCTGTTAAAATTGTTTACTAGTTCATGTTTTTGGCAAAAGATTTTATTTACAAGAAATGACAAATATGTAAGTGTACTGTTTGATGGTAACAGTTACCGTAGTCTATGATATTAGGGTTACCACTTATCAGTAAAGAGCTGTTGTATTGTCAGCGCAAAAAACGAAACTCTACCCTAGCGTCTCCTTATGGAAAACCTACTCACCTCAGGAAAACTATAAACTGTTTTAATGACTCCACCAATCCTTACTAATTTTATAAATGCGAATGTAAGTTTGTTTCTTTGTTTATTACGCTTTCACGCATTAACCACTTGATCGATCATCATGAAATTAAAATACACGTTGTCAGGGGAACAGAAAAGGACATAGGGTACCTTTCATCCAGAAAGAAGTACTGTTACTAATCTAACCTAACCTTTACTCGAGCAAAGCCACGGGCAAAATATAGTATCACTAGATGTTCCCGCGGTTTCACCCGCGTTTATCGTTACTGCGTCGCTCCCGTGGGTCGTAGCGTGATGTTACATAGGCTATAGCCTTCCTCGATAAATAGGCTATCCAACACTAAAATATTTTTTCAAATCGAACCAGTAGTTCCTAAGATTAGCGCGTTCAAACAAACAAACAAACTCTTCAGCTTTATAATATTAGTATAGATAAAATAATTTTAAAAGAGTGAGTTTCTTGCAGGTTTCTTCTCATAGGCTCTACCCTTTGCCCGAATCTAGCAACGAACCTAAATGTAGCTTCAGTAACTTAATAAACTCACTAACCTATATACCTTGACGTTCATAAATGTTACTTTGTGACCTAAATGAATAAATGTTTTTTGACTTTGACTTTGAATAAATATATTTAGCGAATATACTTATGCAGTTGCAACGCAAAAGTTAATATTCTGTTTGGTTCCTTGCGAATCCAAATCTCAAGCATTGGCCTCCTCAGTGGACTTACTTCTACATCATTTATATTCAAGGGTACAGTTTGAAAACAACACGTATGACTCATAAAGTGAGCAATGCTTTAAAACGCAGCGAAAATCAGAATCACTGTTAGTAAGGAAACTAACAAAACTTTCCATATGGTTTTAATTATCTATACTAATATTATAAAGCTGAAGAGTTTGTTTGTGTTTGTTTTGTTTGTTTGTTTGTTTGTTTGAACGCGTTTATCTCAGGAACTACTGGTTCGAATTGAAAAATTCGTTTAGTGTTGGGTAGCCCATTTATCGAGGGATAAATGGGCTATAGGCTATATAATATCACGCTACGACTAATAGGACCGGAGCAGCAACCGAGTAGTAGAGCCTCGCTGATTTCAGCATGAATGGGCCGGCTCGACCTCGAGGAAGGACTACCCTCTCACAGAATATCGACGACAAATAGCAGTATTCCTGCTGTTGTGTTTCGTTCGGTGAGTGAGAGTGCTGGAGGCCCAATCCCCCCTTTCCCCCATTCCCGCTCTATCTCCTTTCTACTTCCTTTCCTAAAGGGTCAGCAACTCGCAAGTGATGCCTCTGATGTTGCAGGCGTCCATAGGCTACGGTGACCACTTACCATCAGTTAGACCGTATGCTTGTTTGCCACCTTAGTTGTATAAAAAAAGCAATGAAAAATGTTGCGAAAACGGGGAAAATTCTCCTATATGAAGCAGACGAAGTTGCGCGAGACAGATAGTTTTTTTATAATCAGGCTCGCTTGATCATTTTCACCAATTCATGTATGTAAACAAATTTTCTTCTATTTTTGTATATGTTGGTAGTGAAACAACAGTGCTCACGTCAAACGAGTAATTCCGCTCTGACGCTGTCAAACAACCACATTATTTGACAAAAACATTAAACAACGGTGTACACCTGCCAATTTTGTGTTGACGCCAGTATTTTAGCTTCAGTTTCACAATATACGAAAATAGAATTTATGGACTAAATGTCTCGCGTGACTAAAGGGTTATATTGTAATTTGATATAAATTACATAATTTAGTCCCGTTTCGTTATATTATTTAACCCTATAATGCTCGCGTTGAATTCTAATTTTAGTTCTATAGGACTTAGGTATTAATTATGTAAATTTGAATGTCAATATTCAATGTCGAAACACAATTTTAGACGGGAAAGAGGTATTAGGCCGAAGCCCGAAAGGTTAACATTTGCCCGTATTTAGTCTACAACTCGATAGAATCTTAAAAATACTGCGATATTCTTCTTTTAAATAGTACGAATATTAACAACCAATAAAACATTATTCCCTTTTGACTTCCAGCTATACGGTTCATAAATAGACGCACAGATAAAATGCTCTTTTTTATTTTAAAGCGAAATTTAAATTACGTGCGAACATTTTTAATTTTTACACAGCTCATTGCATAAATTATGCAATCCCTGATATTTATCTGACTTTATTACATGACGGGCGTCTCGTAAATTATTTTTATTCGCCCATTATAACCGCCGCGTATTTATTTTGAAATAAAACTTTACGCAAAATACTATCGTAAAGAATTACAACTGGCGTAAATCATTGCTTTGAAAACAAACAATGTGATGTATAGAATGTAAATATAGCGACCTATATTAATGGCCAGTCACAAATGTTACGAGTTTTGATATTCTGCCAAAAAGATCAAAGGCGTAACCTTGGTACACATGCGCTATGATAAACAACAAATGCTCTGCGATTACGAAGAACCCTCGTATTTTACGCTGCGGATACAACATCCTGTAACACCTGTCAATCACACGCGGCCTTCATTCATTGGAAATTAAGACTAAAATAGCTTTCTAACATAACGTACCTACTATTTCACTTGTGATACTTGACAGCTAGACAGTGGTAAGTCTAAGTCAAAAATCACTGCTTCATGTAGGTCACAAAGTAACACTTATGAATATCAAAGTTTTCAGAGTTTTCTAAAGTTACTTTTAGTTTAGTTATCAGGTAGGATAGGAATTATATCAAACTATACTATACAGTGTGACTGGTTAAACATTGTACATACTTAAGGACATTATAATTTATGGTCAGACGTAACGTATAAAAAAGAAATAAAAATAAAATCTGTATAACCTGCAAAGAAAACCTTTATGAAAATTTATATGAAATATCCATAAAATGTGGACACTGCGCAGTGTAGCTGTCGAGCCTAATGACCTTTGATAAGAAAAGGACGGGCGGGGGTGCAAATTCGGGAGAGTGCGGGATACGGTAGCTGGGGGTGAGGACAGAGGTTTTGTTTAGCTTTGGTATATGCGCAAGAGTATCCGCACTTTAAGTTTTCATTGGATAACTAGGTCAAATTTTAAGTACCAATTTTTTTAGATATTTGGGTCCAGAATCGAGTATTGAATACCCTCCTTCAATATGTCCAGTCTTTTACCAATCATTCTGTATAAATAAATGGAGTCTCTGTGTTGCCAGCGTAAGTGGCAAACATTAGCAGACAGCACAACGCTTTCGTAAGGAATCTGAAGACTCTAAAGCTTTCTTCAACTTTTCTAAATTCACAAAAAAACAATAACTTAGTAATAAATTCCACTTAAGTGTTGGCGAACATTAGGTCTTTAAAGGATTATGATCCGAGATCCTAAAGACAATTAAATAAAGCCTAGAGCCAGTAACACGAAGTTGAACAAAAGCGGCGTCCCCGGGCCCGGGCCGGGCAACTTGCGGGACAAAGCTCCTTTGTTTACAGTTAATGTACGGCCCGCTTTGTGCCGCGGCTAAATTTTGACTTATTGTTGGTAGGCCTACGTGACGGTGCCGCCGCCGGTGAGCATACACCTTCAGAGGTACCACATTCTTAACTTAATGTATGCTAGTAACGTGAAGTTGTGGACAACAAGATCGATAATTAATATTTGTTATACATATAATGGTAATACAAATGATTGGTAAACTGATTACATTTTTTAAATATACATTCCGTTTATTACACACGCGATAACTTTTAAAACACTTTCTTTTTTTTTACGTGCGGGAATGCATTGACGCATACCTCTCCGCGGGGATGGGCAGAGGGGTTATATCCATCTCATCGGGGTCAAGAAAGATGTTGAAATGATGATATTAGACCTCCCGGAATACCGATTAAACCTACCACGGTGTTTCTCGACAAAACCGCAATCGGCGGGGCCGCGCGAATCTCTTGCACATGCGGTCGCGACCCCGCCAAGCTTTCGGCCCGCGGTATAAAACGGCAGGCCACTACACGATAAGACCTTTGGTCACTTCTCAACAAAAACTGTCGCTCCCCTAGAGGGGAGACGGACTCGACACAGAGGCGCGCATGGGAACACGCACGCCGCGCCGCCGTTCGGACCTGGTGCTGAACGGATGGTGGGCAGGCCCACAAAGCCCACCACACCCAGGTCAAACCTCAGGGTAACTGTGACCTAACACAATAATATCTGATACTATATTTTTTTTCAAAGATTTTCCTAATACTCGATGTACTTTAATTAAGCATTGCAGTCACTCTAATTCGATTTTCATCGTTCAAATTGCGTATCGAATATTATTAACCGAATCAATTGTATGGCATCATAAATATCCATACATAAACAGTACAAAAGTAATCATGCATTCATTAATTTTAAATAAAAAATAAAAATGCCATCACTTATAATTTGCTTTTTATTTTCAGAACAATACTTAATTTGTCAATGTTCATTGCACACATCAAGTGCAGTAAACATTGACAGGTTAAGTGTTACTCTAAAAAAACACAATTTAAATATTAAATAAAACAACTTAAATAATACAGCAAATTAAATAAGTAAACCAAAAATTAACCCTAAATAATAAAAAACATACAAAATAATTACGTATTCATTCATTCGAATAAAACTGACAACACATTTTACTTTCGTTTTATTTTCTGATTAAAACTTAACACGTGTGAACATCTATCGCACATAACGCGGCATTATCGAATCGCATTTATAACAAAATACAAATTAACAACTAATCAGTTGAATAGATATATAAATAACAATGAACAGTATTTATAAACTAATTACGTATTCATTAATTCAAAATACAAGTAAAAAACAATTAATTTTCAGAGTAATACTTAACCTGTCAATGCTTACAGTACTTAACTTAGCATTACCGCATTTAAGTCGCTACTTTACTCAGCAAATTAAATAAGTTAACCAAAAACAAACCATACAAAATAATTACACGTTCATTCATTCAAAATATTCGAAATAAAAGTGACAACGCATTTCGCTTTCGTTTTATTTTCAAAGTAACACTTACCCGTGAATGTTTATTGCACTTAACACTTATCGCTTTTATAAGTTGCTACAAATTGGCACTAGCGGCGTCCAGGTGCTTGTCCAGGCACTTTAGTGCTACTTTACTAAGAAAATAGAGGCACCGAGCGACGCGACGTGTCGCTTAAAATGCAGTTGTTGAGCTGTGGCAATGTGATGTCATTAAACAAGTTTATTGTGTTGTTGATTTGTATTTTGATATTTACTAGCGGTCGCCTAGTGCTCGAAATTCGGCCAAAGTTTGCCTGTCATTATATATTGATATATGTAACCATAGTTACGCGCTTCCACTGCGTGTGTCAAATGCATGGTTGTGTGCGTGTAGTGTTTTTTCAATAATTTAATGTATTTCTAATGCATATTTTATATAAATATTAGGATCTGTCACTCCTTCTCCATATAAACTTTAACTGTGCCAAATTTCATACTCCTCCGTCCGCGCAATTTTCGTAAAAAGGGATACAAAGATTTTGCCTCACGTATTAATATATAGATTTTTCTTTTTAAAAGACAACTCCTGCACTAGGAGTAATTGTTGTGTCGTGGGGGACTTTAAAAACATACAAACAACGGACACAAAGAACATCGAGACTCTGAACAACCATTTGCGATACAGGCATAAAACCTAGTGTAAGAATTGTCTTTTTTTAAAAACCAACAGCCTAGCGCATACCTAAGGAATTGTAGAAACCTGGTTCACTTATTATTTGGTTGCGTTCTTCTTTTTGTTACGTTGGTAAGAAATCATACGTAAATTATATATTTAAAGACTGGTAGTGCAATCAGTTTTTAAACTTACTTCAATACGATTTCAATTTTAACAAAGTTTGTAACATAATATTTTGAAATAAAGTAGTTGAGCCGACCCTATTTTTTATTATAACATCACTAATGCTGGATTTAAAAGAAATCGAAAAGCATAACAATAAATTTAATCCCATTTTGCGATTGCTCAACAAATATCCAGGTAGGTATTGATCTTTTTAACAAAACTCAAAGCGTAAAATTACTTTATAATAGGTTCAAAATGATCTTCAATATTATATTACTAACTAAAACTCACGGGAGCAGAAATATAATGCATTTCCAGATGCACAGCTGCAACGCACATGTCTACAACGATCATATACATATTCATTCAAATTATTAATTGGACTGTACTATATTTTATATTTTAAGTTATTACTCTTTATAAAATGCATATAAGTACTAACTAATATTATAAATGGGAATCTGAATTTGCTTGTTTGTTAAACTCTCACGTCTGAACTACTCGAACAATCATCATGAAATTTCGCATACAGATGTCGGAATAACAGAAAAGGATATAGGGTACATTTTGTCCAGAAAAAATACTGTTACTAATCTAACCTAACCTAGATTTTCGCGAGTGAAACCGTGGGCTAAATCTAGTACGAAATAATAGGTTGTTGAGCATAGAATGGCCTCACAAGCGCTGTAGTCATATGTTATGCAACTGCAGGAAGGATTTGATTTTAAGGTCACGCGAAGTGTTGTTGTATTTTTCTGTCAATAAAATCCAAAGAGAAGCAGTCTATAACTATGCCAGCCGCAATACACTCGCCTCTTGCATACGACCTAAAACCGCGCTGGCTAAATTTAGATGTGATATACCTTGTCTATCCTTTGAGAATAATAATAATTTACATACATACATACATAGATTCACGCCTGTTTCCCAGAGGGGTAGGCAGAGACAATAATAATGTATTTACGTAAAATGTGGTAGTTACAAAAGTAAGTGGTAAGTAAGTACATAATTATAGGCGCCGAGCACATTTCGCCATATTTTAATAGCATGCAAGTTTTTATACATTTACACTTTTGATAAATAGGAACACATAACAAGAACACAGTACTTTACGTAATGCAAATCATAGATCACAGTACACTGTATATTAATCCTAAATCAAAGTCAATTTTAAACAAAACAGAAACATAAACTTATAGGTATATCTAAAATCGTAATATATATAAATTACGTGTCACGTTGTTTGTCCGCTATGGACTCCTAAACTACTGAACCGATTTTGATCAAACTTCGTAACCATCTGTAATTTGGTCCAACTTAAAAGATAGTATGGATTTTTTTTTTTTCGGGCAAAAATTATCTAATTTGAAGCAGACAAAGTTGCGCGGGACAGCCAGTAATAAATAAAACTTTAAAAACGTGTTTTACAATACATTTCTAAAGTGATAAGAATGAGAGGCAAACTTTTTAATAAATTCGTCAATTGGGTAGAAGCTCTATTTTATTAACCAATTTCGTAAAGCTGTACAGAAATTATTATAAGGAAGGTAAATTATTTCCTTAGGTAAAGAATTAAATACCAGCGGTGCCATGTACGCACAACCATGTACGCGTCTAAACATTTCTGTTTGTGACACTGGCATTGGAAAAAAATGTGTGTGTGTACCAGAGTACACAGGTAAGAAGTGAAACTTCTTTACGACATATCATTTTTCTACTATTTGCAACTTCACGAAAATGGGGTAGATAAGGCTTAAGCCTTAAGAAAAACAATTTTTTCCGTATTAAATTAAAGCTATTTTATTATTATAGACATGCATACAATTAATGAGTAATTTATTTTATCATTGTTCTTATTATAATATAATTGCTATTGTTGTATTTCATCAATAATGATAGCATCATTATTATTAAATACTATTGTTGTCATTATTAAATATTTTTGTAATTAATGGCTTGTGGTAGCTAAAATATGAAATATATGAAATATAAAATCATGCGTGTTGAATTTATAAAACGAAATATATAATCACTCTCACTTTTCTTGTAAATTCACTTAAATTTGAATAAGTCTTTTTATTTTATCACTTTCAAATTAATATATTGTTATTCTTATTTCAAACCAAACTTCAAAACTAATATATTGTTGTTATTATTATAATATATTACATTATATTCTTTACGTCACTATACTAAACTTTGATAAAAAAAGCAACATGGCGCGTAACCGAAAAACGTGACGATTTTTTTTTACACTGCTACAAAATTTCTCCCATACGTCGATAAAGAAGTTTCACTTCAATAAGAATATAGACGTGATACTATGCAGAAAATACAAAAGATAAACTACTAATATATCATTTTTAGAAAGTCACATTTGTTTTTGAGTAATTACTGTTAACGTATGCAATCTCTTACCATCTCGCTTTCACCGTAACGAACGAAATATGACAGAAACTATAATTTAAAGTTATTTATTAAATGGAAAATATGATCTGATCTGCCATAATACGATAACTGTTTTGATTGATCATAGATGTTCTCTCACCGTTCTTAGATCATACGAAAAAGTGTCATCACTAAGAAGGGTGAGCTCACTCATTAGATCGAAAGCGATAGTGTAATTTCCAATATAAGTAAGCGTAATGATACTATTCTTATAATTTACTAGCTGTTACCTGCGACTTCGTCCGCGTAGATTTTAACTAAAAAGTGTTTGTCCCCGCGGAACCCTATTTTTTTCTAAAATCAATGTAGCCTATGTTACTCCTTATAACATCAGCTATCTGCCAGTGAAAGTCCCGTCAAAATCGGTTCAGCCGTTTCGTAGATTATCCGGAACAAACAGACAGACAGACAAAAATTTAAAAAATATATGTTTTCGTATATGTACCTTATATACTTTCATATGCATTAGATAAAAAGCTGTTATTTTGACATTACAAACAGACACTTCGATTTTATTTATTTGTATAGATATGTGAAATTGACGATGTGTGTCAGATGACAACTTAAAAACATCCAAAAAGGTGACAATATTTAATACCTACTCTAAGTCTTAGAATACCAAACATAATTAAAAATCTATTGTTTCTGGCCGCCGGTGTGTTACTGCTACCTACTCAATAGGTTGTAGGGCGCTATGATTGAAATCTTTAACAAAAAATATTATTTAATGTTATTAATGTAATGAAAAATTAATGTAGCTGATCTCTCATGATACATTTAGACGGCCATTTTGATGGATCACCGATTTTTAGTTTATAAACCGCTGTTTAAATTACGTGACACGTTCGTCAATATCAAAAAACAAGCCAAGGCCTTCTATTCAAATCAAAAGTTCTGTTTTTAATCTTCTTGGAAAACATATAACGTTCCTTCTGTTAAGTTTTCGATTGCTTACACTGTCAAATGTATCCCGGATTAAATTCTCGGTAAGACAAAAGTGTTATTGAGATGTTCTGTTAGGAAATAATCCATAACTGAGGCCAGTAGACAGTATAGGTTCGCCGGCTATCGCATAAACTACTATAATGCCAAAACTGTTCATGGTCTGTAGCTATAGTATTTGAAATTGTTCAGACATAGTAAGACTGCTTGTTTTCCAATTAAAGAAAAAAAAAGAAAAATACCAATCGCATCAAACATTTGACCAACATTTGAAGTTAATAACCACAAATGTTGGTCAAATGTTTGATGTTTATACCTTTGCCAACCTCAGCGGGATTTATACTGATGTATGAAATAATGTTATAACAAATATATTTTTTTAAACTATAAATTTCTGCGCTTCGGATTTTTTTGGGACCGCAGGCTTCTTTACAAACATATAATTAACGGACATAGTACACCCAGACAGAACAATCATAGTACTTGCTTTGGAAAGGTCGTAGGTTCAAATGGGGTTGGGGTTACCAAGAATACTAATAATTTCAACCCAAATTACTAGGAATATCTTAAGAAAAATTAACTGCCCGGGTCGGTTTCAAAGCCTCATCACCCAGTGCCGGCGATGCGGTACTTGCCCGCAAGCGCGATCTGTAGAGCCATTATACCAACATTTTTGTATCATTCAGTGTTTTCTTAATAATTGGTATTAAAAGTAGGTCATTATAGTTTACACTAGGGGGCGCATCGAAGCGTATAGCAAGTACGATCTCACGGTACTAAGCGCAAGTTGAAGTATCTCAAACATCTAAATGATTACCTATGTAGTTAAAGTGTTGATTTTAATTCTATACCAATTAACTGGTTTACGTTCGACTTGAACTTTATTTTGTGACTACTAATTGTGTACAGACACGGTTAATGTTTAGACTTGGAACCTTTAGTTTCTTTATCTTTCTTTTATACATACCTACGAATACTTATATCTATGTTTTTACATAGATATAAGTATTTGTAGGTATTTTGACTAGGTCTTTTGACTGAGATCTCGAAAAGATTAATTTTTAATTATTATAAAAAAAAAATACATTATAAAAGAGAATGGAGAAATATTTTACAGATATTGTATTATGCTTTAAAGTGTGGTCGCACATTAAAATAAATTCTCCTACGGTACAATTATTTATCCTACGTTGGTCTCCGTATCTGTCTTTTAAAATCAGAAACTGATTTGACCAGCTGATCTACAAGACTGTACTGACCACAAGCTTATCTGTATTGTACTTATTTATTTTACTAGTAAGTTTATAAATATAAAAACAGGCACTCACTGTGTTATTACTGATATAATTCCTAATTTACTCTATAGATGGGTAGCAGTTAATTCCTGAAACTTAAACTTAATTGCGGTATCATCTCAAGCAATGCATCCAAGTCTTACAATGTTGCTAACGAAACAGGCAATCTCCTGCAAACCGCTATTTATATTACAAACACATGAGGCATCACCGTAAATAAGCCTCATTATGCTATGTAATAACTAATAACTGCTTCTAACCAGTAATTTGAAATTTTCTATTTCCAATTTCAAATTACGAACGCGCAATCGGGCACGGTTCGTTCATCGTCGGTCGGGCCGACCAATCGCAGCGCTTCATTTGAAAAAGGAAGACGCCATTGAGATAGATAGGTCGCATTACCGTTAATTCTGTTCGAAGTTCGAACACTGGTTATTACTGGCCGTTATGAGATGGTTTATTAAAGGAACCTTTATTACGAATAATGTTGGTTATGGCGTTAATTTGCGTAAATACTGCTATTACTATGAATATTATTGTTTCACTACTTTGTTTATGCTTTAATAGTAGTTTATGAAAGTCATTTTCTATTCGAGTATTGCCTTTATTTAGTTTCAATACCAACACTATAGTCTGAGGATATCATTGCATTTAGTTCCAGACTGTCATTTTATCCAGCAGAATTATTTCTATAGATCAGCTAAAAGATAGTCTCTTACAACTTCAACAAAACCTGTGGATATCACAAAAACATTGGCCACCTTGATATCTATTATTTTATATTTTTAATACAACCTATCTCTCTAGAATACAATCATAAGTCTGTATACGCATTGTAAGTCTTCTTTTTCATCATTGACTCTCAGTCATATTTTTTTACCAGTTCATTAGTGATGCGCAGTTACTACTAACAACAATCAAATTATTCGATTGTTCTAGTTACATTCGATTAACAATCGGTGTTATAGCAACTGTAGCACTACTATACTCCATATCAATAATTATTTCTTTCTATTATATTTTCATTCGAATCATCATTTGTTATTCTGTAACAATCGCGCGTCGATTTAGTAACTGACCGGTGAACTAATTGCAGAGCTACCGCGGCCGCAAGCCCTTAGGAGGTACAGCAGGAGTGGCAGGTGCCGTGGCCGTCCCGGGCGTCCAGGCAGCCTCTCCTAGCCCGGCGCCTCAAACTCCAGCCGCTCCCAGCCCAGCACCAGCGACCACGCCGGCCATGAAACAGGAGCACCCTAGTCAACCAATGGTGAGTGCCTACAACGTTACCGAGCGATACCGATGGCTCGAGGAAGGCAAGTGATTATAGATAGTCCTATGGCTATTGGTTTTATATTTGTATATATATGTTACACTTTAACTTTGGCAATTGAGTGGTCTTATGGTCAGTGTTTATCGTAACCTATGCTTGATATTACTCGCATGATGCCAGCCTTCCAAAAGACTATTGGCAGGGCTGTCAACCAAAGGACAAAAATGATCTGGCTCTATAGTGACAACAGAGCTCTCCTCAAGGGACCTGGAAACTATTACTGCAGAAACACAACATAAAGTTGTTTCGTTACGGCATACTGGCGGGCAAAGACCGGGATAATTCAGATTAAGCGAAATATTTGGTTTAAGCGTGGATTCTACTACCACTTGTGACCAAAAAGAGAGTCGTGGTCTTTCAATGTAGATTACATCCTAACTAATATTATAAATGCGAATGTGAATTTGTTAGTAATGCGTACACGCCTTAACTACTCGACCGATTGTCATGAAATTGTGGCAATGTCAGAAAAGACATACTTTTAAATGTCGTAGCCGACTTATGCAATACCGCTCCAACACCACTCTCGCACAGCTAAGCCAAACGGAGAGGCCGCTACGTGCTGTCCACGCAACGACAGCTAGCAGGCAACCAGCTGTCCCCGCGCTTACCGCTAGCAGTCGACTACACTGTCCACGTGCCGACCGCTTACACTTTTCGTGACAGACACGTACTATCGACTTCAGCGACGGATGACCACTCCTAGGGTTAAAATCGCATAGCAGGGCCAACACTTGGTACCCGTACCCGTGACACGCCCCTTTCTTTGTTTGAGTTTTTTTACACTTTACATTTGTTTACTGATTCTAAGGCGATACAAACTCAACTGGTCAACATGTGCAAGCGAAAATTTTTCTGAAATGGTCATCCGTCGCTGAAGCCGATAGTACATCGCGCAGGCCACCCGCTTGAAGCGCGCGGCTTCAACTATCGAGTGGTACGATGGCGGTAAGCTCGCTTACAGCGAGCTATTTGCTAATTTGTGATATCAATATAAATTACGTCTACAGAGGACGCCAAAAAGCTCAAATTTCTATTAACATTATTTTGCCGTGTGGGAGCGGTGTTGTATAAGTCGGCTGCGACCTTTAAGGTACCTTTCACCCAGAAAAAAAGTACTGTTCCCGAAGGCTAGACCATTAACTTGTATGCGAGCGAACCCAAGGGCAGCATCTAGTCTAGTAAATTATAAAATGGTAAAATTGGCACCTAATTTAGAATAACTGTGCCTGCAGAAGCGATAGCTTAGTGGGAAACCGTTGGACTGTCACGCAGAGGTCTCGAGTTCGATCCCAAGGCGCGCATCTCTGACTTTTCGAAGTTATGTGCGTATTAAATAGTTAATTATCGCTTGCTTAAACGGTGAAGTAAAACATTGGGAGGAAACCTACATGTCTAAAAGTTCTTCATAACGTTCTCGGAGATATGTGAAGTCTGCCAACCCGCACTGGGCCAGCGTGGTGGACTATGGCCTAACCCTTCTCACACTGAGAAGGCCCGTGCCCAGCAGTGAGATAGTTTAATACAGAGCTGATATTATTATATTTTATATATGCCTGAATATAGAGCAAGTTTTGGTAACATCATTCAACAATAAAGTTAGCCAGATTTTATCTAAATTAGGTATGCATTCATCAAGTCCTTATATTATCATATCTTATCTCATCTTATGTGAGGGCCAGCCAGTACAGACCGGCGACACTTCGACCCAGTGGGGTCTTTTGTGTCGACACTCTCCCAATAACGACTGCCATAGATGTTCATGGCAGCCGGGACTAACGGTTTAACGTGCTCTTCGAGGCACGGAGCAGGCGATAATTGTCAATCAATAAATTTTCGAAAAGTTATATAACTTCCGAAAGTCAGAGGTGCACGACGTGGGTTCGAACCCGAGACCCTCTGCATTGCAGTCTGTTGGTCTCCCCACTGAGCTATCGCTGCTCTATATTATCATAAGTTACAAGTACAGATTATAATAGCTTAACTGCCTTACAGTATATTATTAACATCATAACCATATGTGGTATTGATATTTAAATTCTTACCATGTTAATAAAACACAAACTCATAAATATTAATCTGTTCTCTTAATTAATTTGAACACAGCACCAATTATCATGAATGGGCTATGTTATTGGTTATACGTTCAAAAGTTAAAATGAATACCTCAATAAAACTCTAGTACACGTAATTAAGTTAATTACATTGTTTATTGACAGCCGGTTGACTTGTCGACGTTAAATAAACAACACGTCGACGGTTTTACCCGACAAATTAACATTTTGTGAATAAACGCCGCGCCGAATTTACTTTACGCCGGACTACTGTGTTATTGCACCCTATATTTATGTATGTTATACGTTATCATTTCGAAAAGCCCTGCTAGTAATCCTTATCTACTATAACTATATATATAAAAATCTCGTGTCACGGTGTTTGTGGTCGCAGTCCTCCGAACGGCACAACCGAATTTTATCAAATTTTTCTTTGTATATCTGGTAGGTATGAGAATAGGTCGTAAAGCATATTTCATACCAAAATATACACTAGATATAATTTATATTTGCAGAACAACATTTGCCGGGTCAGCTAGTAATATTATTAATGCGAATGTGAGTTTGTTTGTTTGTTTTAAAGCCTTAACGACTCAACCGATCATCATGAAATTTCGCGGACACGTTGTCAGAAATACAGAAAAGGACATAGAGTTTATTCTGAAAATAGCAATGTTTCCGAGGCATATAAATGTATTAACAAAATCTAGATTAACATGAGCAAAATATAATTTCGCATAAATATATCTATCCCCTTTTTATTCTTATAAAATCCCATGTAGTAATCTCGTGGGAAAGCTATGAGATTATTATTCTTTAAGCTAGGCATCCTTGAGAGCAATATTCTCTGAAACCATTTTTGGACGAAATTTACAAATTTCATGATGATCGATCAAGTAGTTAAGACGTGAAAGCGTAACAAACAAACTTACATTCGCATGTATATATTAGTTAGGATAGATAACACGCGAATGATTTCGCTGGTCAGTATAGATACTATTTATAACCGAGTCTTATGCTTCTACAAAAACTATATAGGAAGATGGCAATGTTTTACCCTAGTGCCTCGAAAAGCATAGGCCTGTGTCTGATCTCTCTCCGATCGTGTCAGATTGCCGTCCTATCGAGAGATCATTTATGGAGAGTGAGGGAATAGAGAATGGACTTGTGTTTGCACACACTCGTGTACTATAATACGTCAGTTTGTCCCTGTTAACATTGACCTCCGAAACTGGATACTAGCTCATTAAAAACAAATCTATACAAATATATGTCTCTTTGTAATGTCAAAAAAACAGCTTTATACTTAATGCATATGAAAGTACATATATATACGGCACTTACATAAAAAAACTGTCTGTCTGTTTGTTCTGGCTAATCTCTTAAACGGCTGGACCGATCTGGACGGGACTTTTTACTGGCATAATAATATAGCTGATGTTATAAGGAGTAACTTAGATAAAAATTTCTGCGAACTGAACTAACACTTTTTTGTTAAATGAGGACGAAGTCGCGGTTAACAACTAGTTGATAACAAGAATGATCAAAGCAAAATTACGCTAAATACCTAGTAATGTGTTAATTAACTTTCATAACAACAGAGGTCTGTGTGTATCACCATAATCGTTGTCGTTTAAACACTGTTTTTACTTGACGCCATGATTGCTTTATGTCAATAATTATACAATAATTTACACAGACAGTTTACGTGTGTTGATTATCGTTTTAAGACATGAGACAAACAACTCTAAGTCGTTATTTCCATTTTTGCTCATAACTGCTCCTTATTAGTGATTATCGGAAAATGAGGCGCTGCAAAAGGGTTTCATATTTTTTAATATATCTTATGTTTGGGAGTATATATGACTAGCTTTTAGCCGCAGTTTCGCTCGCTTGGTACCAATACTTTTTTCTCGATGCAAGGTACCGTATGTCCTTCTTAGTACCCCTGACAACGTGTATGCGAAATTTTACGATGATTGGTCGAGTAGTTAAGGCGTGAAAGTGTAACAAACAAACAAACTCACATTCACATTAATAATATTAGTTATGATTATATAATAATGTAGTATAATCGAAGTTTAAAAAAATATTTTAGATAGTTTAATTAGATTAATTAGTTTTTACTTGATAGATCAGTAGCTCGGCACAATAGTGAAACGCAAAAACCGACTGTGTAGTTACCGTTTGTCTTCACGAAACTTTTTAATTAAACTTCTTAAATTGATTGATTTTTGTCTCAGTCTGTGAAAGCGTAACGTAGTTTTTATCATAATTGATAATTACTTGATGAAGTGTAAGGCAGGTTATTCCACATCGATCTAATTTTAATTAAATTTCGATCACCTTTAGAATACAAAATTTTATTATATTTTTTTTTATTGCCATTGGTGTCAGACGAGCAAGTGGCCCACCTGATAGAGTTAGCTTAACTGTCGTATTACTGTAATTATCTTGAGAATGCCTTGGCACGCTTAGGTCATTTGCCGAGAGACATCTGGTTCAAATCCCGAATCATGCAAAGTTTATTGAGATTTTCTGTAAGGTTAATCCTAAGATTAAAAACAACACAATATTAGTTGTTTAAAGAAAGGCAGTTGGTTTAACAAAAGGATAATATGTGTGTGTGATACCTCTCTACCGTACCTTTGGGCATAACCAAGATGTGTTAATACACCCACGTCCCTCTAGCTACACTTAGATCCCAAGTAATACCTAATTATATCTACCGGGCACATTACCCGACTGAAATGTTACACGAAAACTCAATTACACTTTATCCGACACGGGAAAACAAAACCTACGATCACAATCCTAAGCGCAAACTTATGCCATGACATGGCAGCATAGCACAAAAAAAACTCTTAAAAGAACTAAAATAAACGGAGAGAACGAAAATTCAATTGTTCAATTTGATAAGTGAGTGCGCTCAACTTCAAACTTATTTAATTTGTTTTTCCTTTTTCTTGGCTATTTGCATTTGACGAATAGAACCTCTTTCGGGGACGGTTTTGATAAAATTATAATTAAGTTTGTTTTCAAAAATTAATGTGGCTAAATGCTAAAAAGGGTCAAGTGAATTAGTATGAATAAATAAAAACGGTTTAATTACTTTTAAAGAAAGATGATTAGCTGAATGCAAGAGTTAACATTTTTGTTTTACGATTCAGGCCGCTAAATCGAGAAGTTAAGCAATGTTTCTACGTTCGAATTTTAAAAGACTTTCTTTCTTAGATGGGTTACTGTTAGTAACAAGTGACATCTTACCTGGGAAAGCATGTAGTTTTAAAATATGTGACGTATCCAATGTGACATAATGTGTTCCTTCCAGACGTTATTGCTACTGGCAAGTTTGGCCCATAGTTAAAGAATTGTTGAACGAAACGTCAAGTGTCAATGTTACTTGGTTAATTTGGCTTCCGTTCGGAACGCTTGACTAGACACCCTTTTTGTAATTATTGTAATTGGTAATTATTTTATTTAATTATCGTGATCACCGGGCCATTATCGGAATAATCATAACCATTATTACGCCTCTATTGTAGTGAATATTAAAATATTACTGATCTCGACAGTATTTCCACTGCGCCTTAAATTCCTGGTAAATCTGGTATTGGAAGGCACATAATGCAATTAAATTTATTTAAATTTGTATTGCTTTCCACCAATAATGAAGAACTTACCTACATACAATTATGATTTGTAAAATTATTGGATGTTACATTCGACATCCAATAAGTAAAATCATTACCTACATTTGGTTACGCGTTTAAAAAAACCGTAGTAGGTAATTTAAACATTTAAACACTTTTTTACTCTCGTAACTCTTAATTGCCTATTAGAAGCTCAAAAACTATGTCAACAAAACATGATTGGAAACAGCGAATTTCTACATAATATTCGCGAGCGCTTTTGACAGAACTCTAACAATCCTAAAAGCATTGAAACGCGGCGTCTAGTTCAAACAACTAGTTCTCTATAACAAGATGTCAAAGTGGAAAATTTTTAATTTGCACTGCGCCCCAACTTTGGCAATTTCGGTGCAGCGCGCCAACCCAACCCAATTTATCTTCCGCTTATACTATTTCTGGACGCCATTTTTTATTTTATAACTAGCTTTTGTAAATTAAACTTGTATAAAATTTTACTCAATAAGTTAAATAAGTTAGTCATTAAGTTAAATGAAACATTTTTAGAATGTTTATTTCCGTATGGCTGAAAATAATTAAAGCATATTTTAGATCACAAAAAATGTGTGTGTCATAGAAAATTTATACTAATATTATAAAGCTGAAGAGTTTGTTTGTTTGAACGCGCTAATCTCAGGAACTACTGGTTCGATTTGAAAAATTATTTTAGTGTTGGATAGCCTATTTATCGAGGAAGACTATAGGCTATATAACATCACGCTACGACCCACGGGGGCGGCGCAGTAATGATAAACGCGGGTGAAACCGCGGGAACATCTATTACATATAAAATTAAGTATTATTGCTGTCTGTTAGGGACAATTATGAAAGTGAAATAATGAAAAAAAAAAAATTTGAGAACTCTGAACACTCAATATAGAGTCAAAGACAAGAATTTCCTCACTAATTTCCAATAACTTTAACGATGTATGTAGGTAGCGTGAATCGTATGAACCAAGCGAGAACTACAGCACATATAAGAGACCACCGACTAATAAAAAGAAATACACACATAAATTCACGCCGATATATATTCAAAAGACTAGGCTGAGGTGTGATATTGTCTTTACTTACAGTTTTTAATAAGGTATCCTGATGAACTTATGAGTTCACGAGGATCCCCTGGGCGATGGGGCTCCAGGTAGACAACATGGGTATAACACAGAGTGCCGCAAACTATTGACACCATACCTACTTGACAATTAAAATGAATTTCATAGATAAACGTGCCTCTTGTTTCAATAACAGCTGATATAATTCAATTAATTTTAGTGCAGTGAAAATCCATGTCAACGCGGCTTTCATCTAAATTCAATGGAATCTGAACAATTTATCGGCACAGCTCTATAATAGCCATATTTAATCGTCATAGTTGTGTCCCGGTTGTGTCCACGGAATGCGATATTTCATTAATAACAATTTAATCAATTGTTACCTTGTTGTTACGATATAGATTACGTTATTTGTTATCTCTGTTACAATAATTTATTAATATTTCGTTTATTTTGCCTTGTGCACACAGAGATGGGTTCAAATGGTGATCGATTGCCATATGACAGTGGGCAGCTAAAGAAAAGACTTAAACAAAGATGGTGGAATGACTTTCAAAGGTACTGGCAAGGAAAAGCTGAAAAGACATGACAAACAGAACAAATTAATCCTATCCTAACTTCCTAACTAATATTATAAAAGCGAAAATAAGCTTGTTTGTTTGTTTGTTTGTTACCTTTTCACGCCTAAACCACTGAACCGATCATCCTGAAATTTTGCATATACGTTGACAGGTTGACATACGTTTCATCCCGAAAAAAAATACTGTTCCCGAGGCAAACAATAATAACGTTCTTATGATAATAGATGGCGCTACGTGTCTTTCGAATCATGATTGAATTATATTATTACAAGCAGAGTACCTACAACCCGAATTGATTGTCAAATTCTAAATTAACGCGAGCGAAGCCGCGGGCAAAAGCTAGTTTTGATATAAAGGACCTTCGCCTAGCAGTAGAATATACCAATAGGCTAATAACAAAAATTTACATTTAAAATTGAATAATTTTATGTTCACACTTTAGTTGGCCCTGTCGCATACAATTGCACTTACTTTTACGATTTGTCGTTCGATTCTGAATTAAAAACCTGGTTTATGCAAGGTGTTATAAAGAGTTCTATACTGAACTTATAATAATATCTATACCTTATTATAGTGTGGTTCTAAAACAAATTACCTGCTTCGGTGTTTATGAGCGCTACATCTTGTCCTTCTTTTAAAAAGCTCTGAACTTAGAATTACTGTTACGATAGACAGTGGCTTGGCTGTTGTTTCCACTAACAATGTTGCAGTCCACTAACGGTCACCATTTGCCATCAGGTGGGCTGCTACCACTTCGGCCACTAGGCAATAAAGAAAGACCAGCTAAAAGTTGATAAGCAAGTCTGACATTATAGCAAGAACTTCTCATTTTATACTTGATCGAAATAACAAATCCAATCTTATACAACGTAAAATACATTTAGATTAAATAATGGCCGCCATAATACGACATTATAAGAGTTTTACGGTGTAGAGATACTCGTAATTGGTACAATTATGCACTGGACGCAATTCCGAGCGGGTGTAGTACGCGATTACTTTGTAATTGGACAGTAAATACTGTTGTTGTCGTATAAGAACGAGACACTATAAACTACGACAATATAATCTCAATTAAATAAAAAAATTGTGCTCTAATAGCGCACTACCAGTAAATGCGATTGCTGTGTATGGTCTCTGGTTGAGTTAAGAAGCCAGCAGTGTAGCACTTGCCTCAGTGCCTAAGAACGTAAAACCATGGTCCTTTTACTTTTTATTTTATTTTTTTTATACAACTAAGGTGGCAAACAAGCTTACGGCCCACCTGATGGTAAGTGGTCACCATAACCTATGGACGCTTGCAACACCAGAGGCATCACTTGCGCGTTGCCGACCCTTTAGGAAACGAAGTGGGGAGGAGAAGGAGTAGGAAGGGGGAAAGTGGGTGATTAGGCCTCCGGCAATCTCACTCACCGAACGAAACACAACAGTAGGAATACTGGTATTTCACGTCGATATTCTGTGAGAGGGTAGTCCTTCCCCAGTCGAGCCGGCCCATTCCTGCTGAAATCAGCGAGGCTACTCCAAAAACTCTCGCTGGTAATGCCGGATTGCTGTCCGATCAAACTATGAGTGTAAAGGAATGGAAAACGCACAGACACTGGTGCAATGCAAATCTTCTGCGCCAGTTTCCGTTAACATTGACTGTAAATTATTTAGTAAACTGTTTGAGTACTGCCATAGGACATGAAGCTCCATTTTTATAAGCAAGATCAGCATTGCGAAGACTTTTATGGCAAGCAATACGACAATCTCTATGCAAAGCCGTTATCTATACTAATATTATAAAGCTGAAAAGTTTGTTTGTTTGAACGCGCTAATCTCAGGAACTACTGGTTTGATTTGAAAAATTATTTTAGTGTTGGATAGCTTATTTATCTAGGAAGGCTATAAGCTATATAACATCACGCTGCGACCCACGGGGGCGGCGCAGTAACGATTAACGCGGGTGAAACCGCGGGAACATCTAGTCACATCTAAGACTCGGGCAATCAATCGACGCTTAAACTATACTAAAGATATACACCCTTGTCTCCTTCAGAGAAAGAAAGATAGCAGGCTACATGTGCATACTGAAGTAGTATACACGCAGTAAAGCCTAATAACCTCTGTGAACGATGATTACATCACTAAAATATAAAGACATGTAGGCGCCCTCCCGCCGTCTTTAGCTCCTCCGTGTCTAGTAATAAACAAGAATAATCTCGTTATAGAATCTCATTACGCTGACATAACAAACTTTTAATTACAAACGACGCACGAACGGTGGCATGTTAATAAAATATTAGGTAACTTACTAAAAGGCATCCCCCTACGTGCAAATTAAAATCTTACAAAGTTCGCGCCAATGTTACGTTCTAATTTGTTCCCGACGTGTTTACTTCTCGACGCTTAACATGTTTAAGTTTTGTAATTTAATAATATGACGTATTTGTGACGTTGAAGTTTCTTTTTTAATTACGCCCGCGAAGGTTTTATTAAAAACAAAATACACTGTTTACATTTGATGTTGCGATAAACATCACGAAACGCGATATTATGTACAACAAGTTTCTGCCCGCTGCTTCGCCCGCGTAAATTGCACAAGCATGCATACCGGGGTAAAATGTATCTTTTGTTTTACTTATTTATCTATTTATTTAGGGATAACAAACAACAGTAAAAAATAATAATAAATAATCCGGGATAAAGTCTATCTGTCTGCGGTGTCATTAAAATCCGTTCAACTTTTTACGCGTGATTGAGTAATACAAATCCAAACATCTTAACAAATTTTCAAATTTATTTTGGTAGGATTAACAAATGTGTAGTTTTTGTGTAGTAGAGCCTCGCTGATTTCAGCATGAATGGGCCGGCTCGACCGGGGAAGGACTACCTTCTCACAGAATATCGACGTGAAATAGCAGTATTTCTACTGTTGTGTTTCGTTCAGTGAGTGAGAGTGCCGGAGGCCCAATTACCCTCTTTCCCCCTTCCCGCTCCTTCTCCTTCCCACTTCCTTTTTCTCCCAAACGGTCGGCAACGCGCAAGTGATGCCTCTGGTGTTGCAAGCGTCCATAGGCTACGGTGACCATTTACCATCAGGTGGGCCCCGTATGCTTGACTGCCAAATTAGTCGTATAAAAAAAAAATTCAAATAAGCTTGAATTTACATTGAAAATAATTGTGATCTTAATAGTAACATGACTGTATCTCCGCACGACTCCACTTAAGTTAGTACATCACATTCACATATCGACTAGCTAAGGGGACAAAGGGAAGAAGCCAAACGCGGTCACCAAACTTAAATGTCAATATGTTCAACTTCGTACTGTAATTGAATAATCCAGAATAAGCCAGCACCTTACTTTACCAGAGATTCGAAACCAACAATACGCTTACGCTTGCACTAGACCGATGTGACGGGCCTGTTACCAGGGATTACGCCATCATGGTTTGAAGGAAAATCTCACTGGCATCATACGTTTATGCGGGATAGTAATAACCTATGTTACTAACCGAGCCAAGCCTTTTTGTGTTAGAAATGGTAGGATATTATAAACTCGAGGTAAGACGGAACTACGCTTTGCTTAAATACATTTACCTTATCATAACAGGCAAATTAAACAACCCAACAATATTTGCATTGCTCCAGTTTCTTGTACCTAAGTCCAGGTTACGACAGGGGCCACGGGGAAGGCTGTTAGATCTGCCAGTTTTTCGCACAGATGTCTTAAAATACGCACCGGTGGTCCGTGCTGCTAGGATGCTGAATGTAGTTGCACAATGTCTAGATATATTTTGCTGTACGTTGGCGGAATTTGAGAGGGTGACATTACAATATCTGTCACAAAATTTATAGCTACTATTGTTATATATTAATGTCCACTATGTCGCATTAGGTTTTCCTGTAATGACATATGTGATTTGTTTTATAAATAAATAAATAAAATAACAAAATTACGTTCATCGCTTGCTACGTAAATGAAGGATAAACCAACACATTTGCATGTAAATATTAATAAAGATTAATTTAAATTCTTAGCCAACACACTACCAAGTTACGCAGTAATTACACTTCATGACCAAGTACGTAGTGCCTACACATGCTCTGTAGTTAAAACAGGTTCATGGCAAACGTGTACATATGTATGTGTCTATACGGCGACAACATAAACGGATTCATACACCGGCCTCGGTCAACGTATGATTACGTTAGGGCAGTTCACACGAAGCATATTGTAGTAAACACTGACCGAGGACCCGCCAACCTCGACACACATAACACAATATTATATGACGTACCACGCTAAATATCTACAATGGTTCCACCATTGTAAAAATACAGCGAGGACGTCAAATTGTTTACTTATTTTATAGTAGTTGTATAGAATGAAATCGTTGGTTTTAAAGGACTGACTTAGGAAAGTGATTAAGGTTTTCCATGTTTTGTTTCAGGCTCCAATGCCGTTCTACGCGGGCGATCCCAACAGATTCCCGACGGCGTGGCAAACAGATCCATCTCAAGGTAAGATTAGTAACATAGATAATCTTAAATATTTGTACATGAAAATATGATTTAAATAAAGTGTCTTTCTTGTCCACGGCAAACTTTAAATGAAACTCTCTCTATTAAGGATGTTTATAAATATCTTTACTTTTCTCTCAGGTTGGCAGAACCAGTTCATCCAGCAACTTCCAACACAAACAGGCCAAACGACGCTAGACTACCAGGGCAATCACACAGCATACGCAACATCACCTCACTATCAAGGCAACACCTCGTACACCGTCCAAAACGTCGCGACAACATTTGACGTCACGAACAATACGTACTATCAGGCAGGAGTCCAGCCGGTGCCGGCACAGCGACCGCCTTCAAACCGCGGTGCCTACACACCTGTCCCATCTCCAAGAGCTCCGCACTACGCTACAGAATATCAACAGCAGTACGCCCAACAAGCACCAACGCCCGGCGTCACAGCAGGCAATGATTCCCGACCAGCATCCGCGGCCTCATACCAAACCTCAGTGCCAACAACAGCCGCACCTGTCTACACTGTCAGCCAAGCGAATTACGAACGCTCAGAGTACTCAACTGACCATCAAGATGAATATTCTAACGCTGAAAGTGGCAATGGAGACTCGACCAATGAAAGCGAGAGACAGGAACAAAACACGCCCAATGGTCAGCATTCGGGAAACGCCGAGCCTGGATACCTGCAGGGGAGCAACGGTCCGCGAGCTTCACTAGATTGTAGCGGGTATTCGGGCGGCTATAATAGCGGACAGTACAGGGAGAACGGCACAGTCCAGACGACGCAAACCCAGAACGACTGGCAACAACATCAGTGGCAGCACAACCAAAGAATACAAAACCAACAAATGCAGAATCAACAACAACTTCAAAATCAACAACAACAGATGCAGAATCAGCAAATGCAAAACCAACAACAGCAGCTGCAAAATCAACAACAGCAATTGCAAAATCAGATGCAAAATCAACAGATGCAGAACCAGCAAATGCAGAGACAGGAGGAGTCAGAACAGCAGATGTTCTCGCAATCAGACAGGGTGAATTTGAATTCGAGACTGAAAACGATGATATTAAACAAGCAGAACCACACTCGGGACGGCACCAATACACCGCCGGATAAAGGAGACCCGGGAGAAGGGCCGCCTCGAGGGATCGACGACAGGAAGACCGGAGCTGTCTCCGTCAATGATGATAGAAACACTACCGGTCATTTTTTATCGTATAGCCACCATCTCCGAGATAATTACCGTTTAGGCGACCAGGCGTATCCTGTCGCTGGTAATTATTCACAGAACACCCACGCTTATGGCGCGGGTGAGTTCGGAGGTGGTGGCCACCACGTATGGGAGGGGGGGACGGAAGTCCCGAGAGGTTATGATAAACAAGCTTCGTTGAAAAACGTTCCAAAAACTCCTCAAAAGTTACCGTCTTACGCGGACGTGAGAGGTCAGTATGGTACATACTCGAACGTACCTTATGAAGCGCAAAAATATGCAGAAATTTATGGTAGCGATAGTTTAAGTTATACTCAACAAGATAGTAAGGATTTTCAATCTAAAATGCTCATTGGACCAGTGTCAGAGATGAACCAACAAAACTGTAACCCGCCAAGGGACACAAACGCACAAAGTAGAGCTTATGATAGGGAAGCGTACGACGCGAAATTTAGACATCCGTCAGCACCTTTGATACCTAAGTTAGAAATGCCTGATACTTACCAGTATCACAAGGACGATAGGTTAATGAAAACTGAACCACAGAGATTAATGAACCAAACAGCATACCCTAAACAAAATGATGTACCGGTTAACACGTACAGAGAATATCCAAATGGTATCGCCAGACCTCAGCAAAATACTGTATTACCGCCAATATCTACAATAAAACAGGAGAACTTCGGCCAAAAGTCGCAGGGCTACCAGAACTTCCAAGGCTTTCCTTACGAATCGATGCGAAGGCAGGAACCAGAAAGTTACGCACAAATACCTCGCATGCAAGAGAACATGGGCTTTCAGAAATACAATCGCAGTTTCGATCAGAAGCTGAGCAAAGAACCGGAGAAGCCGAGCGATAGGATTACACCCGTGGAGCCAAAGCCTCCGTATTATATAGAACAAATAAAATCTGAACATTCGCCACCAGGACATAAGATATATAAAAATATGGCGTACAATCCACCTCCAAGAAATGAGCCGTATCTGTTCTCTGGTGACGGCGGCCCAGCGGCTATTAGGAACGAGGTTGGTTATTCCTGCTGTCGTCAAGGCTCCACTAAAAAACCTCCGCCTGAACATTTAAGAGACGGTGCATGTCCAGGCCTGCAGACCAAAGACGAAGTGTTAGAGGACGATCCAGAAGGAAACGAAAAAGACTCAAAAACTCCTTCAAAGCCTAGTACTCCGGTGGCAGAAGTAATTAAACCAAAAGAAAACCAATTCAACTATTCCAAAGAGTATCTGGAGAATTTGGAAAGGTTACGAACTAATTCGAGGACCGAAGTGCCGGATTGTAACTGTTTTCCTGCAGACAAAAATCCACCAGAACCTGGCAGTTATTATACACACTTAGGTAAGTACAAATCTTAAAACACCAACACAATACACAAAATAATGGAACCTTTAAAATTATTTCTGAATTTCTTCTTTATAGGCGCAGCGTCAACCTTAGCAGAATTAAGAAAAGAATTGGAGGCTCGTACGGGGCTCTCCGGGAAGGAATTGAGGATTGAAAAGATTTGCTACACCGGGAAGGAAGGAAAGTCAGCGCAGGGATGTCCTATGGCTAAGTGGGTGAGTGTATGGATCCCAAGATTTTGTATTAATATTAGCAATATAAAAAACACTTATATAAATTAATAACTTGTCTTGTGTCCAAGTCCACTTTAAGTTGGAGTACTTTAGGAAATTATTCAGAATACTTAATATCACTTTGACACATTGCAACTAATTACTAATCCAATTGAATTTCACTGATATGGGTTTTATTTTTAATCGTATAACGATTTGCAATAGTTAACTGAGTATTCAATATCGAAATCATTTATTCATTTTGCATACAAAATTACACTTATGAACGTTCCAGATCGAAATAAAAAACCTGAATTTACATTTACTGATTTACTTTTTGAGGATATGATCAACATATTCGACGACACTCATTACCAGTATATGTACTAAGTTCTCCGGTACCAAACATGATTAATCTAAATGGTGAAGTTGCAAACTCGGCAGTTGTTCCATGCTCAACTGCATCTGCATCAAAGACCATACCTCTGATGACAAGTTACTAAGCCAAGAATATTCTTCTTTTTTTTTAGGTAATTCGTCGTGCAAATTACACAGAGAAAGTTTTAGTGGTAGTTAAGTTCCGCAACGGTCACAAGTGTGCGACGTCCTGGATCGTCGTGTGCCTCGTCGCATGGGAAGGCATCCCGCAGTCAGAAGCGGACCTGGATTACACGCTGTTATCACACAAGCTCAATAGATACGGTCTACCGACCACCAGGAGATGTGCTACGAACGAAAACCGAACATGTGCTTGTCAAGGTAAGTAGTGGTAGGTATTGTTCATATGTTTCATATCGCATAAGGCCGATAGCTGCTAATGAATATACATCATCAAATATTTGTAACAGAAATTAATAGCAGATTTAAAAGATCTGTTGCCAAGTAATGAGATAGGGAATATCACATTTTATATTAAATATTTTAATTTTATTTTAAGAGTAACTTATGTGAAAACCATCTTGAACACTATTTATTCATAATTTTGCTTGGATTGTGATTGAGCTCACCAAACCACTCTTGTTCTCTTAAGGCATTCTATAGAAAGATTGTAACTATTCATTATTATTTTAGTAAAGCAAGGCCCACTTTCTGGCTAATATAAAGTTACTGCCCCTGTTGTATATCTATATATTAATACGTGAAGCAAACACTTTGTACCCCTTTTTACGAAAATTGCGCGGACGGAGGAGTATGAAATTTGGCACAATTAAAGTTTATATGAAGAAGAAGGGGCGAATCCTAATATTTATATAAATTATGCATTAGACATACATTAAATTAATTAAAAAAAACACTACATGCACACAACCATGTATTTGACACACGCAGTCGTACTATTCTTCGTAACTATGGTTACATATATCAATATAATAATTTGTTTGACAAAGATTAGTAAATTAACCTATATTACATCGAAATCTAAATAAAATGTCATTATAAGGGTATAGTTCTAGACATTAAAACCCTAATAACTATCAAACTTAAAATTTAAATCAATTATGGTCGAATTTCGATCACTAGGCGACCGCTAGTTATCATTAATATACAAAATATCCATCTATCACACTAATATTATAAAGGCGAAAGTTTGTGAGTGTGTATGTTTGTTACTCTTTCACGCAAAAACTACTGGACCGATTGCAATTAAATGAATGTATGTAGATAGCTGGTGACCTGAATTCACACATAGGCTACTTTTTATCCCGATATTTCCACGGGAACGGGAATTACGCGGGTGAAACCGCGGGGAAAAACTAGTAAAATATATATCAGGCACTGTTTGAGCTATAGTTGTAGTAATAATGAGTATATAAATACTCATTATTACTATTATGGGGAATACTACGCTATACCTATTAAAAGCCCACATGTGCCAATGTTCATAAAAATAAAGAAGCCTGTACTTTACAACGCTGGCGGTAACTAATCATTCACCCATCACAATCATAACTTAATCTTTATCACTGAATAATCTTTGAATAATCAAAAAAGTTCTTTATCTTCTTCCAGGGTTAGACCCAGAGACCTGCGGCGCTTCCTACAGCTTCGGTTGTTCCTGGTCAATGTACTACAACGGATGCAAATACGCCCGTTCAAAAACAGTTCGCAAGTTCCGCCTGTCTGTGAAGACGGAGGAGAGCGAGATAGAAGAACGCATCCACGTGTTGGCGACTCTGCTGAGTCCACTGTACATGAACCTAGCACCGAAGGCCTTTGAGAACCAGTGCCAGTTTGAGAAGGAGGCGTCGGACTGCAGGCTTGGGTTTAAGCCGGGAAGGCCGTTTTCTGGTTAGTATCTATTGTTTCTTTTCTAGTTCACAATACAATTTTAAAGAAGGAAGTTGCTTTAAATATTTTTTTAGAAATATCTTTGTGTAATCTGCAAAAAGTCTAAGTAGAACTTAATTAGTCCTTCTTATCTCAAGAAGACTGCACCTAAAAAATAGACGGTTTATAAGTAAAGACTTAACTTCAGGCTTAAGCTTAACATACGAAGCTGTGATCGAACGATATTGGCATTCACTGAGTACAACAGCTTTAATTAGAAAGGTTGCTTTCTATTAAATTGAGTGTAAACTTTTTCAAAATATTTGCTTGTTAAGTCGTGAATTGCCAGACCCCATTAAAAACCTATAGTCTCTGATCGCCAGTGTGCCGCTGCAACTTAACAGGTTAATGTGTCATATAACATTCCTGACTTTAACTTCTTAATTTCCAGGAGTAACAGCATGCATAGACTTCTGCGCTCACGCTCACCGCGACCTCCACAATATGAATAACGGTTGCACCGCAGTAGTGACGCTGGCCAAACACCGCGCTTTGAACAGACCTCCTGATGAACAACTCCATGTTCTGCCATTGTATGTGCTGGACACTACCGACGAGTTCGGCTCTAAAGATGGCCAGGAAGAGAAAGTAAAGAATGGCGCCCTTGAGATACTGGACAAGTGAGTGGTGATGTACATGTTTTGATATTATTATTTAGTAGCCATGTCCTCTGTAATGTTTAATCTATTAGATCAAATTCAGTTGCTGAACAAAGAGTCTATACCTATGTACATTAAAAAGTACAAACGGTATATCCTTGAATAGAATACAGTCGCACAAATACAAACACCACAGTTGAACAGAATGCAATACTTCACAAATTTTCATATTTATAATATAACTGGGATAAACAAAATATAAGGGATTAAATATAATGACCACCAAAAATAGTAATTGCGCAGCAAAATATGCTTACTAAAATATATCATAACGAGCACCTATACGCCTCATATCACTGCATACCATCTCGGAAGGGATTAGGTTATGGTAGGTTACTTCTTAAACCCACCCAAAAATAGTGTAAATAGTAATAGGCTCCGTCGACTTAGTTTGATCTCTTTAAATATATTTTGCTGTGCAATTTGGTGATTATTTACTATTTTTGTATTTTACTATATCTGGTGATGAGTTAAACATAAGCCAAAATATAATCTCTAAAAAAGTCGTAATATCGCCCTGCTAATAGTATTCCTTATGTTTCCAGATATCCAATGGAGGTCCGAGTGCGTTCAGTACCACTACAGCCTTGTCGTCGCCACGGAAAGAAGCGGAAAGATGACACCGAGAATTCTGAATCTAATTCTTCAGCGAACAACACCTCACAAAGTCCTGGGAACAACCAAAAGAAAGCTCAACAATCACCAGCACCCAGGACTCCACAACCAGCTGACGCAAGAAATAATGCCAGTCCGCGAAGTCAAAGCAGTGCTTCACCAAGGGCTCATACTCCAGCGTTGAATCAGTCGAACCCTTCAGCTTTTACCAATAACTCACACTACAACTCGGCGTTCGTCAACCCTAATATGCAACATCAAAATCCTGTTCTGATCAACCCGAATCTTGGTAACCCTGCCTTATTAGACATGGCGACCATGATAGATAACTTCACAGATGCTCAGCTCCAGAGCAATCAAATATCTAGCACAGTTTTAGACTCACCATATAATCCATATGATCAGAGCTACAACTTACATCACCAAAACACTTTGTATAACCCAAACCATGTATCACCAATAGTCGAAGGGAATTCATGCCAGAATCCAAACCCTAATCCAAATCCAAATCAGTTGCCAAGTTTCGCGGCTGGTTTACAGAAGAGAGAGCAACAGTTCTCTAACCAAGTACCACCACAAAATCAATGGCCAGATTTTTCAAACACTGAATTGTTCAACAATGTTGTAAAAGAGGATCCTGATTCGACAACGGCGCATTTAAACGTCCCTCCAAATAATTACAGCCCAGATTCAAGCAGAAGCGAAACTAACTCAAATTCTGAACAAATTTTACCTAAAAATAATAATACAGAGCCCGAAAAAGCAAATTTGATTGGTGATATCACGAATAAACTTCCAGAATTTGACATGCCTAGTTCACCGCGGCTAACGGAGATATCACAAAACTCTCAAAGCACGCCAGCATCTCCAGCCTCATCACAAATACCTGAACTTAAATCTCCTAACAATGAAATGTTAAACTCAGATGCCCGTAAAAGTGTTTGGAAATCACCTGATTCTAAGAATTGGGATCAAAAACCTAAAGAGCAGTCAACTCTGGAAAACGAAGGTGCGTTATTCAGAGTTCCAAAAGCGCGACCTCCTTCAAGATCACAGCACATCAATCCACCGGAGGGCGTTGAAAATTCCACATTCCTGAAGCCATACCCACCTTCAGAAAGACCTCATCTAAGCCAAGGTTATGAGCACCGAAGTCCCTACGATAATAGACTAAACAATACTGTGCCTCAGACATCCACTTCTCAAACAAATTTCACAATCAATCACGACGAACAAAATATGGCGGTGGTGGCAGCCAAACCAGTGCCTGAATTTGCAGGCAATAACTTCCATCCAGTCAATCAGAATGCTTATGGTAATCAAACACCGATACAAGGCTACGGCAACTACCCACAGGTTGCAAATACATATCCATTTCCGCCGAATCCTTATGGCCACTTTAATCCATACGAACACAACACTTACAATGACTACAACAGTTTAGCTTACTACAATGCTGAGAAATACAAACGAGAGGAGCTTCTAAGAAATCCTCACTGTTATAATTCGTATGGATACCAGTACAATCCTAACTTTGCGCCAAACTTTTACCAAAATCCGAGTCCAAACTGGTGTCAGTCGTCACCGAACTGGTGCATATATCCGCCGCCATTTTCTATACCATATCCTCCAGAACCACCTAAAGCAGAACCCATCGGGGAGGTGACAGATTTCACCGATAATTTAGATTGTTTCAAGGACAGTCAGATGGGAGGCGTCGCTATTGCGCTTGGCCATGGAAGCGTTTTATTTGAATGCGCAAAGCACGAGATGCACTCCACTACATCTGTTAAAGCCCCGAACAGAGTCAATCCTACTCGAATATCTCTTGTATTCTATCAACATCGCAATCTAAATCGACCGAAACACGGTCTTGAAGAGTGGGAGGAAAAAATGAGGTTAAAGAAACTTGGACTGAATCCATCGACGCCGAGTACTCCGGGGCCAAACTCCAATTCGACGTCGCCAGCAACGACACCCGGGCCTGAACGACAGCCCAGCGCGGCTGATAAATGGAAGGGTGGAAGCGGGACTGACACAATACCTGGTGGCTTCACCTCGCTGGCAGCGCTCGTGGAAGCCACAGCCGCCGCCAGACGCTCTGGACAGCTGATGCTGCGCACAGACACCCACACCACGATGTCCTGGACCACGCTGTTCCCCATGCACCCCTGCACCGTGACAGGCCCGTACCAGGAGTCCAGCACCTGACGCAAGCCCCCCGCGCTCGGCGCCAGACGCCGGAGCGACAATCCCCCTCTAGCTATGTAAGCTCTGTGTTGCCTTTCCATTGTAGGTCTAAACGACGATTAGGACCATGTGCTTTCCAATATATTTTGTAGTTCCTCAACTTATTGTAAGTGAGAGCGGCCCGACACTGGCCCGCGAGATCGAAAATCCAGCGATTCCTTTTATGCATTTAAAAATTGGAATTGAGTACCGTTTTTAACTGAAGTATTTTTAAAACGTATACCGAGTGAGTTTTTAATCAAAGATGTAAGTTTAAGTTTTAATTTTAAATAGTGTTTATCGCATTTCAGCTAGTCTTACGTTACGTTAGTGTCGATTGTGTAATGTCCGAGTGACCGTAATCGTGTAGAATTTTTTGTATATTCTTGTCTTATTTTAAGTTGACGAGCGTCGACGCGACCACTGAGCGGTTAGTTTAATTTAAAACAGACTATTGCTGTATAAAATAGTGACGTTAAATGTATGTTTTGTCTGCATATATTGTCGATGTTTTTTTCTAATTAAGCGCATAATCGAAAGTTTTATGCGACACGATGATCTCATAAACTACTAACCCTACATGTATAACGTTTATTCAGAACAAAAGTACAAAACAGCACATAGCGGAGGACGCGCCCCTCCGTCACATCGGCGCGCGGCGGTCGTGTTATTATATGTTTGTACCTTTGTCTGTCTATTAGTTGTTTTATTTTATTTGTAATATTAATTACCATTCCTGTCATTCTGGACAATTGTTTTGGCTTATGTTTTAAATCGTAAATCAATGAAATGCTGGCGGTATCGCTGCGTGTATTGTACCACAAAGATACGAGTGCTTTTCTATTAGGTTAAGTCGTGTGTATTTTTAACTTTTTAGAATATTTAACTTATTTATATTGTATTACGTGAACCATTATCGTATCATTTTCTTTGTAATAATTTTAGTGTTACTGTAGACATTAATATTTAATATATTTGCTTTACGGCTCGATTATTAAATTATTACAGTTGTTTTGTGCATGTTTCAATCTCGCCTTCTTTATTTGTCAAATCGAGTGCCTGTGCGTTCGGCTGTAAACTGTCGATTGATATTATGGTGAATCTGAGTTACGATTTTGGTGACGTTATTTTTTAAGATTTGCAATTCATTTATACGAAAATTCTTCTAACTTAGTGACGATAAAATTTTATGAATTAGATACCATACAATAAAAAGATGAATAATACATTACGTATAGGATAGAATATTTGCGAGAATAAAAAAACAATTTTCAGGCGCTTGGAAAGATTATAAAGTAGGCATATTATTGAAAATGAATGAAAACATGCTGACGAATAGTTATTAATATATAATTAGAGTTAAGGAAAGTTTGTTTTAAAGATTAAACTATTGATATAGTTTATATTTTTTACGTGTACGTATTTATTGAATGGTAAATTTATTGGGACGAACGTGAAAATTATTTATAGGTACAAGTTTTGGATATAACAAAACTTATAAAAACTAAGCAATAATAGACATCGGGGTCTATGTACATTGTAACGTAGGAGTGAAAATATTAAATTAACGAATGGTGCGATATTCTCGACGGTCTTATGGTAACGCTTGAACGTTTGGTAACTTACTGAAATTTGCCTAAAATTGTATTCGGATATTATTTGTGTATAGCATTGGTAAATGCCCTGTCATTCTTGCCAATAGTTGCCAATCGGTCTCCAACTCAATGCATAGTGTCAAGACATATCAAAAGCAATCACAGTATTTTTAAATCATATACATTACACAAAACAGTTCGGTAATATTAATAAACGTTTATACACGGAGGCAATTTTTGACACTAAACTATAAATGTGAATCGTTGCGGAAGCATTTGTAAGGTAATTGTATCATTTAGGTCACATTAGACGCCTGTGATATACATTAACTCACGAGTGCATGCTTGTATGTCTGTTCGGAGTGGTTGTCAACATCAAACATTATACAATCTTCTTGTATAACGGACACTTTTCAAACCAAAAACAACCAGTATTGTCAAATTGTAACCAAAAATATGTTCTTTTTATGTTATTTTTACCTGATAATGTGAAAATGGGTTAATTACCAATGTTTTTAAGAATGTTAGGTTGTCGCGGCCGCGAGGCGCGCGTGAGTTAGGCGAACTTATTGTGTAACAATATTTTTATTGTCTTCTGCCAAAACAAAAGAGTAATCGAATGTGTCATGTAAATAGAACTACCATTATTTATTAATACAATTAATTTAAAAAAGTTACCTTACTTTTATTTATTTACTACCTTCACCTCATTTCCTAAGCATTCTCTCTCATAGACACTTTACAAAGTTAGGCAAAGACTACCAGCTGCACCGACAACAACTAGCTATCCTAACTAATATTATAAATGCGAAAATGAGTTTGTTTGTTTGTTACGCTTTCACGCCTTAACTACTCAACTGATAACTGAATGAATATGAAACTCAGTCGATAAGGATGTAACATTCAAACTCCAAAAGCGCTGCATTAGAGCAATGTACGGTCTACAAGTCACAGACACTTGCAGACCGTACTTCGTAGAATATAACATTGTAACGCTTACATCATTATATATCTACGAAACAGCTGTATTTGTGAAAACCAATCCACAACTATTTAATAAACTATCAGATGTCACTATTCGCAACCGACGCGATAATCATAAACTGTGCTTGCAAACTGCAAAAACAGCGCTTTTGGGCAAGAGCATTTTCTGCATGGCACCCAAAATATACAATAAAGTACCAAATAAATTTAAGGACCTTAACATTAACATATTTAAACGTAATTTAAAAAATCTGCATAAATGCTACTATAATATTAATGATTTCCTATGTGATAATCTTATATAATTTTTTTTTCTTTGTTTTAATAATCATTTATCAGGATCTAATTTAATTTGACATGTTCTTAATTATTGACATCTTATCTATTACTATTATATTATTGGAAATGACTTATTAATTAATTATTTTTATATTCATTGTTCGAATTTGAATTGACCTCCTTATAATATATCTCACTTCATTGTTAAGAAACGTTTAATTGAGATGTTAATTATTGTATTAGATCCAGCATAATTTTAAAATTACTTATTAAGCACATACATTTGCATGTCTGACCAGACAGAGCATGTTGAGACAAAATAACTGTAACACCTGATTGTACACATGTTGAGTCAAATAAATTTATCTTTATCTTATCTTATCTGATCAACATGAAATTTTGCATACACGTTATGAATAGGACATAGGATACCTTTCATCAAGAAAAAATAACCTAACCTAACCTAACCTACATTTACGCGAGCGAAGCCGCAGGTGAAAACTAGTATAATATAACTAGATGTCATATTATGCCTTAGTTCTTAGAACGTTATTATGTTAAAAGGACTTGGTTGGTGGTATGTATATCGGATTATGAGTAATTTAGTGATGAATATATTGTGTGGTGTCGGGTTCTTGACTATCAGCTTCCTGGGCAGGCTCTCGGCAGTGGTGTATTGATTGCCGTTCGTAAACAGGTAAGTTCTATTCATATTTTATAGGTAAGCAAAGATCCCGCTGTGCAAAAGCTACAACTACTTACATGACAACATCATACAGTTTACAGTGAATAACTTCTAATCTCAACTAAAAAACGGGTTGCACTCCGGGAGTGCCGGCAGAAGTGAAAACTTGAATATTAACGTTGTGCATTTTTGATATTCTGGAATGGTTAGGGAATAATTTTGCACGAATTGCTTTAATGATCAGTATAAAAGTACTATCATTTACCTATGTGGTAAAATACAATATTCATTTATTGCGCTATCGTACACAAACATGACAATTCTCCATCCGTCTTACGAATTTTCGATCAGGTCACGTGTCACGAGTTTAACATTTTTTACCCATCACAAAAAAGTGCACAACGCCGCTAAAAAGTTTTCACTTCAATAATAAAATTATTGGGAAGAGGGGATCCCACCGCCCACGTCGTGGCTCTCCCTATCCAGAAGAGTTCGAGTTCGGTATTGTCAACATTTTTCTATTGAAATAGTTGAGGTGGGCAATCCGAGGGTGCGTAGCGAGCTCCTCTCTTCCCAATAATTTTATTACAATGGGCTGTCGCCAAGTACTTCGATTCAATATACCCAGCAAATATTATAAATGCGAATGTGAGTTTGTTTGTTTATTTGTTACTCTTACACTATTCGACCGTCATGAAATTTCGCATACACATTGACAGGGGTTCAGAAAAGGACATAGGATACCTTTCATCCAAAAAAGTTTGTTTTCAAGGGATACAAATTAATTGACAAACCTACATTAACGCAAGCGAAGCCGTGGGCAAAATCTAGTAAATAATATAAAATTATAAATTGACATCAAAAACACAAAAAAGACGTAAGACTTAACTAAGGTACGAATTAAATTTATAATTGAAACTCATCACTCATTTCGATCTTTAATTCGTAGTATAAAATTACAAATTCGTTACAATTTGAACATTACCCTGACATTTGACAATATATTTTGTTTTAACTATTTTCCATTTCTGAAAAATGTTGTACATAACAATTATTTTTATTAATAAAGACATCTATAAAACCAAAAACAACTCTCAGACCGATTTAGTTAAAAAAAGTCTTAACTGTAATTTTGGTAAACGATCTCAGAATTCAGTCTGATTTGTGCCTAAACAATGATATTATATACAAAATCCTTACGAAACAATGTTATAATAATATTATACATAATTATAATATTAAAACTGTAAATCAAGTACGAAGGTAAAAATAATGAGTAAATTACTGATGTCCATAATTTTAACGTTTCTCGATCAGATCGGAGGCGTTCTGGACAAAGGCCAAGTCAAGAGCTCCTTGAACCGATGGGCGTGTATGAGGAATGTGATGAAAGTGAATGAAGCCAGAGAAGTGTGTCAGGATTGTAGCAAATGGAAATTCATAGTCTCTGCCTACCCCTCTGGGAAATGTATAATTTTATTTCGCGCACAACGCGATAGCTGCTTTGCACGAAAGCATAGACGCAAATGTATAGCGTTATCAACACATTCGAATAAAATAATATAATCAAATGCAATTTTGCTCATCGCTTGTAACTGCTTTCATTCATAAAAATAAAAAATGCCATCGACAACATTGTATCACAAGTTTTTTTTTATTTGTGTCCCAAAATCAATAATTAAATCGTTACTTTAATATTTGTCCGATTAAACTTGAATCTTTTGTTCCTTGTAAATACTGCAACGACACAAAATTGATATTATTTTACTTTGGAAGATTCAGAATCAGAATCAGAATCAGAATCTTTATTTATAAATATAGGTTACAGTCGTGTGAGATGTTACATTTGATTTTGTTTCACTATATTTCACCAAAATACGGCATACAAATATAATTATTGCATACTAAATAACATATCATTACAATTTTGAGATGCATTCATTACTAAACCATAAATATTTTTAATTATTTTACATAGCAGATAATATTTGAGAAACATTTATAATTTGAACCTAAGTTACTTACTATTTAATATATTTATACAAAAACTATAATATGTGTATCAATAGCTCTTTTCTTAAGTACAAAACACAACACAGTTATCTAATTACTTGAGCATTAACATGTAAATATAACTAAAATATTTTTAATACTTATTATGTAATTTCTTTGTATATTTTTAATTGCCATTACATGGTAACTCCGTATACTTATCTCATATACACAACACAGATCCTTATTCATTCGAAAATTAATGAATGTTAATTTACAACACTATGAATATTTAATGAAAAAATGGAGAATTTTATTTACCAGAAGGCATCATTTTAAATAGTACACATATTTAAAATGGCTATATCATTAATATTCACCATTTTTGTAGTTCCTATTTTATCCGCGCCTTAGATGGTGTTGGTTAGAGTTTTATTTCGAAATCTGTTAATCTTACGCCTGATAGCGAAACTTTCTAAGGCAATTTTACTCTTTGTTAAATTTCTTTTTGATCCAAACCATATTTTCGAGGCTGTTTTGAAACAATTCTTCTGAAATTTGCTGACTATTTTCATAATAAACTAACTGGGTCGGTCAGGTGACACACAGAGTAATAACGCGGCAATGTTTACAAATATTCTTGATTGATTTTACTTGAATGCTATTATGCTTTATAATTTGTGTATTTCCAAATAATATAATCCTTTTTTTTATATTTGAATGGATAAATGGATTTCATACCATGAGTTATGGAACATGTAATAATCTCATGATGATCATGAGGTCTAAAACTTCATGAAATGTTTAACATACAAAAACATATTATAGAGGTCAATGTGAGTCATACTGTGTAAACTCGTTCATTAGAAAGTGGACGGACTTGAGTTATTATATCTATGATGAGTCAGACGCATTCTTAGAGGTCTGATTTTTTAGTAGGGCAGTTTATTGCTATTATACAGAACGATTATGAGTTTTCGAATAGCGACGATCTTGGCGAGCATAACGCTCGCCAAGATCGTCGCTATCGTGCTCCTGCTGTAACTGTTTGTTTAGAGATGTTCGTGGTGCATGGCGACGATGATGTTGGCGAGCGCGGTGCGCGCGTCGCAGTTGGGGAAGCTGTCGAGCACGTGCACGGCGCGCGCGATGTGCTCGCGCTGTAACTGTTTGGTCTGCTCGATACCATCGCCCTCTAGCACTGCTTTGTATAGCTGAAAATATTGTGATATTGATATATTTTCTGAAAAATCAATACCAAAAGCCTTATAATGGTTTTCGCCATGTATACTTACAGCATGATAGTCGACATCTTGCACGCTCTTGCGACCCGCCTCAATGTACTCGTAGAGCTCTGGCCTCGCTTCTAGCGTGAAGGCGAGTGGAGCCCCCACTAGGGAGAAGCTGGCCGGCTCGGGGCCTGTGAACGCCTCCAGATCCAGGAAGGCCTGCCACGCCAACGCTAGATGGCAGCCGAACAAGTAACCCTGGAAATGGAACATAGATATTTTCTATAGATATAGGTCTTTTGGTAAGTCACTCTTGTGGTCAAAAAGGTAGAATCAGTCCGAAAATGTACTCTGTAATGTCGCTTGTGGGCAATTATGGCTGACAACCCCAAGAACCGATAGCAAAAGAAATGTTTAATCTTCTTGCAAATACGGTCAGCCTTATGTATTTTAATTTGGTCTATGCTCTGTTAAGATCGATGTGCGAGGGAGCGGAGGGCGGGATACTGTAATCCTGACCTCTGCATACTTCGACTATACGGACAAGGAAACTGTATCGAAACAGATAAAGGACCTTGTTGAATATGGCAGCCGGGAGAACCTGGACATGATCCTGGGGTGCGATGCCAACGCGCACCACACAGTCTGGGGGAGCACGGATGTGAATGTAAGAGGGGAAAAACTACTGGAGTATGTGGTAAGTACCTCTTTACAAATACTAAATAAGGGAAACAGGCCAACGTTCGCTGACTGTAGGCGGGCGGAGGTAATTGACATCACGTTAGCCTCTAACAGGGCTAGCACTAAGATCGTCGAGTGGCATGTGTCTGATGAAATCACCTTGTCAGATCATAATTACATATGCTTTAAGTACAGGACGCTGGTTCCGGCTCCTACAGTACGTAGAAGGAATCCCAGAAATACGGACTGGAACTCCTTTAGGAGTGACCTCAGAGTAGATTTGGAGGATTCTAAGGGTAAGCTCAATTCTATATTAGACATCGAGTTTACAGCAGACAAATTGGTTCAGACTGTGAACACGGCCTGGACAAGTAACTGCCCTGAGAGGGAGCTTAGACCCAAGAGGGTACCATGGTGGACGCCAGAGTTGGTCAAGCTGCGGCTAGAAGCCAGACGAGCGTTTAACTATGCTAGGACCAGTAGGGACTACAGCGGTTACGCTCGTTGTTTAACCAACTATAACAAAGCTGTGCGGAAAGCCAAACGGAAGGCTTGGAGAGCACACTGTGAAAACATCAGTACGATTCCTGAAGGAATGAGGCTCTCCAAAGCTTTATCGACTGTCAGAGCACACCCATTGACAACCATTAAGGATGGCAATGGGCGGCGAACAGGGTCTGGTAAGGAGACCCTAGCAATTATGCTAAACACACACTTTCCGGACTGCAAGATAATAAAAAAGGAGCAGGAGGACCCGATCAGCCTGGTTGAACGAAGCTGTCGGACAACCAAAGCAGATTGGGACACTGCTAGGAAGGTAGTGGATGAAGGGAAGGTCGGCTGGGCTCTAAATGGTTTTCAACCATTCAAGTCACCTGGTCCAGACATGGTTTATCCCATCATCCTACAGCAGGGAGCTGCACTCTTGGTTCCGCATTTGTGCAGATTATACAGAGCCTGCATAGCATTTGGATATATTCCAAAGATATGGAGGCGTTTTAAAGTCATCTACATACCGAAACCGGGCAAAGCAGACTACGAAGAAGCCAAGTCATACAGACCTATCAGTCTTGAGTCGTTCTTCCTGAAAGCCCTGGAGAAGTTAGTAGATAGATATGTCAGGGAGGGAGCGTTATGGAAATTCCCCCTCCACAGGCTACAATGTGCCTACCAGTCGGGAAAATCCACTGAGACGGCACTACATTTTGTGGTAAATAAGGCAAAACATGCATTAGATAACCGGGAAGTATGCATTGCTGCATTCCTGGATATTGAAGGAGCCTTCGATCGGACCACCTTTGATGCCATTAGTGTGGCATCGGCAAATCACGGCATAGAGCCAACCATTTGCAGGTGGATCGAATGTATGCTCAGGGGTAGAATCATAAGGTCTGAGTTGTTAGGAGATGAAATGTATGCTACGACAACCAAGGGCTGCCCTCAGGGTGGAGTACTCTCACCACTCTTATGGTGCTTGGTAGTCAATTCACTCCTAGAACAACTCAACAAAGGTCCGTACTTAACGGTCGGATATGCGGATGACTTGGTGATACTCGTAAATGGAAAGTTTCCGAGTACGGTATCTAGTCTTATGCAGAAGGCCCTGATTATGGTCGAAAAATGGTGCAGCAGCAATCATTTATCGATCAACCCAGGGAAAACTACTGTCGTGCCGTTTACTAGGAAGAGGGATCTCACGGAGTTGGGAACTCTCTCCATGTATGGTACGCAGTTACATTGGTCCACGGAGGTGAAATATCTAGGCATGACCTTAGATAGCAAACTAACGTGGAAACCTCATGTAGACAAAGTCATAGTAAAGGCCCAGCGGGTCTTTGGCATGATTCGATCTACTTATGGGAAGACCTGGGGGCTAAAGCCCAAGGTCATCAAGTGGCTATACATGATGATGATGATAAGACCCATACTCACGTATGGAAGCATTGTCTGGTGGCCAAGAACCAAACTAGCTACATGCAGGAACGCGCTGTCGAAGGTGCAGCGATTGGCCTGCATGGCTATAACAGGGGCGTTTCCGACCACGCCAACGGCAGCGTTAGAGGTCCTGCTGGATCTAATGCCGCTACACATTGTTGTCGAGTCAGAGGCGATAAAGGCGCTACATAGGCTATCTGTGCATGGGGTGTGGAGCGTCAACATGCCGGTAACTCGACACACAAAATTGGAGATCTCAAAAGATCTCAAAAGGATTATGAGCATGGGATGCGACAAAATGCAACCATTGCACATATTCAAAAAGAATTTTAAGATAAAGGTCCCCACGAGGGACGAATGGAGACAAGGTTTACAATCCCCTGACAAGGGTTGTCTCAACTGGTTCACTGATGGTTCCAAAATGGAAACAGGATCGGGCGCTGGTATCTATGCCAACGACTGTAAGGTGAGCCAAAGCATGGGCAAATATGCAACGGTCTTCCAAGCGGAAACCTATGCTATAATTGCCTGTGCTCAGGAGAATATCAACAGTGATGTCACTGACAGGACTGTGTATATTCTCAGTGACAGTCAAGCTGCTCTCAAGGCTCTGGGCTCGTGTAGGGTGGACTCCAGACTGGTCCTGAACTGTGTTAAGCTCCTTAACAAACTAGGCAGGAAGAACACAGTCAGACTGGTGTGGGTTCCAGGGCATGCAGGAGTGCGGGGCAATGAGGAAGCTGATGAATTAGCCAGAAAGGGCTCGGAGCAACTGTTTGTGGGCCCCGAGCCATTCGTGGGACTCTCTCAGAGCACCGTAAAGGCAGCTTTGAATGCTCACGGCAATGAAAAACACAGGCTAGAGTGGATGGCCCTTAGGGGTCTGGAACACTCTAAGAAATTCATTGCAAATGGAGCCACAGGCTTCACCCGGAGGTTCTGCAGGTATAGCAAGAGTCAAATGCGCCTGCTCACAGGAGCGTTCACTGGCCATTTTGGCACCAAATACTTCCTGTGCAGATTGAGATTGACACACGACTCGATCTGCAGAGCCTGTGGTGAACAGGACGAGTCCATATCGCACCTACTGTGTGAATGCGACGCGTTGGCTGGACTTAGGATGGGTCTGATGGGATTGGCATATCCAAACCCTGAAGACTTTAGGCTTCTCCCTCTGAATTGTACACTGCAGCTAATGCAGTACATTCATAAGGAGATAGCTAAGGGATGAATCTTGGGGCTGACACAAAAGATCCCACTGGGTCGAAGTGTCGCCGGTCAGTACAGACTGGCCCCCACACACAAGATAAGATAAGATGCTCTGTTAAATATGGCTTTCCATACTGGCAACAATAATATACTCTCTTTGTTGCTTTTATGCTAATCCAGCTCTGAACTTAAGGTTCGGACACCAAATTTCTATAAAAGATAGAGAATATCACAGTCGTCAGATCCTAAAACACTGATTTAAAACAAAAATATGGTAGCTAAATCAAATCTAATATAAACTTCTAGAAGTTGTTACCTGTGTCTGCAACTGTGGTTTGTGTCCAGCTAACTTGAGTGCTGCAGAACAACTCTTGCCGAGTAGTGCCCCGGCAGCCAGCACGTGACGAGCGGCCCATTCGCGGCCAGCACTGCCGATCACGCCGACCATGGGTAAAGGATCCAGGATGCAGTCCCATTCTGGAAGACGTAAAACATATCTTTAGTAAAAAGGGGACTGGAACTTGTAGTTGCGGATTTAAATACTGTTAATTGGAGTTATAATGAGTCCCGGCATGAGAGACGGAATCCAGATAATGACAAAAGCATTACGTCTGGATCCAAGTATTCGAGCATTGGCGAAAATATTAAAAATCATACACCAATTCTATGCCACTTCAATTATATTGGAGACGGTAGCAATGGTCTACCTTCTAACAGACCTGGTCAAAATCTGTTACATTGCCAAAACAGGTCTGCTTTTATAATGGCTCCGACCCTAGTACACATCTTCGACAACACTAAAGAGAATTCGGAGGACGCTTCTTCAAGCTTATTTTCCTTCGCTGTTAATACAGGATTATATAAGCCAAGGCCTAACAGCGGCATTTTTTTTTTTGGGTGTTATTTAAATAGTTGGCATAGTATTGGTATTTTTGTGAGCAGAAATAGCTAATTAATCAGCAACTCATGACCAGCAAACTTTAAAGAGATCAAACTAAGTCGACGGAGCCCCGCTATGCGGGGCTCCTAATTTTGGGTGGGTTTAAAAAAGGAACCTAACATAACCTAACACTTCCGAGGCGGAATGCAGTGATTTGAGGCGTATAGATGCTCGTTATGCTGTGCATATTTGCTGACCAATTAGTATTTTTGATGATCATTATATTTAATCCCTTTTTTTTGTTAATCACCATCAATTGTCTTGTAACATGTTTACATTACTACATATAAAAATTATAATCGAGTAAAATGCCATATCTTGTTTAACATAAAAGGAAATCAATACTCCTAAGACACAGAATCTTACCTCGTAATCAAATTTATAGCTCAGGATATATTAATATATCGAAGTATATATTGTCATAGATAGTAATCTGAAAAGTTCATACTTCTGCATCGTATGGGCGAAAAACCAAACTCTCCTTCAATGGAAACCGGAACCTACCTGACACTCGACACGGAGAAAACGGTCAACAAAACCAATACCGTCTTGCAATATCATTCAACAACAACAAAATAATTATATAAAAGGTTATTTTTGATCACCTGTTATGAAACGCACCCAAGAGCCAGGTTTAAGAAAATCTAAATTAGGAGACGGAACTTTTTGTATCCATCGCCCGGATCATTTAGAATATTGCTAAACCAAGGAGGATAAACATATTTGTATAACTACTGTTATAAATACAATGTAATTCCATTGCGATGTGAATTGCACAAACAAACCATTACATTTTATGTGCAATAACGGCAACTAAATGTTTTTTACGATGAAGACAACGATAAACGGAACTAGTTTGATACCTACATTTCGTTTTTTAGAATCTTACAATGGACAGAAACATAAACCGTTGTCTACAAGAGTTATCTCGTCGGTCTCGATGGCATAGTGGTTAGTGTAGCCGACTGCCACGCCTGAGGTCGCGGGTTCGATTCCCGCACAAGTCAAACATTTGTGTGCATGAACATGGATGTTTGCCTTGGTCTGGGTGTTTCTATGTATAATATATTGTATGAATTTACAAAAAAAAAGTATATGTGTATGTTTATCCATTGTCTAGTACCCATAATAATAAGCTAATAAGCTTTTATTGTTTTACTCCAAAGTTTACCCTAGAGGCAGAATTTTATGTTTAAAAATTTTATGTTTTCTGTTTGTTTCTTTAATTAAGTTGTTAGTTTAGTTGTAATTATAATTTGCAAGCTGTGGTTTCCTATAATTGAGGGACTATACACGCTAAGAACTTTATTACTGCTATATAATGTATGTTATTGTATATTCCTTTGTTGGAAATCCTGAAATAAATAAATAATACAAGCTCTGCTTAGTTTGGGCTAGATGGTGTTGTGTGTATGTGGTAGAATATTATATTATATATTATACAGGCACCTTGACATTGTATTAAATGTTGTGTGTTCTATTGATACAATTTACGTGATCCAGAGATAGTTATACAGAGCCTGGGTGTCTGTGTCTAAAATAACTATTGTTTGCTTTTTCCCGAGCCCTATGATATGTCCTTCTTCAAACGAGGCTTAAAGAGAGTTCTTTCACGGTAGGCAGCGGCTTTGCTGTGTCCTGACATTGCTGAAGTCCATGAGCAGCGGTTACTACTTTCTATCAGGTGGCCCACTTGCTCGTCTGCCACCAATGGCAATAAAAAAAAGTTTCAGTCAAGATTTCCGCTATACAAGCGCTAAATCTTCTTCTATGACAAAAATGATTTTGAATTCTAAGCGATTCGAATTATAATCATAATATGATTTAGGTAGCAAGAAACCAGAACTTTGCTCATTATATTAATACTAGCGACCCGCCCCGGCTTCGCACGGATAGTACAAAACCTTAACAAATTATACACCCAATCCTTCATCATGAATCACTCTGTCTATTGGTGAAAACCGCATGAAAATCCGTTCAATAGTTTTTAAGTCTATCGCGATCAGAGTAGTAGAGCCTCGCTGATTTCAGCATGAATGTGCCGGCTCGACCGGGGAAGGACTACCATCTCACAGAATATCGACGTGGAATAGCAGTAGTCCTACTGTTGTGTTTCGTTCGGTGAGTGAGAGTACCGGAGGCCCAATCACTCCCTTTCCCCCATCCCGCTCCCTTTCCTTCCCACGTCCTTTCCTAAAGGGTCGGCAACGCGCAGGTGATGCCTCTGTTGTTGCAGGTGTCCATAGGCTACGGTGACCACTTACCATCAGGTGGGCCGTATGCTTGTTTGACACCTTAGTAGTATAAAAAAATTAAAAAAAGACAGACGCGGCGGGTGAGTTTGTTTTATAATATGTAGTGACCATACATTATAGTAATCATTGAATTCGGTACGAATTGAAGCCCAGTTTTAAGCGGACACACCAATGCCCAAAATCACCTCTATGAAGCCGATAAAGCTTTATGACTAACTTCCTCCGTGACGCAGCGGTAGTGAATGCGACTGCCGTGCATGAGGTCTCGGGTTCGAATCCCGGGTCGGGCCAACATAAAGTTGTTGGGTTTTTCTGTTAAGAAATCTCAAGTAAAGCCGTTGGTCCTGCGCCTGATCTCTCTCCGGTCGTGTCAGATTATCCGTCCCATCGGATCATGAGAGTTAATGAATAGAGAGTGCACTTGTGTTTGCGCATGTACTTGTGCACTATAATATCTCCTGCGCTGATGGCCAGTCTCCATTAAGACTGGCCGCCGTAGCCGAAATTCCATCTGGCGGACAATGGACATTAATATTATGAATAAAAATGGCCTACCCACAGAGTAGCGAGAATGCATACGTTGGTTTACTACATATAGCACGTTACCTATAAATATAGTCACTGCGAAAATGACGTAGACATGTTAATTTGTGATCTCAGTCTTACTATTAAATTATACATTTTTGCATGTCAAGTATAACTAGCTACAATGCAATTACGTCGTCGTAGGTAACTTATAAAGTCACCGGATACTTTAAAAAAATGATGACGTCAACACGGAACAGAAACTGAAAGTCGCACAAACGCCGTTGGAAAACGACAGAGGACATTGAATGTTCCAATTCTGCGCGTATCTGTCGATCATGCGGCGCATACGGGCGCAGGCACAGTTCCTTGTGTGTGCTCACGACAATCTGTGCATACTAATGGGCGATATAATAGGTTCTGTGCCAGCTAGGAATGCGATGCTTCGAACCATTGTGCTTTGATTTATGTGGACGGAATACTTCGATCGTAAGGCATCAGCATCATTTTGTATTCAAAGCGAGATGGAGTTTAAACCTCACGACTTCATCTTTTTATAGACTAAGGTAGCATACGCAAATTATTATTCACACGGGAATAGTACTTTTTATGGATATAAGTTGTGCTTTTCTGTATCTCTGACAATTTGTATGCGAAATTTCATGATGATCGGTCGAGTAGATAAAGCGTGAGAGTGTAACAAACAAATCAATAAACAATCTCGCATTTATAATATTAGTAAGGATACATACGTCACTCACGCCTACGTCCTGAGAGCTGTAGGCAAAATTGTATAACATCTACATTTCAGAGGTAATGAGCGATCCTATTGCCTTCTACCGAGCGGAGTTCTATGCACAGAATTTAGAATTTCTTTATAGAAAATCCCAATGATACCGCATGAGACTTCATAGTCTCATGAATCTCATCATTCTCATATTTTCGCGTGTAAAACAGCCACACAAGCCTGTGTAAAGTAATTTCGGATCAGTCGAAAAATGTAATTGAAACTTGGTTGATTTGAAATCTTATTTGTATTCAATTTGCAGGAGTTATAAATAATTAGGGATAAAATAGCCTATCTCCAGCTCATAAATTATCTTTAAGTAAACATCTATGTCACACGAAATGAAAAACAACATAAACTTTTCTTTTCATAATAAAGATAATGTAAGTAATATGAATCAATCAAAAGCTGCATCGAATCCTAAAGTTAGCTTTTAAATCCTTTACTAATATATGAATGTGAGTTTGCTTGTTTCTTACGCTTCCACGCCTTAATTACTTGACCGATCATCATGCAATTTCGCATACACATTGTCAGAGGTACATAACAGGATATAGGGTACCTTTTATCCAGAAAAAGCACTGTTACTAGCCTAACCTAACCTACATTTACGCGAGCAAAGCCGCGGCGAAATGTAGTATAATCATGAAGTTATGACGAAAACCAATGTCTCCATGTTCTGAGCCTACAAAATCTATAAACGCCGGGTAGGTCCAAGTTTACAATGTTGCATTGTGTGAGATGGCTTGTACTACAAGTACATAGAAGTAAAAGTTCAATAATGACCCTTTCTCTCAGCTGACTTTTACTTTCTCAGAACACAGGTAAACGTGACACGAGCTATGTTTCTTGCATTTCCAGGCACGTGTAAATGTGTTTAGAAAATCAGAACTGCATATACCTTACGATAGTAATCGGTACAAATTACAAGTACGAATTCTAATCCAGGTACTTTGTTGTCTTTGAGCATATATTTTGTGTTACGTAGATATAATGGACTCAATGCCGCTGTCAAGGAGGCCTTTTATATATTTTTAAAAAGTAACAGGCATCATCAATTTAGTTTGTTCAGGCAAAATATTTTTAGTCTTTGTCTGTCTGCCTATCTACGATTCTATAAGTATGTTTAGTTATTACGAAAAAAATACGATAGGATTGTTACGCTGTTCAAATAATTTCGAAGGCCTTAAATTCAACTTTTTTTTAAATTTATTGCCATGTCTCGATCATACTCGTAGCAAGACTTCAATAGACATTTTCATCCAATAGTATTTTTTTTAGTTGAAATAACTTTATTTCTTCTCAAATAATATATACATATATCACATATCACTAACATGACAATAATTGACATTAACTCAGTGCGATAATATATATAAATCAATACAATTCAAAAGAATGAAAAATCTTTTCTTCTAGCTTGAAACAAATAAAGAATCCATATTCGATTATAATTCATACGCGGTACATAAATACCTAATCCTACACTTGCGTGTATATTTAATGTTACGTGCAAACAGCTCCACCCAAATTTGCTCACGTGTAAGCGTATGTAGAAGAGCAAATGAATACTGGTAAACATCCGTACTTGGTTCAAACCGGTCCTAATTGCTAAGGTACCATGTTATGCAAACTGTCTGCTGTCATAGTTTGAGTAAACCGTACAATTTAATGTTAAGCCACGGTGTAGCTAAGGCTCATTTGTTGCCAAACGTTCCTGAAGATGCTTGGCACTGAGGCAAAACACGTGTCGACGCATATTTTATGCTCGAAGCGGAATACTGCAAGTTGGAATACGCTTGGGTCCCACGACGTGCCTGTCCTTATTCAGAACAGTTCGGTATTGTCAACCTTTTTCTATTGAAATAGTTGAGGTGGGCAATCCGAGGGTGCGTGGCAGGCTCCTCTCTTCCCAATAATTTTATTATGGCATACAGTCTGCAGTTAACGATCGTGTGAAAACAAGGAAGTAAGGCGGGCAAAGAAAGTACTGGATAACCCTGGTACTTTCTGTCACTTGTCAATGTTTGAAAATTATCGGATTGTATGGTATTTTAATCCTAATATTACATATAAATACGAATGTGAGTTTCTTTGTGTATTTGTTTGTTACACTTTCACGCCTCAACTACTTGATCTATAATCATGAAATTTTGCGTACACGTTGTGAGGGGATATACAGAATAGGACTTTCATTCAAGTAAAAATATGTAGTACAAAAAGTAACATTTATGAACGTCGTTTATGAAGTTACGCTAAATAACGTGAACTTACATTATTTCATAGGATTAAACAAATTTAGCATAGCTCATAGCCAGTTGCACTCACTGATCGGTAAACGATTAGCGAGGTTAAGCAACGTTGGGTGCGGTCAGTCTATAGATGGGTGACCGCTTAGTGGTATTTCATCTGAGCGTCTCCGTGCTTCGGAGGGCACGTAAAAAGTCGGTCCCGGTTGTTGTCAAATTGGCTGCAGTCGTTAAGCCATGTCAGAGGCCTACGGGCAGCTTTAACAACTATTGACAACAACCACACGAAAAAGAAAGAAGAAGAAGCATAATATTTTTATTGTAATACGAACGAATGTCGTGTGGGGGACTTTACAAACATTTATACAACGGACACAAAGGGCACTCGGACTCGGAACAAGCATTTATGGATCACACAAAGTTTAGACCCGCGTGGGGATCGAACCCACAACACTCGACACAATGGTAGTGGCGAGGCGACCACTTAAACCACTACGTCATTCGTACCGTTGAAAATATTAAGAAAGGAGTATCTAGTTACCTGATGCAGGCTGTCTTTCTTCCTTGGGCAGAGGGCGGGAGGGTAGTGGGTTGTTCTGCTCGTCTCTTTCACCGAGGAACTCTGCCTCCGCCAGGTCTCTTACGGCTGATGACATCAGTTCAACCAGTTCTTGATTTCTGTAGGTGTGAAAATACAGTTCTTAGTTAAAGTTTTCTTTGAATACGATCGACATATAAGTACATATATGTACATATAAATAGTCAACATGTATGTATATCTCGTATATAAGATGCTTGTGGCCAATTGTATGATCTAGGGTTTGATTTCGGGGCAAAGTAATTTTGGGTTTTCCCGTTAGGAAAATCTGATGAGACATGTGACACCTATCTTATCTTATCTTATCTTATGTGTGGGGGCCAGTCAGTGCAGACCGGCAACACTTCGACCCAGTGGGATCTTTTGTGTCGGCCCCAAGATTTAACCCTTAGCTATCTCCTTATGAATGTACTGCATAAGCCGCAGTGTACAATTCAGAGGGAGAAGCCTGAAGTCTTCAGGGCTTGGATATGTGACACCTAACTCAAAATATTATGGGTATTGTATAATTCTAGCCAATATCTTGAGTGGATACAGACCTAGAACTGTTATTTTAGTAAAGTTTATTCTAAAATTTTAATAAATTAATATTTTAATTTTACAGAGACAATTCGCATGCTATAAATTATTATTTATTACCATACTAATATAGTATAGTAGCGATAGCTCAGTGGAGAGACCAACAGACTGCAATGCAGAGGGTCTCGGGTTCGAACCCACGTCGCACACCTCTGACTTTCGGAAGTTATATGACTTTTCGAAATTATGTGCGTATTTATTGAATTATCGTCTGCTCCGTGCCTCGGAGAGCACATTAAACCGTTGGTCCCGGCTGCCATGAACATCTATGGCAGTCGTTATTGAGAAGTTAGTGCTCTCTAATATCCTGACACTGGTCTAGCCTTAGGGTATCGTTAGCCTTCGGGTTGCGGAGGTCAGATGGCAGTCGCTCTGTGTAAAAACTGATATCCAGTCAAATCCGATTAGAATAGAAAGCCGATCCCAAGTGACTTGGGAATAATAAAGGCTAGGGAGAAGACCATACTACGGGGCCTTAAAAACAATTTAAACAACAGACACGAAGAGCAGCCATACTCGGAACCAACATTTGTTGATCAAACATATATTTGTCCCATGTGGGTTCCGAACCCACTCTTGTGGCAGTAGCGAATCGAACTCATAAACCACTATGCATGTAGCAGAACCACATTTACTGTATTTTTGTTGTAATGTTAAGCATTTGCCTCCGTCCGCGCACCACGGTATCGGGTGACCAACTGAAAACCAGCGCTGGTGCACTCAATTTGGGTGCCCAGCTAATGCTGAGGTGGTGACCCTTTTCAGCGAGGGCATACACATTTTGTTTTATAATATGTCTGTACGAAATAAACAAATTTCTTTCTTTCTTTCTTTCTTATGCTATTTATATAGCCAAAACTATTAATAGGATAAACACAAGACGCCATTAAATCAGTAATAATAAGTGATAAGCAATTTACATGTTGCGTGTTCACAATGAACGTTTGACAAGTCTTGTGAAAATGTTTCGACACCTACTCGCTAGTCAATAGGTCAGGTAAGGTGTATACCAATGTCTTTGAACTTATATATCTTATCTTTCCATTATATAGTGTTAATTTTAACTGTATTGCTGCCTTTTTGCTTTCTGGTATTTGTTAATACCTTCTATGAATTCGTACAGTATGGAGTACTAGGTACTTTATAGAGTTTGTATGGTGTTGTTTATTTTAAAAACACTATTATTTCATTATTTTAAAACTATTAAACCACTTCTGTTACACTTTACTACTAATTAAATTATTTTATATTTTATCTTCTAAAAAGTCCATGACTCCTACGGTGGAGTCATGGACGTTGACGTCGTTGCGCGTCCGTGACCCCTACGGGGAAATTAAAAATATTTGGTATTTTTTTCGCGACCAATCACAACGAGTTTTCTTGACTCCCCCGTAGGGGTCACGGACGCGCAACGGTAGAGTTATTTTTTTTATGAGTCATGGGACATTCCAAGAGTTAAATAGTATTAGATTAGATTAACACTTTCCATTAGGTTGGTTTTTAAAATAAACAACACGACAAAATCCGTACAGTTTCAATTCAAAGTATAATATTCTCGTAAACGTAAAACAATATTATGAATGACGATCAAAATATTCATTGTGAGTGAGTTAGATTAAACTACGGACTACAATCATGCCTTGTCTTGTTTATTTATGTACATGTAAGTGGATGCTCCTGTTTACCATACTGCTGATTTAGAGGCTACCATCAAATTTTATTAAATGCTTGAGTATGTCCAGTAGTAATTCATGGAGAAAAGGTTGCAGAATCTTACAGTTATGATTTGTAAACAACATTTTATTGTAAACTTGGCGATTGAAAAGAGTGGCCATGAGTTTCTTGCCCGTTCTTCTCATGAGCCCTACACCCTTGATTTGCTGAACGTGGCAGTAAATGTAAATTCACAGAAAAATTTAGTGTAACTTTGACATTCATAAGTGTTACCTTGTAACCTAACTTGAATAAATTTATTTTTAATATTGATTTTGATTTTTGACCTATGCTAAGAGTTATTTGGTTACTCATACAACCTGAGCTCCGATCAGAATTATAGCAGGAGACCGATATTGCGCAGCCGACAGCACTGTTTATAAACTGTCCTAGATCGGAGCAGTGACCTCTTTGCGGTATAAGGTTTAGGCTCTACTCCATGACGCTAGTTAAATATGGACAGGCAGACTTCAGATAATATTATTTTTGGCGTAGCGGTTAGTGCCACGCCTGAGGTTGATTTGATTCCCGCACAAGTCAAACATTTGTGTGCATGAACATGGATGTTTGTCTTGGTCTGGGTGTTTAATTAAATTACTAGATGTTCCCGCGGTTTCACCCGCGTTTATCGTTACTGCGCCGCCCTCGTAGCGTGATGTTATATAGTCTATAGCTAGATATATAGCCTTCCTCGATAAATAAGCTATCCAACACTAAAATAATCTTTCAAATCTAACCAGTAGTTCCTGGGATTAATGCGTTCAAACAAACAAACAAACAAACTCTTCAGCTTTATAATATTAAGTATAGATTAGAGTTTAGCCAATACACGCGAGTGAAAGTACACATATACAAGGTCGACCGAACTGCCATTGGTACGCCGAAGCCGGTAGACGACCTAGTGAAAGAGCTATGATACCATTTGACAAGTGATCATAGACTATAACAGACTTTTTTCTCATAGACTACTTTCAAAATGTAGCTGATTCCGGTACCATATTCTAAAAAATTTGATGAAATCTCTACGGGTTGACTTTTTTTTTGTAATTCTCTACCGACGAATCGGTAGATTTGAGACCACTGGTACTGAATATGGAATATGCAAGTTTTTACAAGTAACCTCAGTCGCTGAGCTTCTTAAAATATTATCTGCCTACATTGATAGGTGAAATCAAGCCAACAAAAAAAAGTAAGAACTAAAGTTCTTAACTAACGAAAGCAAATAAATTTTCTCGTGGACCCCCCCGCTTACGAATTGTGTCCCCCATTTTTTTGTCACGCCAACGTAGACCTCCGTCGAGTCTCCCGTGGACCTGGACCACTTTGGGAACTAATGGTCTATAGTAACCGCTTACTAGCAGATGGCCACGTGCTTGTTCGTCATCTTAGTTATATAAAAGAGAAAACAAACACAAAGAAAAAACTTGTTTACGTTTTCTAAATTTTATTTTGCCTGTCATTCGTTTGAATGTTATGGGATCACTATAAAGTGAAATCCATAAAATTGTGACTAATGATATATACCTGTCATTGCTGATATATAGCTTTTATTCTTTGCATTTCTATAAATACGAAGGATAACAGTAATTATTCATCGGCAGGGATTTCATTCACACCTTACAACCTAATTGGTGCCGCACCAAGCGGTTACCAAGGAATTTTCTCCCGCGGACGCTCAGGTTGTGGAATGAACTCCTTGCCGAGGTTTTCTCACAAAACTACAGTATGGGGTTCTTCAAAAAGATTCTTAAAAGGTTTTTACAGGGTCGGTAACGCGCAAGTGACGCCTCTGGTATTGCAGGCGTCTATAGGCCACGGTGACCACTTACCATCAGGTGGGCCGTATGCTTGTATGTCATTATAGAAGTTTAAAAAAAAGCGAAGAACAGCAAACAAGAGTCTATGTATTAGCTGATACTTTTTAATTAAAAGTATGCTTAATTGCTATATATCTTTACCAGTAATATAACACAGAAAAATTAGATTGTTTCTTGTAATCAATAAACTCTGAAACCACAAAACCAATTTTAACAAACCTTTCACCATTTTATCTAGAAGTAATATGGGCTATAACATCACGCTACAAGCCACGGTAACGGAGCAGTATCAGTCAAGAGCTAGAGTTGTATAAAACCTTCAGCCATGACCATGATGACCATGAGCGGCGGGTAACACTTAACATCAAGTAAGCTACTGGCTCGTCTGCCACCAAAGAGATTTTATACTTTTAAAATTAATCTGGCACCAACAGCAATAAAAAAAAAACTACTCAATTGTTCACTGAGTGAAATATCGTAGTCTACTGTGCGTCTGTATACCTATGCTCTTTAAGCAAGACGGCTAAAAATTAATTGAGAATAGCCTAGTGGGAAACCGTTGGACTGCCAAGCAGAAGTCTCGGGTTCGGACCCAAGGCGCGCATCTCTGACTTTTCGAAGTTATATGCGTATTAAATTGTTAATTATCGCTTGCTTTAACAGTGAAGGAAAACATCGTGAGAAAACCTGCATGTCTGAGAGTTCTCCATAATGTTCTCGAAGATATGTGAAGTCTGCCAACCCGCACTACGCCAGCGTGGTGGACTATGGCCTAATCTTTCGCACAATGAGAAGAGGCCGTTGCCCAGCAGTGGGACAGTTTAATACAGGGCTGATTTTGTTATTAAAATAATAATTAATTAATATACCTACTTAAATTATGATATTGAAGTATTTTATTTTTATTTATTTATTTATGCCAAACACGCATATCATTTTAATTTGATTATCAATAATTTTAATTATATTATGCAATATTATGTTTCATAATAATAATATGTTCTCATAACATTTTTGAATTCTTATGGAAACACTGTACAAGAATTGATTATATGTTCCACACTCAAACGCACCACATTACATCAGTCACCAAGGTGTTGCTGAAAATCAGCGCTGTTTCCCTTATGCGGACACAGCTTCGGGCTGAGCAACATCTTTTTTTGACAGACACTGCGACGCACACTGCATACGCTAGGTTATATATTTTTTAAATGGACCGAGCCAAGAGTTTGTTTTCTTTTTTTTGTTTATTTGCATATTTGTTTTTTATTTACTATTTGTGTTTATTTTTTTTTTTTTTTGCTTTCAATTATTTAATGTAATAATTATTTTAATTAATATTGCCATAAATTTATAATATTATTGTGTTTTAAATTGTCATTTACTTTTGTCATAGTGTCCTATTATCTTTTCCTTTATAACTGTATACTTATTATGTTCTGCTGTCTGCAGTATGTGTTGTGTGTTTTCTGTTGAAATAAATGAATTTTCTTTCTTCTTTCTTTCTTTCTTTATTTGTACTAAAATAAATTATACTTATAGCATTAACGCTTTTAGTCTATTCTCTGTAATAGTTTTTGACAAATAAAACTTAAGTTTAGACCTCCACTTATTTTTGTTTTGGCGTTTAAAGCAAAAATAATGAAAGGAGGTTAATGCGTAACAAAAATAAATACTCGTTACGTTAAGATTACGAGTGTTGCAGTAACCTCACGCTACTTATTACATTATTTTTAATTCTGTTACTTAATTATGTAAGTACTTTACGAAGCGTATCGTGTATAATAAAAATATTCACTTCCATATCCGTGCGGCTACTAAGAACTAATAATACGTACTGAATTATATTTTGTTGGAAGCCATATTGAAACCTCGGTAAATGATTTGGAAATAATATTAGCTTACGTTTACGCAATTGTTATACATTGAAATTAAACTACTTTATAATTTCAACAGCTTAAATAGCTGTAAAGTTTAATACATTACATACATTTTCTAAAAAACGACTCAACGGTAACATCGGTGAACTAACCAAAATGTAAACCCTTTGAACTAGTGACGCGCATGATTGTATTCGAATGATTACTATTAAAAACGCAGTGGTCGTATTTTTGTATCCTAATGAATATTATAGACGAGAATATAAGTTTGTTTGTTACGCTTTCACGCTTAACTATTCGATCGATCATCACGAAAGTTTGTTTGTTGTTTGTTTGTTAATGGACATAGGGTACATTTCATCCAGAAAAAACATTGTTCGCGAAGAATTGAACTTTATTGACAAAATCTACATTATCGAAGCCGCTGGCAAAATCTAGTTGTATATCGAATTTAACTCGAATGCGATGGTTGACATTTCGATTTTGAAACGACCGGCAATTCTGCGCTTATACACGCGTATTCAACCAAATTTCGCAAGACGCGGACCTATTTTTAACGTATCGTTAATAAGAACTTCATATACAAGTTATTCCTCAAACTTTCACTATTAAATGTGCGTACGTCGTCAATGTTGCATAACATCGTTCAACATTATATTACGTTACAGGTGCTGCTAACACGTCGGACCGGTTTGTGCATCAAACGCATAACTTGCAGCCACGCTAATGGTCAAGTTTATGCGACCTGGTAACACCCATCTTATGATCAAAGCTGTTACGTGACAGTTTCCATGTGGTGGAACAATTTTAAACCTTTTCTTCTCTTTTAAATAATATTGTATATATGCTTTATGAAAAGCGGTAGCCGCAAACCGCTAATAACCGTAATACCAGGATTACTCGTACAGTAGAACCCCCAGGATAATTTTTCTGTCCTGCAGACGAAACACACTATTTTTTGCAATGGAAATAGATGGAGTGGTGGTACCAATCCATTAGCGGTGGGCAGTCTTATTTAATGCAGAATCATACCACCTAGTTCAGTGATAGGAAAGGGAGATAAGGAATATGATACCAATTTCTCTCCATTTCACGTTCGATCTGTCCCGTGGAAGAAGTAGGACAGTAGTACCGTGGACGGCATTGCTGTTGTACTTCTTCTACGTAGCATCCTTCAGTCATCAATCTCGCACAAGCTCAAGAAGATGTGATCTAAAATCTATACTTAGTAGGCCTTAAGTTTTATGCCAGTTCTACTCAAAGACCCTACATTCTTGCATTGCTGAACTTGATAACAGGTAAATATTCCTTCCAAGGAATATTGCTTGTAAATATTTTGACCGTAGCGAGCAAGCGGTCGCTTTGCGCCCCGCGGTGTGTGTCGTGGTTTCAAATCCCACACAGGACAACTCTTTGTGTAACACTACATTAATTGTTTCGCTCATAGCCAGTTGCACTCACTGATCGGTAAACGATTAGCGAGGTTAAGCAACGTTGGGTGCGGTCTGTCTATAGATGGGTGACCGCTTAGTGGTATTTCATCTGAGCGTCTCCGTGCTTCGGAGGGCACTTAAAAAGTCGGTCCCGGTTGATGCCAAAATGATAGCAATCGTTAAGCCATGTCAGAGGCATGAACAACTTTTGACAACAGGTTGGCCACTAACCACATGATAAGAAGAAGAATTGTTTTGAATCTGGATGCACTTTCCATCCATTATTTTTACCTTTGTCAAGGCTCGGCTTGACCACACAAGGCTTGATTCATAATGAAAGTTGTTTCTTTTTAAAGCAAAACAAAATAATAAGTTTGAGTTTTGTTTAAATTTATACTAAAACGAATCTAGTCAAGCTTTGTGGACGTTAACACAAGAAGCCATCGCAGTACTACTTGTGTAGTCAGGTGTGGTTTAGACACGTCGGATCGTATTAGTGTAACTTGTCCTCCGATGTGGGTGAACGCGTAGGTGAATGTACAAACAGTATTAAATCTAGTTAGTCCGCAGCTCCACTTTAGGATTCCTGTATATACCGTTAGATATTCATATCACGAACGCAACTACTCGAACTTAGAACGGAACTAGTAGTTTTTGTTTGATAACTAGCTGTTACCTGCGACTTCGTCCGCGTAGATTTTAACTAAAAAGTGTTTGTCTCCGCGGAGCCCTATTTTTTTCTAAAATCAAAGTAACCTATATTACTCCTTATAACATCAGCTATCTACCAGTGAAAGTCCCGTCAAAATCGGTTCAGCCGTTTCGGAGATTACCCGGAACAAACAGACAGACAGACAGACAAAAATTTTAAAAATAGATGTTTTCGTATCGGTGCCTTATCTACTTTCATATGCATTAGATAAAAAGCTGTTATTTTGACATTACAAACAGACACTTCAATTTTATTTATTTGTATAGATGTAGTACCTACTATAATTATTCATACGTTGCGGCGAATTCTAGATCATTGCTTTTTATATTTGGGTTTTATTTGAGCTCTATTTATACTGTCTTAGACTCTACAAATTTTATTAATGAAATATACATTTTCGGATGCACAGACGGATACCTATATACCGTGAATAGTAGTAGTCAATGTATAATGCGACATACGTTCCATTCATTTGCTCCCGCACTAGAAATAAGTATGTAGGTACTGTTTCGCGGGACTTCCACAAAAAATTTAAAAGTGAACACAGAATACCTAGACTCAAAGCAAATATTTGTGGATCACACTGGATCACACCCATCATAATTTTTTTTTTCCTCTTTCAGTATTGAATCACTTTGAATTTTTGACTATTGAATTTTTTAATACAAGCTGTTTAAAAAAAATTGCCGCCGACAATTGGTTGTCCCGAGTCTAAGAGTAGTTTGCGTCCTTTACTTTAATGATTATATGGATTCAGTGAATTTTTAAAAGGAAATAATTTTATAATTTTTCATTTCACTGTGAAAAGAGGTTAACCTTAAAATGATAATTAGGCTGAACTCTCATTACTACGTTCATCTATATAGTATTATTAGTCAAATAGCCACATATGGTACTACTAGATGTTCCCGCGGTTTCACCCGCGTTTATCGTTACTACGCTGTCCCCGTGAGTCGTAGGGTGATGTTATATAGCCTATAGTCTTCCTCGATAAATAGGCTATCCAACACTAAAAGAATTTTTCAATTCGAACCAGTAGTTTCTGAGATTAGCGCGTTCAAACAAACAAACAAACTCTTCAGCTTTATAATATTAGTAAAGATTTATTCCGAAACTAAACATCTTCTTTATATTCGCAACATTATAAACCGCAGCATTCCACAGACGTTTTAATATTTCACCATAAGCATGCTCTGGTTTCTCCCCTCCTTACCCAAAGTATGTCAGTGATTCCCCCTCTCGTCTCAACGTAGCTTATGCGTATATTCGACCTCTCACCCGGTGAGTTAGAAATTCAAATACGTCATATTTACATATATGTATGTCGAAAAACGAGTTATTTGTGCAAATATTTGAATTCATAATTATATGAATCCTAACTAATATCATAATTGAGTTTGTTTGTTTGTTACACTTTCAGGCCATAACTACTCGACCGATCTTCATAAAAATTCCGGATGCACGTTGTTAGGGGTACGGTAAAGGAGATTGTCAGTGGCACCTTACATCTAGAAAAAAGTACTGTTTCCGAGCGACCGAATCCATAGACTAAAACAAGTATGAAATTATTTGTTTTACAATTTTCCTCTAACGGAAATTCCATTTAGGGGAAATTTTATAGGTAATGGTCATTACATAACCTTTCATAGATATTGATTTTAAGGTTTTTTTTATTTTTATTCAATTCTGTTTTATTTAAAGGCTTTTACCTAAAAAGGTATGCCAGCCTCATCGTACGCTTAATTATATTTAATAATAGTTAGCATTTCTTTAATAAATAAAAAATGCTATACCTAATATCATAAATTACATTAATTTGTTTTTAATTAAAAATAAGTTAGATCAATCTTTGGGTTTTAGTTTTTTAAGTAAATTTTTAGTCACAGGTTTTATTTTTTACCAGATGTTCTCGCGGTTTCACCCGCGTTTATCGTTACTGCGCCGCCCCTGTGGGTCGTAGCGTGATGTTATATAGCCTATAGCCTTCCTCGATAAATAGGCTATCCAACACTAAAAGAATTTTTCAAATCGAACCAGTAGTAATCACGCAGAATAAACCAGGAGAAACATCGTTTGTACTATGTCTGTAATGGGTAATTATTTTGCCGCAATGTTATTTTAAAACTGCGATTTCATTGAAATCGAATGATGTAAAGGGCAATTTTGTTTTAAATTAAATACTTGTGATGAATAACGTATTTATTTGGATAAGGATTAATATCATATTTATAATAATACCTTCGCAAATAATGCATTATTTTAGAATAAATTTCGTTAGCATAAAAATGGTTATAGTGAGCCAGCCTTAAAAGATAGACATACGCTGTCGCGGACTTTTTTTTATTGCTTTTAAAGGGAAACAATTCTGTCATACATGATTTTTGCGAAACTTTAACTATTCACGCAGCGCACGCAGCGGAAGCTCTCAAAAGAAAAAATACCCGCCGATTTTGAAACATTCTTCATTGGTGCTCAGCTCCTATTGATCTTAGCGTGATGATATATAGCCTATAGGCTTCCTCGATAAATGGGCTATCTAACACTGAAATAATTTTTCAAATAGGACCAGTAGTTCCTGAGATTAGCGCGTTCAAGCAAACAAACAAAAAACAAACTCTTCAGCTTTATAATATTAGTATAGACTAGCTGACCCGCGCAACTTCGTCTGCTTCACATAAGAGAATTTTCCTAGTCTTTGCAACATTTTTTATTTATGCTCCACTGCTATTGGTCGTAGCGTGATGTTATATAGCCTATAGCCTTCCTCTATAAATGGGCTATCCAACACTGAAATATTTTTCTAATTTTACCCGTAGTTCCTTAGATTAACGCGTTCAACCAAACAAACAAAATGTAAGTGAAGTCGGCGCGTGAGCGCCCCCGCCGTTTTATAAATGCAGCGGATGGCCGTTTCGCGCGTTAAACAAAAATCAACCGTATCGCCGTACCCATATTGGTGCGGCGAGATTTGGAAGTTTTATTTCATCTATATCTTGTGTGTTTATAAACCGATTTCTATAATTTTTTTTTATAAAGTAGATATTAAAGTGTACTTTTTGAATATGGGAGTTTGATAAAGATATATCTATGTGAAATACAATATATTTATGTATTTAATACACTTTGAAGAAATGCCTAACGATTAAACACGTTATTGTGGCTAATTTATAAAAGATAGATATATACTATTGAGGACTTTTTTGTAGATCTTTTGAACACCATCATCTTTGTAATACATACTTTTGGTGTATGATCAACGTATGCGAGGATAAGAGCTCGAAAGCGCATTTTCATCCGACTTGCTTCAAATTTAGCGTCACTGCTCAGCTCCTACGTGTCTTAGCGTTATGTTATATAGCCTATAATCTGCCCAGGAGTATGAACTACAATCGTACCAAGTTTGGTTAAAATCCCTTCAGTAGTTTTTAACCCATGCGTGCATATACAGTCAGACAGACAGACAGACAGACGGACAGACAAAAAATTTACTGATTGCATTTTTGTCATCAGTATCGATCACCATTCATCCTCCAATATTAGTTTTGAATAAATATTCAATGTACAGAATTGACCTCTCTACAGTTTTATTATAAGTATAGAAGATAAGAATTGAAACATAAGCACATTTGAAACTGTGCGTCGTATATACAATAAATATATTTTCTGTTTTCTTGCAATTGGTGAAAGAAAATTAAATAGGTATCTACTCATATCAATACTTTATAAAATACTCAATGAAACAACATTAAATACATTTTGAAATGAAAAATGTATTACTTTTATTTGAAAGGAGCTTTATTTCAATAAGCACTTGTAATTTCTTTCATATGTAAATGAGTATTCATGATTGATGAAGAAAGATTTTTTACCTCGTATATCTTATCTTTGCCAACATTGTGAATTTATTATGAGAATTTATTTATTAATGTGGCAAATATCGCCTCAACTTATTAAAAACTTATTCATATCTTATGTGGGGGCTAGTCAGTGCAGACCGGCGACACTTCGACCCAGTGGGATCTTTTGTGTCGTAGATATTCATAAAAAGATCCTGTATAACTAAAGGCCACTTGCACGACAACTCACAAAATACGTTTAGCACTAAATAGATTTAAGACATCGTAGCATCTCAGTCACCTTCACACGGATGATTGCGACAACACGATGTTTTAAATCTATTTAGTGCTAAACGTATTTTGTGAGTTGTAGTGCAAGTGGCTCTAAGTTATCTACACCCACGCATTTTGATAAAATAAGAGGCAATTTTTTATAGATTCATATAATATTTACAGATATCATATTATTACAAAGATACTAGCTAAATCTTACCACGCGTCGCTGTGGCTTAGTCTGATATTACTATTAGGACGATTACTAATTCCTATTTCCGTTAGTTAAAAAATGGTGATAACCAATATTATAAATGCGAATGTAAGTTTGTTTGTTACGCTTTCACCCCTTAACTACTCGACCGATCATTCTGAAATTTCGTATTAACTTTGTCAGGGGTAGAGGAAAGGACATAGAGTACCTTTTATCCAGAAAAAGAACTGTTCCCGAGGGATAAAAATTATTGACAAAATATACATTAACGTAAACGAAGCCACGGGTAAAATCTAGTATTAAATATAGTAGGAACCACCGTCCTAGGTCCATAACAAGTTAACCAATAAGTGGTCTTTATTCTTAAGACTATAGAAAAAAATCTCTTACCTCAAGTTAGCGAGCTCGGAACAAGAGTTGGCGAGAAGATAGTCCCCGCTGAGTAACGCTATCTTGTTTCCAAACATCATGTCATCGGGTTCAGCCGCGATGGGCTGCCGGGAGTTCATGTTGACGAGACCTTTGTGCACTAGGTGAGAAGTCCTGATCATCTCAGTCACCTCGGCAAGGGCGCGTTGGCTGGTGACAAAAAAGAAGATATTAGTAAGCCTTGGTAGCCCAGACGATTTTTATTTTCTCTTTATTTATTTAGGGGCATATGTCCATCAAGGATAAGTGAGCCCCAGCGTTTCCTAAACAGTACATATACTACATACTACAATAATTTTTATTAAGTTATAAAGGTTCAAGGTTAAAGAATCATTTGTTATAAATAATCTTTTCTATAATAAATTTTGCAGCTTCAGAAATCGGTTCGGATTATATGCTTAAAAATTGCTCCTTGATCATACTTATTAATATTAAAATTCTGCACAAATGATTCTCTAACCCTTCGATATTTAACACATTCGACAAGTATGTGTTGAACATATTCTATTGCACCACAGGCCCAATGGATACTTATCTCGCGGCCTCTTGATGGTTAATCCAATGAAGGCATTGGGCTAACCATTGAGATACCACGGGTTCAAATACCATCCATTACACTACCAACGTGAACCATTATTGTCACAAGGAGCTTAGCTGGAGGGTATACAAGAATACTAGTTATTTGTAAACCAAAACTTCAAGAAATCATCTATACATCTACACAAATAAATAAAATTGAAGTGTCTGTTTGTAATGTCAAAATAACAGCTTTTTATCTAATGCATATGAAAGTATATAAGGTACCTATGCGAAAACATATATTTTTTAAATTTTTGTCTGTCGATCTGTCTGTCTGTCTGTCTGTTCCGGCTAATCTCCGAAACGACTGAACCGATTTTGACGGGACTTTCACTGACAGGTAGCTGATGTTATAAGGAGTAACATAGGCTACTATGATTTTAGAAAAAAATAGTGTTCCGCGGAGACAAACACTTTTTAGTTAAAATCTACGCGGACGAAGTCGCAGGTAACAGCTAGTCTAATATAAATTCAATTTACATGTAGAGTGAACTATTGTATTCAAAATGCCTACACTATACTAGACCGGTGTTAAACCTACGATAGGTTTAACACCGGTTTATAAACGGCAGATTAACGTAGTGTCAAAATGAAATTGATTGGCTGATGCAAATTCAGTCACACAATTACAATTACTGTTAACAAATGTTTGTGTTCATATTTCTTTCAGGAAGAGACTTTGTGTAGGAATTGTGATTTAAAATGAATAATCATATTTCTTACAAGAACTTCACAAAGTTTGAACAGTCAAATTTGCCTTAAATTGCTGCATTCGTTTTGGTTTATTTTTAAATCGGTACTTAAAAATAGTGAAAGGAAATCGTGACGAAAAAATATACAACATTTTGGACCTAAATAATATTATAAACATAGGCAGGTTTATAGTTCTCTGAAGGATCAGGTCAGTAATGAGAGGTGAATCACCCACAATAAGCCATGTTTTTAGTTCTACGTATAGATAGCTAGCCTCTGCAAGGTTCACTTTCAGACTCTATATTTGAATAAAAATAAACTCAAAAACACTTTGATCTAGAAGTCGTAACTGGGATCTCACAAGCATTAGAGAAAGATAGTACGGGGCCTACGAAGTAGTTAACTTATGGAACTAATTTGATCCAGCTTAAAAACTATTCACTTGTTTGTTTTTGGATCGCCCTGTAACCTGTTTTGTGTAAGTATATAAATAAACGGCACAGATAACCAGTACAAGGACACCGAAGTTACTGTTTACATGTAGAAGGTTTCTAAGTATTTCATTTAATAAAATGCCTTAAATAACGTATTTTCTAAAATAGCCATCCGATAATACGATTACGGACTTATAAACGAAAGTCGATAAACATCCGAATCTTTATTCTATATAAAATATTATAGAGTTTTAAAAAGCAATGTGTTTTATGATTGACACGAATGTATTCAAATAATATTGCTTGTTATTCGAATGCATCTTTGATAGGGTATGTATTAGATACACGCAAATTCTGCGGCAACGGTGTCCTGCGTAATAAAAAGAGATTAGCAAATATTAAAATTGACTTGTTTCAATATGCGATTCTAGAAGTTTAAACTTCCTTTGTGATAAAACTATGATGGATGCCTTAAACATTTCAAGCACACGAAAACTTTTGGTGGCGATTGAGAATAAGTACCCACGTACTGTCACTCATTGACAAAAGGTTTTTTTAGATTGCATAGTAAACGAAGATTCAGTCAAAACTCATAAGAAAAGCCATAAAACGCAATCCTCTCACTTTCTTTCAAACGTTAATTGTTGAGGCCCAAATGTCAAACGTCACTGCTGCCTTTCTGGTTATAAAGAAAGTGGTTAACGGCATTCTTGTCCCGCTTCTGTGAGCATACACGGCTATAATTTATACGAATCGAATGTTTGGCAGCCCACTGACCAGTTTTTAGATGGTTGCCGTTACTGCGAAATGCGTAGAGCCAAACCTTAGCTGTAGTTGGATAATTACGCTTACCTGATGTCTTTATACGAGAAGACAGAAGACCTGATAGAAGATCTCAGCAAACAAACTTATATTGTGTAGCTGCTGCGAGTGGAATTTTCAGGGTCCTTAAGTAAATATGTACAAATTATTAAATGTAACTTTGATGTTCATAAGTGCATCTTAGTGACCTAAATTAAAAAAAGCAATTTTGTTACAATACGTTGTGTGATCTTTGTTCCTAACACCAGCGGAACATGTTGCGCATACTGTAACTAAGTCATGACTTATTTTGGGTTTGCTGATACGCTTAGTATCTCCTATAGGCTACTGTAACCACATATACTTTAGTCATAAATTAAAAACATACATATATTATAGGTTCACGCCTGTTTCCACAATTTTTTTTTTTTTTTTTCACTTTAGAAACAGACATAGCCCAATTTGTGCCTCAGCCCTTAACAACTGTTAAGCACCCAGTATTGAGGGCATTGGAATGTCGGCATGCGTTATTATCGACATATTTAGACAGTGTGTATGTATTCCATGTCTATGATTATTACAATACACGTGTTAATAGCCAGTACGACAATCATAAAAATTTTATAGAGAATACAACCAAGACAATTCCGCAAACGAATCACACAAGGTAACTTTATTCAATAATATTTATCGTAAGTATTATTTTAATTGATTGCGGAACTCATGAATCATACTGGATTCGTCTAGAGGTGCTTTATGCATAGTTGCGAGACGATGACCCCTGTAAGGAAGCAGTAACTTGTGGGGTCACTTTCCAGCCTTCATCGGACGATGCCCTTTGGACAATTTGCTGGTGCAATTTGTAAACTACTTTATAAAATATAAAGTACATATACTTACCACTTACGCTAAATAATTATAGGTGACGTGTATCTTTGCATCACTCGGACAGAAAATTCCTTAATGTCATTAAGTACGCTTTATGCAATGAGATTACAGGAAGTGTTGAAACACGGAACCCATTGTACATCTGTCGCTTTTATTTGTATTGCTTCTTTTATTGTTGTAGTTATTGTTTTAATTTTCAGGTACTAACTGTACTATACCTACAAGAAAATTAAAACCGATCCGAGTAATATGCCTTAAAAAGAAGTATAAAGTTTTCTTTATACAAATTTTCTTAAAAAGATTATTAATTTTATGAATTGTAAATTTTATAGGTAGTAGAGCCTCGCTGATTTCAGCATGAATGGGCCGGCTCGACCGGGGAAGGACTACCCTCTCACAGAATATCGACGTGAAATACCAGTATTCCTACTGTTGTGTTTCGTTCGGAGAGTGAAAGTGCCGGAGGCCCAATCACCCTCTTTCCCCCTTCCCGCTCCTTCTCCTTCCCACTTCCTTTCCTAAAGGGTTGGCAACGCGCAGGTGGGCCGCAAGCTTGTTTGACAAATTAGTTGTATAAAAAAAATAAAAGAAATTTATGCTGATTATAAGTATAACGCAACTGATACGAACGGATTCTTGTATATCTAAGGTTATAATATTAGGAAAGCATTGTGAAACCTAAAAACTCATTTAAAAGTACAAAATCATATAAAGTCAGAGGTGAATATATTTTAAACATAATAATAAGCCTTGGACTGATAACATTTAATTATGTGAGTCTGTAGATACAAGTCTGACATTCACAGATCAGTGCCGTGCTCCCTCATAATGATTAAGATTGTGTACCAAATAATACATGTGTTGAATAATACAATTAACTAAAGGATTTTTGTAGTTTGACTGCAATTATGGGATAATGGTTTATGTGGTCGTCTCGCCTCTTTTACCGCGACGACACGGCGAGTTGTAGGTTCGAATCCCACACGGGACAAAAATTTGTGTGGTCCACAAATAGTTGTGCCGAGTCTACTGTAACAACTGCACACAGCAACTCATACAAGAAAAAGAATTGATTGATTTTGATTGATTGACATTATTTGACATTGACTGGGTAAGTTTTAAATTTTATTTAATTTATATTTATTAATTGTATTTTTTAATATGGATTTTATGTGAAATAAAGTTATTATTATTATTGAATTGTATTGCTATAAACATTTGGCGATTGGAAAGCGTGGCCATGAGTTTCTTGCCTGCTTCTTCTCATGAAAGCTCTACTCCTAGAACAGGCTTTCTTCAATGCAATATTTTTATTTCCTTCTATTTATTTTTATTATTATTTTTATTAATATAATAGTTAATTGACGTGTGCAGCGATAGCTCAGTGGGGAGACCAACAGACTGCAATGCAGAGGGTCTTGAGTCCGAACCCACGTCGCGCACCTCTGACTTTCGGAAGTTATATAACTTTTCAAAATTATGTGCGTATTGATTGACAATTATCGCCTGCTTCGTGCCTCGGAGACCACGTTAAGTCGTCGGTCCCGGCTGCCATGAACATCTATGGCAGTCGTTATTGGGAGAGTGTCGACACAAAAGATCGCACTGGGTCGAAGTGTCGCCGGTCTGCAATGACTGGCCCCCACATAAGATAAGATAAGATAATTGACGTGTCCAAGAATTGTTTGCATATTTTTATGGAAATAAAGATTTAAACTTTCACTTTGTCTTTGACTGGGTGTTCTCTGTGTCCGTTGATTGAATGTTTGTAAAGTCTTCCGCCACAGATGAATTATTCTTAAGGCGGGCAGGGTCTTTTAAAAAAGAACGAAAAGAAGGAAGACTATGGTCGCACTGTTCCAATAGCTGTGTGTGTCAAAGGTTACAGTATAAGGCAAACCCGATAAACATATTTTTGACAATAAGTGAAGTCAAATGCTTTCTTTTGTATATCGTGGGTAAGCTCACCGAAGTATAATGACACTCTACTAGTATGTACTAAATATAATAAGGTAGATATAACGGCCTCAATGACGTAGTGGTTAGTGTAACAGACTGCCACGCCTGAGGTCGCGGGTTTGATTCCCGCATAAGTCAAACATTTGTGTGCATCAACATGGATGTTTGTCTTGGTCTGGGTGTTTCTATGTATAATATGTATGTATTTACAAAAAAAGTATATATCTATGTTTATCCCAATGGATAAACATACATATATACTTTAGAATATATTATATTATATATAATATAATATAATATATTCTATCACATACACACAGCATCATCCAGCCCAATATAAGCAGAGCTTGTACTATGGGTAGGTACTAGACAATTCTAGTACAAGCTCTGTTTAGTTTGAGCTAAATGGTGTTGTGTGTATGTGATAGAATATTATTATATATTATATTATAGTATAATAAGGCCAAGCTTTTAAGCTTATATGAAAGTACCGTCACTCCGTTGGCGTAGGACTTGCAGAACTACCGATAGTGATGTCCTAAGTTGAAATCCTGGATATGGCAAAGCATTATGTAGAAGTATATCTGTAATACGAGTCAACCTGGTACTGTGCCCGGTAGATGGCAATACCTAAGCTTTGGTATATCTTACACCCTTTTAACGTAGCGTAGAGGTACCTATAGTGCTACCACACGGTGCCTAGAGGGCGGGCTTACTAACACTACTAATATAGACTAAAAGTACATTCTGTTACTAACCCATTACTAAACAACCTATGGACTTTTTATGTACCTACATTAATGTCCGAAATAAAGATATTTTATTTATTTACTAGCTGTCCCGCGCAACTTCGTCTGCTTCACATTAGATTACGTAGGTATTGCTCTGCTTTTTATCTTGTATTTTTTGTATTCTTCATGTTTTGGGTGTGCTCTTTTGTGTGTCAAAACAAAAAAAAAATATTTCTTTTCTTTCTTTCTATGTAAGATGGAATAAAAATGTACTTCTACATACCTATGCAGTACGCCAGCGGCTTTGTCCTGTTCCATGTCTGGTATCTCGGGGCTGTGGCCGGCCGCCTTAGACACAAGGAGTACGATGAGACCCCACGCCTGCATGTTGTTCTTGCCATTGTAGATTAGATTCCTGTGGAAAAGGTATATACGTTCAGTAAGGTGTATCTTCAATCTATTAATCCTAACTAATATTATAAATGCGAATGTGAGTTTGTTTGTTACGCTTTTACGTCTTAACTACTCGGCCGAGCATCATGAAATGTTGCATAAACGTTGTCAAGAGTACAGAATAGGACATAGGGTACCTTTCATCCACAAAAATGTACTGCTTCCGAGGTATAGAAAATTGACATAACCTAGATTTATGCGAGCGGAGCCGCGGTCAAAATCTAGTTCTACGATATAACAAAAAATAAATTAATTTATTGTTTGCGTGTTATACGTTGTTTTTTCAGACTTACATTTAAATTATAATAATTATATAAGTACATACACATCAATAATATTAAATAGATAATCATGCATTAATAATGGCTTATGTTTAACTTATCACCAGATATAGTAAAATAGTCAAAAATAGTAAATGATCACCAAATTGCACAGCAAAATATATTTAAAGAGATCAAAATAAGTCGACGGGCTCCTATTTTTGGGTGGGTTTAAGAAGGAACCTAACATAACCTAACCCTTCCGAGACGGAATGCAGTGATTTGAGGCGTATAGGTGCTCGTTATGATATATTTTAGTAAGCATATTTTGCTGCGCAATTACTATTTCTGGTGGTCATTATATTTAATCCCATTAATAATTGGGGATTAGCACGCCTAAGAATACTATTTGTTAGTTTGAATGTATATAACAACAAATTGCTTGAGCTTTATTATATACAAGTAATCTTATTTCTATCAGCTAATGAGTTATTGAGCCATTTTTCCTTCAAAGTAGGTGGTAGTAAACGCATTCAAAAACTATATTCTCTGCCTTCTAGTAATAATAATGTCACTTTAAATGATCCTATTGCGAGAATGTGTAAAGGATATACATAATGAAAATGCCAAAAGCCTTGATATTTTTTATGATACTTACGGCGAATACCTGCGAAAATGTAACCTGATAGTCCACGCTGATAATAATTTTTAAGACACCATAACATTTTTTTTTGTATTATTATTATTACCTACTTATAACGTAATTTAATTGATCTATTGTTTTTCTTTTAATTGTATTCCATAACTTTAATTGTAATTAATATAAAATATTTAATTTTGAATTTTAATGTATAATTGTATTGTATTCTTTTTATATTTTGACATTTATCTTATATAATATTTTCTCTTCTTCACCTACCCGCCTAATTGTATATATTTTTTTTTTTTCAAATAGTGTGCTCAACCTTAATCGGATCTCAAATTTACATAAATTATTTCTGTTACTATTATTATTATTCGTATACTTATTTAATTTGACATCTGTAGTTGTGCCTATTTAATAAATAAATAAATATTGACTCGCGATTTTCATAATGTAAACACTTATGGACGACTGCTAATTCTACTATTGTACTGTCGGACAGTTCTTAAGGAAGCAACCTGGATATACTTATATGTACATACATACATACATAGATTCACGCCTGTTTCCCAGAGGGGTAGGCAGAGACTACTGATTTCCATTTGCTACGATCCTGACACACTTCTCTGTATATGGGTATAACGACAAAATGGCTTGGATGGCTTGAATACTGTTGTTTTAATTTTAGTAAATTGACGGCACGGATGGCGTAGTGGTTTAAATGGTCGCCTCGCCACTGCCACTGCGCCGAATGTAGTGGGTTCGAATCCCACTCGGGACAAAACTTTGTGTGATCCACAAATGGTTGTTCCGAATCTGGATACTCTTTGTGTCTGTTGCTTAAATGTTTGTAAAGTCCACTGCGACACAGGTATTGTTCCTAGTGTGAGAGTTGCCATTTTTATTAAAAAATAAAAAGTTGCTATTTCTTTTTGCCTCGGAAGAAACCCATCTAAAACGCAACGACGGGTAAGATTCGTTCCTAAATAACAATTGTTGCCTTAAATTACCCTTTCGAATTTCATACAAATTCATCTTCGTAACGATATTATGTAATTAAATACACTACGAAACCATGACCAATGTTTAAAAAGTAATCTAAGCCAAGAGCAATTTGTAAAGTCAATTGCAGTTGCAAAAACTTTGATGTCACGTTTTACTCTGTTCTTCCTGAAAAGCGAAGCTTTATTTTCTACTGCATATAAATATATTACTTTGAAATATATTCTAGTACTAGCTGTTACCTGCGACTTCGTCCGCGTAGATTTTAACTAAAAAGTTTTTGTCTCCGCCGAACCCTATTTTTTTTTAAATCAATGTAGCCTAAGTTACTCCTTATAACATCAGCTATCTGCCAGTAAAAGTCCCGTCAAAATCGGTTCAGCCGTTTCGGAGATTAGCCGGAACAAACAGACAGACAGTCAGACAAAAATTTAAAAAATAGATGTTTTCGCCTATGTACCTTATATACTTTCATATGCATTACATAAAAAGCTGTTATTTTGACATTACAAACAGACACTTCAGTTTTATTTATTTGTATAGAAGATTTCGGCGTATATTATTATTATACAACTTAGTACTACTAATCAATAAATATATATACATTTTTGGTCTTCTAGATACGTACAGTTCAATAAGAGTCATGATTCTAGTCTCTAGTTATCTACCACATAATAATTGAAACGTATTTTGTAATAAAACACCGATTTAATTTCCTTTAACGAAAATGAGTCCAGCCCTTTATTTCAACGCTACAATACAGAGTTTAACGAAAATGAGATCAGCTCTGAAACTCAACTCTCTATTTAATCACTTGCGTATGTACAAACGAAGACCAATAAACTGATACATATACTGTGCTATAAATCTAGCTCTGACGTAATAATCAGTGGATGCAATAAGTTGATTATGATGAGTACACATGTGAATTGGCAATGATGCTCAATGTTGTAATCATGCAATAATATTCAGGACGTAGTAGCAGTTACCTGCGCACGCGATGCGTTACGATGTTACGATCATAATCCGCGTCTAACCTCTGTATTCTCAATAATGTAATTTCCAGCTAACTACTACTTTTCTTACCTTTGTTTTGTACCAAACGCCTGTACATCTTCGAAGAGATATGCAGATATGTAATCCTAATCCTAATTAATTTTATAAATGCGAATGTCAATATATAACACCATAACTACATGACCGATCATCATAAAATTTTGCTAACACTTTGTCAGAGGTACGGAAAAGGACATAGGGTAGCTTTCATCCAGAAAAAAGTTAAAGAGTTTGCTTGTTTGTTTGTTTGTTTGAACGCGCTAATCTCAGGAACTACTGGTTCGATTTGAAAAATTATTTTAGTGTTGGATAGCCTTTTTATCGAGGAAGGCAATAGACTATATAACATCACGCTACGACTCACGGGGGCGGGCGCAGTAACGATAAACGCGGGTAAAACCGCGGCAACATCCTTACTAATATTATAAATTCGAAAGTAACTCTGTCTGTCTGTCTGTCTGTTACCTTTTCACGGCTAAACCACTCAACAGATTTAGATGCAATTTGCCACAGATATAGTTTAAAACCTGGGGAAGGACATACCTAGGCTACTTTTTATTGACGTAGGTACCACGCGGGCGGAGCCGCGCGCAAATGCTAGTCTAGTATAAATATGTAAATAATACCTATAAAGGTTTTTAAACAATCTCGCAGGAGGTTTTAAACACAGTTTTTGAATATAATAATAATAATAATAAGAATAATAATATTCTATCACATACACACAACACCATCTAGCCCAAACTAAGTAGAGCTTGTACTATGGGTACTAGACAATGGATATACATATATACTGTTTTTTTTTTGTAAATACATACATATTATACATACATATTATTATTATTATTATTATATTATATATATTATTTTATTATTATCCGATACGGTCAATATAATAATATTGACAGTATCGGATCTCGCAGTTCAAGTGTTAATATTTTTTACCTTAATGCACAATACCAAAATAAATATCGATACCGGAACCGTTATTGTACGATACATATTTTACCTTCTCTCCTTATTTGCTTTTTTATTAAATAAAGTATATGCTTAAGCATTTCAAGCATAAGGGGAAGAACTGTGAATATGGTTGTGTACTCGCAGTACTTTTATTATATTCGTATTTTACACGGTTATTTATCAAGTGAAATAGCCCACCCGGTTTCTATATATCGGTGACGGTACTAATAACTTGAGGCACCAGGAAAGTACCACCGCAAAGTGGCATAAGATTCGTTACACTGTACCTAACTGTGTTACGCCCGCTGAATGAGAGCGCCAGAGGCTCTCCTATGTACTTCGCTCATTCCTTTACTTTAAACCCACTTGCATCGGCTACATTGGGTCTAAGGGTGGCCGAGCTAATCCCATAGAATTAAGCACTCCACCAGCAATTTCTCCTCTAATTTTGGGTATTACTTAGTGTATTGTAGAAAAAGTAGCGATATTGTATTAATATTCTTTAGTTTTTGTTTACCACTCCATGGAAAATTGTGGTGACAAAAAAATTGTTTTATATTAAAGCCGTACCATATTAGAGTTCGAAAAACTCTTATACAACAGCTTTGTCCGTCCGTCCGTCCGTCTGTCTGTTATACAACTTTCAACTTAAGAACCGTAGGAGCTAGAGACTCGCGGTCGACGCCATTCGACTCAGCATAGTCGATATACCCCCAAATTACTATGACCTTTGACCTCTGACCTCAAGTTCACGTGATAAAAATTTTTCGAACTCTAAGATTTACGGCAATTCATAGCCGTTTCTCGCTTGTTTTTAAGAAGTCGGCGCTTCTTGATATACCTCTAGTGCAAGCGATAATAGGCTTCAGTCACCACTTACCATCGCGCTGACCTTCTTAAACACATAGTTAAAACGCAAATAAGTGCTTCCTCCCTTCCTTTCACATAGTTAAAACGCAAATAAGTGCTTCCTTTTTATAGTTTTCTAAATTTTTGTGTGCTTGCCATTTGTGAGTTTTATGAACAAGCCAAGATTAACAGTGCATTCAATGAGTGTGCATTTTGTGTACATTTGAAGTAAAAGTAGAATATGTCAATGTTTATTTTGTTTTTATAGTTTATAATGTGTGTTTTTATAGCGCAAGTGGCCGTTAGAAGTGCAATTAAGAGATTGATAAGGTCAATTAATTCTATCGTCTATCCAAATAAAATAGTATGTGCAACTTTCGAATTGAGTTTTACGCCTTTCCTTAGAGATATGTTATAATATGTGTCGGCCTCGATGACGTAGCGGCTAGTGTAACCGACTGCCACGCCTGAGGTCGCGGGTTCGATTCCCGCACAAGTCAAACATTTGTGTGCATGAACATGGATGTTTGTCTTGGTCTGGGTGTTTCTATGTATAATATATATGTATTTACAAAAAAAAAGTATATATGTATGTTTATCCATTGTCTAGTACCCATAGTACAAGCTCTGCTTAGTTTGGGCTAGATGGTGTTGTTTGTAAAGTTTAATAGTGATTATAGTAGTGTAACAGTTTTTCAAAAAATTTTGTAACAGTGTCAAATAAACAACGCGATAAAATCCGTATATAGTAGTTTAATTTCAATACACATATACTTTTTTTTGTAAATACGTACATATAAATACCCAGACCAAGACAAACATCCATGTTCATGCACTCAAATATTTGACTTGTGTGGGGATCGAACCCGCGATCTCAGGCGTGGCAGTCGGTTACACTAACCACTACGTCATCGAACTAACTAGTATTGCACGTAGGTTGTAAAATTAGATTGACAAAACTTTGTATAATCCACAAATGGTTGTTTCGAGTCTAGGTGTTCATTCTGTCCGTTGTTTAAATGGTTGTAAAGTCCCCGCGACACAGGAATTACTACAAGTGTGGGAACAGTCTTGAAAAATAAAAAGCTCTATCTTAAAAGTGGTACGGAGTGAATACGAACTGGAAACATTATTAAACACTTGAAAAATACTTGAAGGTGAAAAGCCATTCGTCCTGCACCTTACACCCTACCTTTTTTGCTGGTCGTATCGTATGCCATCGTACTATAAGCATTAGCATATTATGTAAGGCAAGACGGGTGTCTCATCACTGTGAGAAGGTTTAAACCATAGTACACTGTGCTGGTCTAGTACGGGATGGCAGACTTCAGATTTCATTAAGTAGGTACACTATGGCAAGCTCTTAGATATAATATAATATTCTACCACATACACCCAACACCATCTAGCCCAAACTAAGCAGAACTTGTACTATGGGTACTAGACAATGGATAAACATACATATATACTTTTTTTTTTGTAAATACATACATATTTGATATTATACATAGAAACACTGAGACCAAGACAAACATCAATTGAAAAATGTTCATGCACACAAATATTTGACTTGTGCGGGAATCGAACCCGCGACCTCAGGTGTGGCAGTCGGTTACACTCACCACTACGCCATCGAGGCCGTCATATGTAGGTTTCCTCACAATCACATCAGCGTTAAAGACTTCGAAAATTCGCAGGTGCGTGCCGTGGAATCTTAGCGGGAACTTTACGTGGCAGTCCAACGGCTTCTCACTAGTTCTCGCAGTTAATTTTTGGTTTAGAAAGTGTACCTACCTATACTGATGAACAGACTAAAGCTAAATACCTAATTTGTAAAAGTACAATCTACCTACAGAGAAATCTATACTAATATTATAAAGCTGAAGAGTTTGTTTCGTTGTTTGTTTGTTTGTTTGAACGCGCTAATCTCAGGAACTACAAGTTCGAATTGAAAAATATTTTTTGTTGGATAGCTTATTTATCGAGGAAAGTTATAGGCTATATATACCATCACGCTACGACCCACGGGGGTAGCGCAGTAATCATTAACGTGGGTGAAACCGCGGGCACTTCTAGTATAAAATATCTCTCAAAGTACTTAGGGATATTCAACACGAATCGCTATTGATGAAAAATGGTCGCGTGAGTTTATTATTAGGTCGATTACACGATAGCCTCTGAAAATTTCATTAATATCTTCAATCGCTTATAAAATATATTAGTGATATTCTGATTAGGGATAGATGATAAAAATATATAGGAAGGGATGCTATGTTTTATTCAATACTCAATGCCGTATGGTGATTTTATAATAAATTAACTGTTACCCGCAACTTCATCCGCGTGGAATTTAAGAAAAAGTTAATATTTTTCTCTCGGATCCCAATTTTTTTTCTAAAATTAGAGTGGCCTAAGACTCCTTATAACATCAGCTATCAGCTGTTGAAAGTCCCGTCAAATCGTTCCAGCCGTTTCAGAGATTAGCCGGAACAAACACACAGACAGACAAAAATGTTAACAATAGCTTTTTGATATACTTACCGTATATACTTTCATATGCATTTAGTAAAAATCTGTTATTTTCACATTACAAACAGATACATAGATAAATAGTACTCGGAGCAATATGACTTTATAAAATCATCTTGTCTATATACTTATTTAATAGCACAACCACATCAAACATATTAATACAATATTAAATTTCGTTACATAGTATTTTGTCTGATATGTATGACACTTACGATGTAGGTAGGTACATCTTGTCGATAAATAGATATAGTAAATATTATCCGATTTTTACCTTACCTATATAGGTAATAGATAGGTGCAACGAAGTAATTCCTAACATAATTGCGAAGGCATCTCAAGTCAGGGTTTCGATTATATTTGATTTATTTGATTAGTTACCTAATTTAAAATTGAAGATGGGAAGTGGGTTTTCCTATTTAAAGCTTCAAAAGTATAAAGTTGGTAATTAAAGTGCACCTACTTAGCCGTTTTCAACAAAGGATGATTACTGCCGACTAATTTGCGCAGGTGAAGCGCTACATTGGCGATTTCGTCGCTCAATACCCATCGAAGACTCAGGAAGGAGGTTGGATATCCGACGATCTTCTCCGCCTCGCTCACAGCTCTGTTCCAATCCGGCTTCGAGTTATGTTGTGCAATACTTGCTCGCTGCGTACTACATGTGCTCACTTCCCTCACAGTACAAGGTCCCCAAAGTTTCGAAACTAACGCACTAGATGACTGAACTTTCACCAAATCGCATCTTACAACACTGTACAAACGGCTTAAACTCATTTTAATAGCTAACTACGACAAATTAGAGTTACCAATGAGTACGCAATACGAATTTCGAAAGCGCGAAAGTGATTATTTGTTTAACAAACACTTGACTATACCAAAATCACAATATTGACACAAAAATAATAATCAGAGACGTTGTAAGAACACAAAAAAATACTAAATCACTATTAATTTTAATCTGCCTTACTAAAGTACAAATTGTTTATGGCTATTATATAAAATTAATATATTTCGTAAATAATTTCTAAAAGAACTACGAACGTCTTACACTTTCGCGCGAAAATATTTAACTGACCGAATGATGAAGGCATGGAAGAATGAGGTCTTTATCTACGACTACGATACGAATTGTCCTCAAAATTTGACGTAAAATGAACGAACTTTGTTTATCTGTCAGACTGTTACATAAAGCTTCGTTCACAGTAAAAATCGAATGTACTTTATTTACAATAACTTTATTTGGATAGTATAACTTAAACTTTGATTGGTACTTTAATTAGATTTGATGAATATAATATAATGACATACAAGCTACCATGACATTAACAACGCATCTAATCGCATTACTTTGAAATTTAATCTCGATAAGAATATATTGAATTAAAATTTAATTTATTTTATCAGTGTTATAAATTATCGCTAATAATTTAATTTTGTTATTATATATCTTAATTAACTTAACATGTAATTAAATATTTTAATTATATCCTAATTAGATTTTTATCCAATAATTACAAAATTATAATATGCATATGTGGAATATATTTGTATGATAAGTATTACTACTCATTATCTGATTTGTTAATGTAAATGAATGAATTCATCTCTATGGTAACCTTAACTCCATAAATTGATTTAATTCCTTATGTCACAATCTGACATAAATAAAGTAATCACAAATTTAAAGATTGGTTGAAGTACCTACAATCGGGTGGTGCCATTATTGTCATCGTGAACACGTTATTTTTAATCCTTACTAATCCTTACTTCCTTACTATAGTAATATTATAAATGCGAAAATGAGTTTGTTTGTTTGTTACGCTTTCACGCCTTAACTACTCAACCGATCATCTTGAAATTTTGCATACACGTTGTCAGGGGTACATAATAGGACATAAGGTATGTACCTTTCATCCAGAAAAAAGAACTGTTGCAAACCTAACCTAACCTAACCTACATTTACGTGAGCGAAGGCGCGGGTGAAAACTAGTATAACATATTTAAAATTGCTATTTATTAAATCCCAGTTTTATATCTACTTTCTGTAAATAAAAATTATGTGGTGTCGTGGGACACCAGGTAGGAACGAAGTTCCTTCGGCTAATGTAGAATCGACACAAATTGCAAAAAAAATCGTGCTCAATTCACTAAATAGAATAAAGAATATTCATTTAATACCAATATATTTAAATGATTCCAAACATTTAAATATATTGGTCATTTAGTGATTTCTGATATCCTGGTATTATACACTACTCGCTTGTGTATGCAACTGTCGCGCCTGCGCACGTCTCATTTAACGGTTTTATTCCACGCACTTTTTTCCACGGATTTTTTCTTACGGTTTTACTATCACATTTTTTTCAGTTCGGTCGCGCAGAAAAATCCCTATCCCCTCCAAGCCTGCCGTAAGGAACTTCGTTCCAATAAAATTATTGTTTTCTAATGTTACTTCTGAAGAATTTGACTTGACTATTAAGCGCTCGTGCATTATGTCATAATTTATCACAACGTGAGGTGATAAAGATATTTTATAATAAAATATCGAAAAACATTACGAGAACTCTCTGTAAATTTGTTTAGATATGGCTTACAAAAATGGCTTGTACAAAAGTGTTATTATTTAATAAAAGAATTTACAACCTATAAAGATTGTTATTAATTATTTTATTCTTTGCTTTTACTTGTTATTTTTATAACAACATTGTTAACCATGTTCCTAGCGAATAAATAAGTATGAATTTGAATTTCTGCTTTACTTCTTGCTTTGCTTCTTAAGCTTGTTGGTCTGTTTGATTATCAGTTACATCTAACTATAGAGTACGTCTATAGTCTCTTCTTCTTTTCGTATGATTAGTGGCCAACCTGTTGTCAAGAGTTGTTGAAGCCGCCCGTAGGCTTCTGACATGGCTTAACGGCTGTTGTCAATTTGACAACAACCGGAACCGAATTTTTACATGCCCTCCGAAGCACTGAGACGTCTATAGCATGACACATCTAGTCTAAACACAACAATAGCGTATAAACGCGACAAAAGCATATCAGATAATACAGTAATTATTTTATTCTTTGCTTTTACTTGTTATTTTTATAACAACATTGTTAACCATGTTCCTAGCGAATAAATAAGTATGAATTTGAATTTCTGCTTTACACAGCGTTTTAAGAAACCATTGTGACTGAGTCCTTAGTAATGATTGACTGAATGATTGAACCACTACAATTAGAACCAATATTGCCATAGCACATTATTTCTTATCTTTATAAAATATGGGACACGTCTAAGTTTAATTTGCAATCAGATGACATTTTAATATTTGACAACGTCCGTCATCAAAAGACATACTTAGGTAACGATTAAAATTACAACATTACACTGCTTGTCAATTACATCAGGTATTTTTTTATATGGCAACCCGACGGATACTTTTAGGGAACCAATCAAACCGAGCAACCGACTTCGATAAATAACGTTCTTTCATTCTTTAGCTCAATCTTCAGTTCTAGTAAGTTTGTGATCTCTAATTCTCTATCGAGCGAACCAAAGACAAAATACAAATACCGCTAAATCGTTCGTTCATGCTCAATTGGTCATTCATTCAGTTACTCGCGTACTGCCGGTTACAGTAGTCGTCTGTAGAGCGGTCACTACATATAACCGGTGTATTTTCAGTGTTCCAGTTATTCTTCAATTTCTCAATACTGCACATTTGTTGTTATACGATAACAATTGTGTGTTAAAGTGAGAACATAACGTTGTGGTGTAGGCGAAAAAGGTTTATTTAATTTACCGAACGTAATTTGAGGTAAGAAATTTTTGTTGCATTCTGTAGATTTTTTCACGGGCTATGTCTGGCACGTCTTTCGCAAGCACCAAATACTCCACGTGTAGTGTATACGTGGTGAAAATCAGCGATAGGTGCCTAAAATATATATTTATTATAGAATATATATTAGTATATACTAATGTCAGTAAAAATTATAACTATTATCCGTGCGATTCCTACACCGGTAGCGTATATAGCATAGCATAATAAAATTATAAGATAGGTCTAAAAGTTCGTAATAAATCGTTTGGTATCTTTTTAATAACTGCGCACATAAGTACGTGTTGTTTTTCAGATAAACCATGTCAAAATTACGATTAGCATATTTAATTTTATAGTGCTACGGTATTGCATCACAATAACAAACGTTATTGAGAACAAATAGGTACGTACGTACCCAAATTATCATCAATCGTCAGATTCTGAAAAGAAAACCTAAAATGTAATAGATTGCTCTGTCTATATTATAGTTACCTATCAATTTAAATATAATTAGGTAAACATGATACATATAATTAGAATTCATCTTCACGGTCAATGATCGACCATCTGGTTATTATACTTACACAATGACCCCGAAGATACGTACTACGTAGGTAGGTATACGGTTTATTTTAAAGCGAACCTGTATTTGTGGCGCTGGCAATGTTTAGTATTTTTACTGGCCATCCATAAATCGAAAAATACAGTTTGACAGACCATATAAAAAAATATTTTGATTCTCAGCTGTTTTGATTTAAAAATGTTTCTATATTAGTACAAGCACTATGTGCTTCTATTAATCATTTTATCGACTATTAATGTTGTTTATGAAATACATTATGTAGGTATTACAGTAATTAACACATTTTCTTTATCACCACGAGGGATTAATAACCTTCTGCTCTGACATGGTTGTTTTCCTGTATTGATAAACAATTTATTGATAGCAAAAAGAACCCTCTGAGTATGTCCCAAGGGCCCATTGAATCTAGACAAATTTCCAGATATTCTAATGTGATAATATATACCACTTAGTTAAACTTGATAATTTTGATAACAGCTCAATAAAATAACCTACTTGAAAAATAATAGGTTAAGCCATTTTGAATGGATATGTACTTGATTTTGGATGGATATATACTTAAGATTAATGAGTCAATGTCACCATAATATTATCTCAACACAATAAAAGATCATTGTCTTTACTCTGGAATCTAAGTGCAAACCCAGAAAATTTAAAAATATCTTGTAAATGGTGTAATTGACACCCAAACTTATTCAAGGACATTGTGACCTTGATTATGTCTTGAAGGTATACTTAAAAAAATAAGGCTAACAGACTTCACTTCAAAATCCTGTTAGTATAAACCAATTTCTGTACCCATTTTTCTTAGAGTATTGTTACTTCAACTGTCTAACTGTTACATATGGGCCTTCATATGTGTGTTATGCAATCATGCCGGTAACACTATATATTTCTTTTTGATTATGGTATCACACTTAATCTGTTAACATAATAAAATAATGTTATGTGTATTTCTAACTATGGTTTCCTTCATAGTTATTATAGTGCAAATTATGTTTTTGATACACATATTGAAAAACTGATTTCGATAGAATTTTAGTAGTTTTTAAATCTAATTTATAATGACTGGAATAATTATGTTGCCCTGGTAAATAATAGTTGTTTATTGAAGCTTCTATAAATTCTTTTACAACCAGTCAAATCTTTGTGACCTTAACCTTCTTTTAATTGATATACTTATAATTGATTATGACCTACCATCCTTCAAATTAAGATAAGACACTTATGCATATATTATCTAATTAAATTATCTGTACTTGTTTGCACACAATTTGTATGCAGATCTTTAACTAAAATAAAATTAATGTTAATACATATGTTCGTATCCTTTTATTCAAATGTTTATGACTGTTTAAAATATTATCTGGAAAGTCCACCTGCCTGCCGCTTTATTTTCTTACACAGTATGTATTGATACTTCTTACCTTGCTGTGACTCTTAACGCTGATAACAGTAAAATATTCTCATTCAATTATCTTTTGACAAAATTTTATTAAATAGCAGCTATAGCCTAGTGGGGAACAGTTGGACTGCCACGCAGAGGTCTCGAGTTAGAAACCAAGGTGATCTCTGACTTTTCGAAGTTATATGCGTATTAAATAGTTGATTATCACTTGCTTTAACGGTGAAGGAAAACATTGTGAGGAAACCTGCATGTCTGAGAGTTCTCCAAGAACTCTCTGTTCTCGAAGATATGTGAAGTCTGCCAACCCGCACTAGGCCAGCGTGGTGGACTATGGCCTAACCCTTCTCACACTGAGAAGAGGCCCGTGCCCAGCAGTGGGACAATTTAATACAGGGCGGATATTATTATTATTATTAAAGAGTGGTTTTTACTTATATATTGGTTAAATAATTATTTTTACTCTTTAATGTGTTAGCTGTGCGGTTTGCTGGTGGCCATACAAATTTCTTACCGCCAGCAATGAACAGATTAATAAAATCATTTTATTTGTAAGAAGCAGCATTAATAATTTTAACTAAGGCTTTAAAAATATAATGTAATTTTGTAATGTACTGTTGTTCAATTGGACCTAATAAAATAATTACATATAAAGAAAAAAATATTAGTAGTTCACTATTAGGTCTTGTATTTCATATCAATACTGATATACATATATATTGATATGTGCTAGCAATAAGTTGTTAAGTTAATTATTATTATTTTTAATTGTATCATATTGTGTGTAGACTTTAAAATTGTTTGCTTAGGCTTTATATTAAAAGAACATAAGTTTGTATTAGCAATGGGCAATTATCGATTCAAATTCGAATCTTTAAACATATCTAAATATTTAAACTTTTCTTAATTCAATACTTTGAAAAATAATCCAATGCATTTAACTTTAATATTTATAGATTATATTAAGCCACTAGCTGTTACCTGCGACTTCGTCCACGTAGATTTTAACTAAAAAGTGTTTGTCTCCGCGGAAACCTATTTTTTTTATCTAAAATCAAAGTAGCCTAAGTTACTCGTCATAACATCAGCTATCTGCCAGTGAAAGTCCCGTCAAAATCGGTTCTGCCGTTTCGGTGATTAGCCGGAACAAACAGACAGACAAAAATTTTAAAAATAGATGTTTTCGTATAGGTACCTTATATATACTTTCATATGCATTAGATAAAAAGCTGTGATTTTGACATTACAAACAGACACTTCAATTTTATTTATTTGTATAGATTACGCGTGCGATAGCCTTTTTGGGGCTATCGCAAGCAGCAATGGGGCTTAGCAATATTAGGAAGATGTAAAATTAAAAAGTATTTACGATGAACTGCGTGTACGAGAACGTCGTCCTGCAGTAGACTGAAATGTTATGTAAAAGGTCAACCAGTGGCGTAGCGTGGATGTCAGCCGCCCTCTTATTTAGGTATTTCAATTTAAAAGACTATCATTTTCAGTAATTGTAAAGATTAATATCAATTCAAATATTTACAAGATATTATTATTTATTTTAAAATATCGCCGCCCCCTAAAAGTGCCGCCCGGGGCGGGCAGCCCCTGCTGCCCCCACTACGCTACGCCACTGAGGTCAACCATGTTGGGGGACATACGAAACATCTTCGGTCGAGTATGATCGATCTACCACGACTCTCGACCAATCTATCAATCGGCCCGTCATCGAGTCAAGTTTTCAATATTCGATTATTTATCATTCGAATTATGATCCATTTTTGAAAAGTAATACCTTCTTATTCTATTGTTGTTGGTTAAATAGTTAGGGATTTTGTGTCTCTTCTGTTACTAAGTTTCCAACAGAAGTTCGATTCCCCTGTCCAAGATTATTATGTTCGATTACTATGATTAATTGCTATCATCTGCATATTGCGATATGCAACCAACCACGCTTCAAATATCATTTATTTATACCTATATACGTTTGTTCAATAATAATAATAATAATGTTTTTATTTAATAATAATAAATGAATAGTGATTGTAGTACAAAATGAAAATTATACATATAGGTCTTAACCTTTTGAACGCCAACGTCGCCTATACTCGACATGCGAAAGCGTGCCCTGTGCGCCAACGTCGTCTATACTCGACAAAAAACACACACAAACGGTCAGAGCAAAATACTTATTAAACATATTAAATCATTACTTGTATGTGTTTTGTTGATACAACTTAAAAATTGAATCCCCAATTATTACTTAATTGTACACAGCAAACAAAATTGCATAATACAAATATTTGATCATAAAAAACAATATATAAATTTTATCGATTTTCGGGCTTGGCGTACAGGACATGAAGGTGCCGTTATGGCGAGACATTTCAAAAGGTTAAAACTATTTTACGTATAATCCAGGGGGTGAAGTTCTGTTACCCTTGATAGGGTTAATTATTAACCTGTAGTAAGGAATAACAGTCCTCTTCCCTCCGGTATTATGGATGTAATACCACTACATAATATCTGTAAAGCAACTATATACCTACAAGGAAATAACATTGTGGCTATTGCATAACTGGCGAGACAATCGAGGCGTCTCGCTACTGCGTTTGACTAAGCAAAACTAATACGTCTGCAATGTTTCCATGCTAGCAATATGTCATCGCCTCATGGCTATCACGGCAAAGAAAATATTATCAATGCAAGTAACAGTTTCCGTTATTGTAATAACGTTGACGGTCGCATCCGTCATTGTCAGCACTGTACAATATAATTTGAACACTGCTTTGGCGAAATTGTCTGCGAAGAATAAATGTATTATCCAATTTCGGTAACCCCAATAGGATAATACATTTATTTAAATGTATTGTCAAAAAGCTGCTTTTATTCGCATATAGAGTAACGACACGCGATTGTCACTAAAAAATAAATCAATATTGTACGAACCCGTATTCGGATTATTGTGTTGTTAGAGATACTATACGAATTGTAATTAAATTTTGGAATTACATTTGATCACTCAATGGTAAGAGATAGATCTTTCTATTTCGGGAATTCTATTAGTTATGTATATTTTAAATATTATCGAATGACTATATTCGAGAGATTTGAATGGTTTAATTAAAAATAGCACGCAATTGTTGGTCTAGGGACATACATAGTCGTAAATTGAATTTAGATTTTGTCTAAATCTCATATTTTAAGTGTTATTAACTTATTAGTTTTATTACGAATAAGTGGTTATTGTACCTGTTGTTACGGTGTTGTTTAAATATTTGTAAAATTTCCACGGAGGATTGTCCCTACTGGTGTAGTTTCTTGAAAAATAAATACGTTTTATCATTTGTCTGCCTAACATATAAAAATACTTACATACAATATCATAATATAATGTGTTATTAATATTTATAAATACATTTTTGGACATAAATATGATGCATATTTGACTCACTGATTCTTTAGTTACTCATTTTACAACACCATGTCGTTTCTTTGGTCGTATTTGACGAGAATATGTTTATCATAGTAGTAGTAGAGCCTCGCTGATTTCAGCATGAATGGGCCGGCTCGACCGTGGAAGGACTACTTCTCACAGAATATCGACGTGAAATACCAGTATTCCTACCGTTGTGTTTCGTTCGATGAGTGAAAGTGCTGGAGGCCAAATCATCCGATTTCCCCCATCCCGCTCCTTCTCCTTCCCAACCTTTCCTAAAGGGTCGGCAACGCGCAAGTGATGCCTCTGGTATCGCAGGCGTCCATAGACTACGGTGACCATTTACCATCAGGTGGGCTGTATGCTTGTTTGCCACCTTAGTTGTATAAAAAAAAAGTCATCCTACACATTTTCGTCATATACATACCAAATATGAATGTTAGCATTTTCGTAAAGCAAAGCCTTACTTTTACTTAATGGAGCTCCATTGTCACGTGGATAGTTAGGACTCCTAGACAACAGTTAGCTGAACAATAAGTTTTCCTCGTTTCTATATCGTCATAGATAAAAAAACCGACAACCGATAGTCGTGTTATAGTAAAACGTCAACGAAATCGGCTTGCGAACAAAGTCTAACGATATATTTTTAGTGCTAATGTCGATGAACTGTATTTTCTAGGACAAGGCGATTGGTTTTTATTTAAACTTCGTAGGTTATGTGACGTGACTACCATGTGGATAGCACGCTATGAGTTTATGAATGAACAACAGTATAACAACTCACCGGTCAGTACTTGGCCTATCAAGCACGAATGTGCTTTGCCTTTATTTGCAGAACTGCATTTATTGCAACTGCCTGCTTTAATGGCTGCTTGGCATAAGTTCGGTTGACTACGTAACAAGGTTGGATCAAGTCTAATTCGGATTTTCTCCAGGAATTGTTACAATGATGGCATAGTAGGCAATGTATGTTTTTTAGTTCTGCGTACGTTATATGGAACGAAAGCTAGGCGCAAATCCAGGTTCACTGACTGCCAGTGTTCTATTTTTTAACTAAAGTCTATTTCGTAAAATTCTGAAATCAAAACCCAAAATAAATTCTTTCGTATAGATGCAATAGTGTAAAATTGCAATTGAACAGAACTGACTGAATTAATGGGGCACGTACTCAACAAGCTTACAATTAGGCAAGCTATATTATTGTTTGGTATGAAAACAAGAATTAGTAATATGATATAAGAAGGTTATAAAAATTAAATGTCTTTAAACCTTACAAGTCGAAACATATCGATGCGCATTATACCTAATTTATTTGCAAATCACGCGTTTTGTTGACTAGCACTTAAGTAAAGTACTTCATAATATTTAAAATCCTGGTGGGTTGTCAACATAACATTATCATTACATACATATCTTCATTAGTTATTATATTACACAAAATACATCGATATTGATTTGTTTATCCGCAATTGTTTCTCGAAATATTCGAATTAAACTAAAGCAGTTTTTTTTACGACTGATTGATAACCGTGCCATTCTGAAAAACATTTACGGTGAGATATTAAATTTGTAATCCGTTAATTTCGAATGCCTCATTGTCCAGCATCGCAGTAATATTAAAAATGCTGAAAGTTGAATTTAGTATTCTGTAGGGAAATGGGTAGTATTTAACTGCACAGCAAAAAAATACTAATTGCACAGCAAAATATGCTTACCAAAAATACTAATTGCACAGCAAAATATATAAGAGATCAAACGAAGTCGACTGAGCCCCGCTTTGCGGGGCTCCTATTTTTGGGGTGGGTTTAAGAAGGAACCTAACATAACCCCTAACCCTTCCGAGACGGAATGCAGTGATTTGAGGCATTTCTGTGTTTGAGGCGTATAGGTGCTCGTTATGCTGTGCAATTAGTATTTTTGATGGTCATTATATTGAATCCCTAGGGGAATTCTCGTCTCGTCTGTAAATTTTCGTCACTGGCTAAATACGAATTCAATTGTGTTTGCTTTCGAAGTGAGCTTTTGTCCGAAGCAATCTCGATATCGAGTTTGCATGTTACGGAATGACACTTCTGTATCCAATTCAGTAAAACAACTGTTTGAAATCGTCTATTTGTTAAGGGATGCAGTTATTTTGTTGAACACTAATATAGATAGATTTTTGTTATTCAGGTATGGAGTGGGAAGGGCCGCCCAAGCAAGGCTTGTACGACCCTCAGAACGAGCACGAAGCCTGCGGTGTTGGTTTTGTAGTTGCTATCGACGGGAAACGTACTCATAAAGTAAGTAAAACATATAATTACAAGTCCATTGTCAGAATAACAATATGCATTGAGGAAAAGTTTATCTCTTGATCCTAGCGGTGTGCAAAATTACATAATTATGTAGGTAGGTTGCACCGCGTCCTTGACCATGTAACGTGCGTAGTTATCGTGTTGTAGGTACACAATTTTATTTGAATATCACTACATAAATATATATAATATAAAATAAAATATCAGACTATTTGTTTAAAATAAAATTTAATATATTTCTTGATGGACACCTGAAAAACAAATCTCTTTAATTATCATTTTAAATTAAACGTAACACCTGGCAGCATCTCCACTTTATCTAACTATGATATCTCTTTGTGGAATAAAGTTTAAAAAACTATAACCCGACTACGTTAAAAAGCAGTCTAAAAAGGACGAATTTAAAATTTATATAGCCTATGTCACCCGGGCCATTATTAGGAATCTATTGACACCTCATTCATTAAAATTGGTTCAGTAGTTTAGGCGCTTCGGTAGTACATACAAACATACATACCCAGACTGCCAAAATCATTACCCTTCCTTTTGGCTTCGCCGTAGTCGGGTAAAAATTATATCATTTTTAAGAATTCTTTGGCTGAATGTCAACGGATGCACATATTTGAATAGCTTTTTCTTGGCGCTATGAGTCGGTAGATTTTATTGCATATTTAGGTAACATATTAACTAGATTTTGCCCGCGGCTTCACTCCCTTAAATGTAGATAGTATAGGTATCAATTTTCTATTCCTCGGGAATAGTATACTTTTCTGAATGAAAGGTACTCTTTGTTCTTTATTGTACCCTGGCAACGTGTATGTAAAATTTCATGATGACCGGTCGAGTAGTTATAGCGTGAAAGCGTAATAAACAAACAAAAAATAATCACATTTGCATTATACCTATAGTAAAAATAGGCTAATAGAAAGGTAAAAACAGGAATGAATAGAAAATGGAGAACAAATAGAAAGGATAGAAAAAGGAGACAAAATAACGATGGAGATGTTATTTCCTCTGATGACAGTATCCAGTAGCGCGATATCATTGATAAATCAAACTAGATTCGTCTGGTTATGTCATCAAATTTGCATCACAGCAGAAACTGCACTTTAATACCCATTAATCTGATTGTCACTAATGGTCTTAATTGAGACAATCTTTTAGGCAATTTAAGTGTTTTATATTTGTCTAAATAAAACACATTCTCGTTAAGGTTAATTAAGAACACAGTTTAATCATGTTAAACAAAGTTTTAATTAGGTATTATAATTAAAGTAAGACTAACAGATTTATGAATATGTGATTTAATAGTGTATAAGAATATTATATTAAGATAAAATTTGTTAATATGTGGCGAGTAATCTCTTAATTATTGCACCTATTTTAAAATTCTTCGACTAATTGATTGCAACTCTATTTCTGAGTATGCGAGCGTATGTAAGGCTAAGTTTTAAGCGTCTCCGTAGGTGGATGTTCCTGCTATATGTCCACAATGGATTGGGAATATGTATATCACCCTATATTTTTCAAAATATATTTACTTTCTACCAACAATACTTTAAGTTCACTGCCATCATCAAACAACTATTATTTTCCTAAGGTAGTCTTTAATTCGTCCATCGGCGTATGGATTCCAGCATCGTGACACAAAACTTTTATCGTAAAATAAAAATCTTTATTGCATATCGTGTGTACATCTTGGGTGTAATTCTAATTAATATTATAAATGCGAAAGTTAGTTTGCTTATTTGTTACGCTTTCATGCCTTAACTACTTGACCGATCATCATGAAATTTTGCATACACATCGTCAGGGATACAGAAAAGAACATAGGGTACCTTTCATCCAAAAAACTGTTCCCAAGGGATATAAATTTATTGATAAAATCTACACAAATGCGAGCGAACCCGCTAGCACAATCTAGTAAACTAAAAAATTACAGATCTTATTTGGTTAAGTTTGTATATTAATATAATTTGTTTGTGCCCAGATCGTTCGCGATGCTGAGACTCTCGCAAAGCGCATGGAGCATCGCGGTGCGTGTGCATGCGACAACGACACCGGCGACGGCGCTGGCGTGCTAACCGCCATCCCGCATCAGTTCTACTGCGCACAACTCAGGTACTGTCGATTAACCTATTATTCCATAGCGAAGAAAAAGTATCTCGTCGAAGAAACTCCTTTCTGCCTCCTTCTCTCTTTCCTTTATTCACTTTCATGTTACCCACACTCCTCCCCTCACAGCGGCAAGGTACTTCAAAATAGGTCGTCGCATTTTATTCTTTGCAAACCAGAGGACTACAAAACACGTTTATAAAATTTACTTTAAAAAGGATTGTGTAGTGCAATAGTAGATTAGCGTCTCTAAATACAAAATAATACTTGAATAAACAAATAACTTTTGTCGTAGTCAAATTGAATAATAACAATAATATTAATAATATTCTATCACATACACACAATACCATCTAACCCAAACTAAGCAAAGCTTGTACTATGGGTACTAGAAAATGGATAAACGTACATATATACTTTATTTTTTTGTAAATACATATCCACATATTATTGAAACACCCACACCAAGACAACCATCAATGTTCATGCACACAAATGTTTGACTTGTGCTTATAAATGTACCTACCTTATAAAAATCTTGAATCACTTATTTAATACACACACCATCAAAAACTGTAAAATAAGTAAGCTAATCGCGATATAAAGAATATTACAAGAAATAATTCGAGAACCGTTCTATTTGGCGCGTTGCCAGCATGAAACAATCGCGTCTACAGCCTTACACTTGGCATTCTGCCACGCCGTCACGGTTTAAAAATCGATACGACATGACAAACTGGAACACTTTTTCTCCAGTATAAGAAATAGACAGATTTTTCAAAGACAGCAGTCTACTGGAAGCTTTCGAATAGCACCTAGCCGTTTAAAAGTATTTTTTATTCATAAACAAGATGGTAGACAAGTATATGGCGGGCCATATACTAGCTTTTGTGCGCGGCTCCACCCGCGTGGTACCTACATCAATAAAAGCCTATGTCCTTTCCCAGGTTTTAAACTATCTCTGTACCAAATTTCATCCAAATCGATTGAGTGGTTAAGCCGTGAATAGGTAACAGACAGACAGACAGACAGAGTTACCTCGAATCTATTCAAATAAATAAAATTGAAGTGTCTGTTTGTAATGTCAAAATAACAGCTTTTTATCTAATGCATATGAAAATATATGACACCTATACGAAAACATCTATTTTTTAAATTTTTGTCTGTCTGCCTGTCTGTTTGTTCCGGGTAATCTCCGAAACGACTGAACCGATTTCGACGGGACTTTCACTGGCAGATAGCTGATGTTATAAGGAGTAACTTAGGCTACTTTGATTTTAGATAAAAAATAGGGTTCCGCGGAGACAAACACTTTTTAGTTAAAATTTACGCGGACGAAGTTGCAAGTAACAGCTAGTTTATTATATTAGTAAGCACTAGCTTTTGCGCGCGGCTCCGCCCGCGTGGTACTTAATTGAATAAAAAGTAGCCTATGTCCTTCCCCAGGTTTTAAACTATATCTGTACCAAATTTAATCTAAATCGGTTGAGTGGTTTAGCCGTGAAAAGGTAACAGACAGACAGACAGATAGACTTTCGAATTTATAATATTAGTAAGGATTAGACGGGCCTAATAGCGAGCTTGTATTTCAGAAATCCGCCCTTTGCCGACTTTGAAAATTAGTCTCTAGGCTATCAACTAAGATTATTGGGACCTTACCACCATTATTTAAGACATTGTCATTCCTCGCGCGAATATGAGACGGTGTGTTACAGAGTTTACAGCTTTGTCTCGTTCTCATTGCAATGCCAGTGCTTCATAATGACAAGATCTCTAGTACCTAGGTTTCCTGTACTCTCAGGTCCGAATGCTGACAGTGCGTTGCCAACAAGGCTACGATCTTCTATAACGTATAAGTTCTGTTCAAAGTGTAGTACCTACCCGCTCCAGTTCGAGAAAATTCTCAGTATAGTAATCTAGTCAAATGCATGACAGCATTCGAATATTCGAATGTATTGCACAACTATGGTGGCCAACTTTTATTAGAAGAAATAGAGTATATCTGATTTCAAAGGAGGTAAATAAAGAGTACGGACTTCCAAAGAAGAGTATCATTTATTTTAGTTTTCAAAACAAAAAACAGAGTCACAACACAGTGGAAAATCGAGAATTTTCCTTGCACCAAAATGAACGTAACCTCAAAACACTTCTCAAAACAACTTGTGACATGACATTAGTGGCTGCGCTCAGAAATGCCCGAATGTGGATTGAGGAATTGGGGATACCAACATATTAATAGCAAATAGTCGATTTTTTTGGTTATGATAATGGGTTTTCATAATATTACATGACTGACACTAGTCTAGTAAACATTGTGTAAAAAAGAGTATTTCAGCATACTCTATTAGTGTTATAGATTATAGAATTCGCCTACATGAGATAGAGTACAATACTCTATTTTAGAGTACGGTTGGCAACCCTATGCACAACACTGCATAAGTACGTGCTCTACAGTACAGTGTGTATCACGTTGTGTACAAATGTATTCGAATATCTTTTGAATGCAATTAAGCTCATTACCAGAGTAATCCAGTCTTGTTATCGATACAGGAATTATCAATCACTGTATTTACAACATTGAAACGGAGACCCCTCTCCGGATCCAATCGTCAAAATTAAATAATATTGTGAAACAATAACATTTACTAACAAATGCGACAGACATTTGTTTGTGTTCTTATAATGATCTTAACGATTTTAAATCAAACACAAGATAGAACATAATACACATATGTAGCTGATATGTAAGAAGCGAGTAATCGATTATGACGACGTAAATCGATATTATATTAGGTTTTACAGCAACGATGATTGATTATTCCGTTCCGATTTATTCAATAGCATGCGGGCTCCTAGCTTTAAACAAGTTGTGTATTCATATATTCAGTCTATTTAACGGCACGAAAGTATCAATAAATCTAAAGTTGCCGTCGTTTGAAAACGTTTAAATAAATATAAAGACAACATTGTTTTCTTTAGCTTTAAGAAACAGTAAGTGTAACTCGCTTATAATTTGTTGTATTGACTTATTTGTAAATGACTTTCAGAGAAAAGTATGTATAGCCAAGTTTGTAACGTGTTTTGGGAATAAAATAAAGGGGTATTGTTTAACCTTAAATGTTGATAGCAACGCGTCTTAAGACACATTAAGAAGTCATCAAAAAGTCAAAGTCAGTATGTTCTCCGATACAATTTGATTAGAATATCGACACTACCATTGAGTCGTAGCGGCACACCGAGGGCGACGGCCAGATAGGTACCATTGGCGTTATTAGAAAATGTATACTTGGAGTAGGGTTGCCAACATATTTTCGACGAAATATAGTATTTTTAAAATAAGCTATAACAAAATATAGTACATTTATAAAAACATAGTATTTTATGGAAAACATTTATTTGTTATCTACTGTTTTTAAAATAATTATGTACCTTGTTAATGTGACATCACGGACAGGTTCGAAACGGATTATGTGCGGATATATGCTTTCGCATCAGCAGTAAAGCAGCGTCGATAGTTTTTTGAATAAAGGTTTTGGTTTGTTGTTTTTCGTTGTTGAAATATAGTATTTTAGCATACTATATATTTCTTCAACAGTATATAGCACGCAGACTCGAAATATAGTAAAATACTATATATTATAGTACGGTTGGTGACCCTAACTTGGAGGGAAACCCTAACGATCAAACGTACGAAACCTAGTTTTCTTTTTCGTGTATTTCTGCAATTTAGATACGCATATAATATATTATTTCAGATACCCAGTCAGTAATTCACACAGCATTAATAATATTCGGTATTATCATGAACTAAGAAAAACACAAGCCGGTAACTTAGCGTATTCGTATGAACGTCATAATATAAACATAACCTATTATAATGTCGTGATAATCTCGTTCCGATTCAGCCTGCATCTCAATGGCAGATCGTTTTTTTTTTCTTGAACTCGCCCACGTTTGAATTCCCTTAGAAGAACTTGGATTTTGATATAATATTCATTGTCAGGGTCATTGTCATTCAATAAAATCTGCACAATTACAACTTTTTTAAGAGTCGGCCATGCAGGTACCGTTTATTAGGCAGTAAATATTTGCCATCATTTTGTATAAAAAGATGGTTCCCACCGAGAAACATTTCTTACACAAACAAGCCGTAAAATAAAACTTCGAAGAATAATATTTAATCTGAACTTTAACGTTCCATTCAGTTATTATTATCCCATTAAATATTTCTTATAATAGTCGGGACGAAGGGAGTTTCATCCAAAATTTTATACTGAAACAACTTGCTATTCTATTTTCATTGTGACCTATCCCCGATTTTAAAAGAAGCTTTTTAAACTCAATTTCCTGAGTTTATTGAAGTGAAAACTTCTTTAGGCACGTTGAGCACTTGGGTGAATAAAAATCATGGAACTCGCGTCACCGTCTTTATAATTTTTTTTTTAGAATATAAACAATATCTCGGAAATAGTGCAGCCTGCGCAAAAAATACTTTTGACACCCTTAATAACCTCTAAGAGAGTATCAGGAACCAGCATCCGAATCGGCTCCATTTTTTTTTTGTAAGATAGTTTTTATGATTAAAGTTTTCACTTCTATCGGCTGTCCCCAAAGACTGTCCCAATTTTTTACAGTGTTTATGTGTCAGTGAATACATAAAGATTTCTACGCGATGCCACAATCTCATTTTACAGTTCAGCTCAGCTACCGGGGGCCAAAGCCCCCCAACGCATTATTTCATCTCGCACTTGAATATCACCAGTCAATTCGCCTGACCCAGTCACCTATCCAGTCGTTCAGCAAGTAGATAATGGCCAAAGCGTACCTACCCACGAAGCCGATCTAGCCAAACTGCGCAGTTGTTTATCTACGACTAGTGATGCTCGCTTTATCGATAAACTACGAGTGGTTACGTTAAATCGCATATTTACAAGCATAATTTGTATTATCTATAAGTATTGTTTACATAATATTATAAAGAATTACATATTTTATTGATTGCGATGCGTTACATAAGTATCGAATAACCTCGTATCTTATCTTATGTGGGGGCCAGTCAGTGCAGACCTGCGACACTTCGACCCAGTGGGATCTTTTGTGTCGACACTCTCCCAATAACGACTGCCATAGATGTTCATGGCAGCTGGGACCGACGGCTTAACGTGCTTTCCGAGGCACGTAGCAGGCGATAATTGTCAATCAATACGCATATAATTTCGAAAAAACTTTCGAAAGTCAGAGGTGCGCGACGTGGGTTCGAACCCGAGACCCACTGAGCTATAGCTGCTCTGAATAACCTCGTAAAGTCGTAAGTCACACAAGATTTTGAAGAAATTTGCTATCTTGTATATCTGTTGTTTTTAGTATACTATGCATTTTGGGTTACGATGTTATTAAATGTAACTTTAAAACGAAGTCTTGTTTATTTACTTGATGGTCGATGTCACAGATGTTACGGAGCTTCTTTCGTTTATTCGGGAATACTTAGGTAGGTACTGTAATTCCTTTCTGTTCCTGATAGGAAGAAAGTACTATTATCGTGATAGTTATTGATAAATGTTTTTTAACAAATATGAATCCTATGACTTCTCTATTAGCCCATTGAGTCGCAGCGGCACACCGGCGGCCAGACACAATAGATGTCTAAATCTGTCTGGCATTCCAATTGACAAGATATATTAATCTGCTTTTTTTACTAATTTTCTTTTGGTATATCCTTACTAATATTATAAATACGAAAGTAACTCTGTCTGTCTATCTGTCTGTCTGTTACCTTTTCACGGCTAAACCACTCAACCGATTTAGATGAAATTTGGCACAGATATAGTTTAAAACCTGGGGAAGGACATAGGCTCCTTTTTATCGATGTAGGTACCACGCGGGCGGAGCCGCGCGCAAAAGCTAGTTACAATAAATCTGCGCTATCCCGGGGTTAGTTTTAAATGAAGCGTTCAACGTAAAATGGCAACTTGGTCCATTTATAAATAACTTTTGCTTTATAATATATTACAGTAGCAACGCCATGCAACTATGTAACATTGTTTTACAAATGCACTTAGCTGTAGTTTGCACTGCCTACCTACAATCTTGACATCCAACTTATATGCACATATTAATGACATATTATAATAGTGTTGAACAAATAGAACTCGATTTTCTCGACATTGTGTCGCAGCACCATTAGATAACATTATTTATGCTCTTCGATAGGACTGCCTTGCCCAGAGACCTTGGATTCCTATCTCGAAAATGTATAAAGGTTGTTTATATTGATTACTCTGTTTTTAATTTGGATAATACTAATACTAAGGGGAAAATATGCCTCGAAAATAACAGTTTAGCTCAAACAAGTTTCACCAAATGGTTTGAAATTCAAATGGGGTCTTTAGTCAATCGACCGACCTGATATGCCGGGACCAGGAATAGGAATTCTTTACTATGACGTACTATGTCGCGTGAATATATTACTCGTATCAGACTCATACATTATATTACCAGGTATAAACGTACAGGTACGCAAAACTTATCCTAATCCTAACTTTCTAACTAATATTATAAAAGCGAAAATGAGTTTGCACTGAACCTATCATCCTGAAATTTTGCATAATACGTTGACAGGTGTACAGAAACGGACATGGCTACCTTTCATCCCGAAAAAATTACTGTTCCCGAGGAAAACAACATAACGTTCTTATGATAATAGATGGCGCCACGTGTCTTTCTAATCATGATTGAATTATATTAATATAAGCAGAGTACGACCCGAATTGATTGTCAAATACTAAATTAACGCGAGCGAAGCCGCGGGCAAAAGCTAGTAATAATATAAGACGAACATTTGGTTGCGTGTTATGCCGCAGACGTTCTGAGTAAATTAAAGAATTGTGTGTTGCTTTTCTCAGCATCTCTGCACTTTATTATGCACTGGCTACCTCACTTGGCAAATAGAAAAGATTTGTGTTGTACACGGGTAATTGTTCCGAATATGGAGAATGTTGCCTGAAAAGATCTAGCATATTTTCTTCTATATACAACATGTCACAGATATAACGCACAACTTATGTACTTAAATATTTTAATTTAACGAATTAGTTCTCCTTATTGTGCGCGGATAGTATGGGTATATTACAATAAATCTAACATTATTTATTGCCTTTATTGCATCAAAAACCTTATTGCCTTGAATTATGATACATTTTCGTTTATTCCAGCTGTTTAATAAATAGGTGACTATAATTTAATTCGTTTTAATTATTATAAAGATCAAAAATTACCTATATTAAAAATTGCTGGAATTGATTCAGTAGCCGATTTTGAACAAACTACTTTCAGGATATGCTTTTATGTTACATGTTGTTTATATCGCAGGGTCATTTTGAACGTAACAAAAATACGTACTTATGTGATATTATGATTATTGTACCATAACATGTGATTGCGCTACTTGTTCTGATAACTCGGCCTTGGCTCTTTGACAAAATAACAAAATGAATTATGTATAATATTACTGAATGAACCATATCGCATAATGTCAGTGTCTATCTAGTATTTGCGTTCCATTCTTAGTTCAATGAGCACTGATTCAAGGACGTGCCTTGTTACAACTTATATGTCACCCCTCAGGGCTAAAGTCATACGAAGTTACGATACTGATGTTAGGTATCTAACGATGCATTTGTTAAGTACCTATAGGTAGGTATATACCTTCATGCCTATATGTCCGCAAGGATAGGCAAAGGTGTATTACACCCAAATAGGTGTGGTTAAGGCGAGCCTATCGATGTCTCTCTGATACAATACGTGACTCCGAGCTGCTATTGAGAATTCCTTGATATAAAATCCGAATATGACTTCGCCCACATAGACATTTTCTGGGCAGACCATTGGTTTGTACAATTATGTATTCTTGAAACCTTTTCTGGGCAGACCCAGAAGGAATACCAAATATACATACATAATAGTAAATATAAAAAACTAGATGTTCCCGTGGTTTCACCCGCGTTTATCGTTATTGTGCCGCCCCCGTGGATCGTAGCGTGATGTTATATAACCTATAACCTTCCTCTATAAATAGGCTATCCAACACTAAAATAATTTTTCAAATCGAACTAGTAGTTCCTGAGATTAGCGCGTTCAAACAAACAAACTCTTCAGCTTTATAATATTAGTATAGATTACTGAATTCTCTAAAAATTATAAATAACAAAGTTTACTTATAAATTTTTTTTTAATAACCTAGATCAAAAGGAAACTTTTGATATGCAATCGCAAAGACATTGCATAGTCTAATAACTCTCAAGCTTAAGGTTGGTCATAGACCATAGACTACGATCGATTTATTTGTCTGTTTCATTGCTAGCAAATCGACCTACCCTCACTGGGTTGATCGATCAATTACTTGCCAATATACTCGCCGCAATTTGAAGTACATGTATTTCACTATCACAGCTAACTTTTGAAGCAGTTCTTACTTTAATACTGACACTAAACATAAGCTTATCTATACTAATATTATAAAGCTGAAGAGTTTGTTTGTTTGTTTGAACGCGCTAATCTCAGGAACAACTGGCTCGATTTGAAAAATTATTTTAGTGTTGGATAGCCTATTTCTCGAAGAAGGCTATAGGCTATATAACATCACGCTACGACCCACGGGGGAGGCGCAGTAACGATAAACTTGGGTGAAACCGCGGGCACATCTAGTACTGTATAATATAGTAACCCACTGTTAATGTTGATAAAATTCTATTCTATTCTAATGTTCGTAATATGTATGATAAACGGATAAGATATATGTAGGTAGTTGTCAGAATAGTCTATCATTGTTGTTGTTGATAAGCCACACAGCTGCGGTCATCGCCGCTCGTGTAGTGTAGTTCCGGCGATTCTAATGATTAGACATTGAGCATGTCACTGTAAATGTAAGTTTGTTAAAATCTATACTAATATTATAAACCTGAAGAGTTTGTTTGTTTGTTTGTTTGAACGCGCTAATCTCAGGAACTACTGATTCGAATTGAAAAATAATTTTTTTGTTAGATATTTATCGAGGAAGGTTATAGGCTATATAACATCACGCTACGACCCACAGGTGCGGCGCATTAATCATAAACGCGGGTGAAACCGCGGGCACATCTAGTTAAAAATAAAGGCCATGTAAGTAAGAGTTAGAAAAAACTGTAATTGAATACTGAAGTCATATTTCGGCACTAACCAGGGCGCCACGAAATAATATTTTTAATGTATGGTCCTATAAATAACATTTTAAATTATTGATAGCTAGCCGTTAACCGCGACTTTGCTCGCGTAAATGTAGGTTATTTAAATTTTCTATCCCTTGGAAACAGTTCTTTGTCTAAGTGAAATGTTTCTGTACGCCTGACGATGTATATACGAAATTTTATGATGATCGGTCGAGTATTTCAGGCGTGAAAACGTAACAAACAAACAAACAAATTCACATTTAATAATACTAGTTAGAATATCAACATTTAACAGCATCCGTAACAACTCTTCAAAGTGGATATGTCTAGCTGAAATACAAAGAGCACAATTTATAAAAATTCATGACGCAGCATTTGGTTTTATGTAATAGCTTGAATTACTATTATTTGCATCACGGATGACCCATAAACTGTAACCACATCCTTATGCAAAACGTAATAAACAAACTAAACTATAGAACCTTTATTTTTAGAATTTAGTTTTTTATAGACTGACATATTGCATAATGACTGCAACACCTGGTACATAAATGAGTTGTAAAATACTGAAATTATAATTTGATAGTGATTTAAACGAGTGGCCTTGAGTTTCTTGCAGGTATGTTCTCATAGGCTCAACCTTTTGCCTGAACCTTGCAACTAACATAAATGTAAACTCACTAACCTCTTTGACGTTCATAAGTGTTACATTGTGACCTAAGTGAATAAACGATTTTTGACTTTGACTTTTAACGAAGTAAATCTCGGTATCTGCCAGCTATGTCGCCGCCATACTACTACAGCGTAGACACAGTACAGCAACATTGACATAATTGTTATAAAGCACAACAGTTGCGTGACAGCTCCATTAAAGACGTTAAAGCGTAGCGTTAAAGACAATGGAATATTGTCGCATTGACATTGGCTATCTAGTTTAATACCGAATCTTTAGGTGTATTATTAACAAGCCATTTCTAAACACAATTTATTACCAAGTTATTGAAACATACATAAATGTTGGAGGCGCGACATTCGTTTGCGACCGATGATGAGCTCTTGGTATCTATTTTCGGCAGGCAAAACCTTTTCTAACAGAAAGCCAAGAAAATATTCTGTAGCGGCACGGTGTCTGGCAATGCCTACAGACTCCAGACTTTGGGTATATACTGGGCATATACCGAGCTCCGCAATAGCCTAAGTAAAAAGGGTCGACCTCTATAAAATGGGTCTAAAAAAATAGCTGACAAAATACATGTGTCTGAATTCATGATGTTTTGCCTCTGTCAAGATTTAACGACTATTTAATGGAGATAAATTCGCGGTTTTCGTGTACATAATTCAAAGCTAGGATGTTACAAGTATAAGTTACTTCGATATCTGTAAATTAACCTATAGAGTCGCAGCGGCACACCGGCTGTCAGACACAATAGGTTTCAAATACGTCTGGCAATCCAACAAATGACAGGTTAATATACAATATAAATAATATTCTGTTTGACCGAGTATTGTATAAGAAAAATTGTTCTTGAATAGCGATCCCGGAGAGCAAATCGCAAAAGCATGTACTCTCTACGGATAGATAATCCACCTATATTGACAGTTAGGCGTCAGATGCATAGCAAGATGCGCAATATCGCATTATATTCAGTAGTCAATCTCAGTAAGATTGACTACTGAGTATAATGCAAATTGCCCGCAATTATGCAAGCGTCGTTTATAGTTGTCTTATGAAAGAATTACTTTATATCTCTTGCGATCAGATATTAAAGTACCCTTGTTGAACCGTCAAAAGAAAGAGTTCCTGTTTTGCTAGCATATGTTTTAAGTATTTCCTCGATCAGTGGTGGCCTAAAGAAGCTTAGGATTCCTACTTACTGCAGAGAAGCAACTTGAGAATGTTTATCTGCTTTTCGGCAAAATACTACTAAACTGCAATTATAATTATATAATCCCCTATTATTTTGAATTTGTATAAAATTTAATATTATCATTAATAGTGACATTGTTATATTTTTTATTTATTATATTACTAATGACATAGGTAGATAAGCGTAATTGACAACTTATAATTTTTGACATGTAACAATCCTGACATTTGTTAATTAATTTGAACTTTGACACTTTATTATTTTCATTTATTCAACATTATTTTAAAAAAACGATCGAAGTACACAGAAAACCCTAATCAAATTTTGTTATGTTTGATTTTGTATAATGAATGCATGAATACCTAATTACTGTATTTGCACGCCAAACGGCTGAATGTGGAAGAAACCTACCGCCTATTATATCAACATTTATGTACCCATGTTCGCAAGTAAATAAATGAAATGAAATGAAATTTATATCTGTATTTTAGCTATAGCGTATTTTAATAAGATTCGGTTTCTGGTAATTTGTAAAGAGTTATATATTACTCTTGACCTTGGTATTTCTTTACAAAGGTCGTGTTTCATGAAACTTACGGTGCTCTTGTAGTTTCTACATCGCTGATTTCGGCTTGTACCGGTAGCCGGTGAAATTGATTTAAGGGTTTTTCGCTATATTTCACGTATAATATCTATCGGACTTAGACACGTGTCTGTAATTTGACTCTAGGATATTGAGTTAGGTAAAGCGAAAAATGGTCCCGCCCGCCAGCTAGTGAGTCGGAGAGACGTCCTTTGTTGAGCCGGGGCGTCGCCCAGGAGTCGTCGCCCGCAGACCTTATCTTTTCTGCACTGGGCCCTGCTGGGTGGGTCGCTTACCCACCTTACAAAGCAGCGAGATGGCACACCGTGGTGATTTTAGCCGGTAGTCTCGGGAGGCCCCGACATAGCCCTCTCGCCTCCCCTTGAGGCGAGGGGAAAGCATAAGGAGCATTTTCCCAAGATAAAAAAGACAAAGCGAAAAATATGCAATACCGATAGATGCTACGTCACACTTACAACTAAATTCTCGCTGAGATAGCAGCATAATTATTATATATTGTATAGGTTTGCGATAAGAGCAGCGATAGCTCAGTGGGGAGACCAATAGACTGCAATGCAGAGGGTCTCGGGTTCGAACCCACGTCGCGCACCTCTGACTTTCGGAAGTTATATGACTTCGAAATTATGTGCGTATTAATCGATAATTATCGCCTGCTCCATGCCTCGGAGAGCACGTTAAGCCGTTGGTCCCGGCTGCCATGAACATCTATGGCAGTCGTTATTGGGAGTGTCGACACAAAAGTTCCCACTGGGTCGAAGTGTCGCCGGTCTGCACTAACTGGCCTCCACATAAGATAAGATAAGATAGGTTTGCGATGCGTTTGCCATAACAGCTTACATCCTTACTCCTTACTAATATTATAAATTCGAAAGTAACTCTATCAGTCTATCTGTCTGTCTGTCTGTCTGTCTGTCTGTTACCTTTTCACGGTTAACGACTCAACCGATTTAGATGAAATTTGGTGCAGATATAGTTTAAAACCTGCGGAAGGACATAGGCTACTTTTTATTGATGTAGGTACCACGAGCAAAAGCTAGTGTTTTTATATTTATTTAATTTACATTATGACAACACGCATTTGTGTAGTACTAATTACAAAATGATTTAAAATAATACTTATTTTTACTCATTACGCAACCTACGCCATTATCCTCCAAGTACATAAAGAACAACTATACACATGAGAAACCTGTTACAACTGTGACCGCAGTGATTAGATGAATTGATTACTTGCGATATAATCATCTATCGCGTTTTCTCGCCACATCTATCTGTAGAACAATCTGACCGAGATGTTTTATTCATGATAGATTTTCTGCTCTTCAGCTTTATAATATTAGTGTAGAATATGATAATCATTTATCTAGCGCCCCAACCTTTAGGTCATATTACTTACTTATCGTGTCGATGGCAACACATTTTATATAATTTTCGACCAGTAAAGCACTAGGTCATATTTAATGTAATATTTTGAAGTGCCCCACACATTAATTAATACTTAATGTAATATTTTATGTGCTGGAAATTTATCGCTACCGTAAACTGTTGATAAAATGCTTAATCAAGAACAATACTTATAAATATTAATTTTAAATAGATATCGGTTTTCACGTTGCAAAATAAGCAGAAGCACACAGCTGACATGAAAATAATGTGTTTTAACACTCGTTGTGGGCATGATCGCATTTTAGCAATATATTATAGAATTTTATGAAGCCTTATCATGGAAGTAATATATGTAGATATTAACTGGATAACGTTATAAGACCTTTTGTATATACAGTAAAACAAACCCATACTTTGTTCTTGTAGTTTATATCTAAATCATCGCCTCTCCAAAGGATTTACGGAGCTGTGACTCGATTTTATCTATTGCTGTTTTTAATAGCGACCAATTTAAATCAGAAATGGAAAGTTTATTTTAGACCTTGTAACGTTATAGTTAGTCAATCTAGTTTTAGGGACAACATTGACCAGGGTAGTTATGTAGCGGAGATAATTAAAATATATACTACGCAATTAAAAGGTTTGTAATTTTAGATTACAACTTGTACAGAAAAAAACCGAATTATATAAAATAATATTTGACTAGATGGAAGCAGAATCTCAGGGTCGTAGTTCTAAGGTTACGTTACGTGGTCTTCGATAGAACGACCACCTAACTTCGTCACGGCAGCGCAGTGGAAAGGGGGGGCATCAGGGCGTCTTAATCTTATCTGTCAAAGTAGAGACCTCAACATCGCCTCGGCTACTGTGGGGGCGGTGTGGAGGCCACTGCTCTTAGACCACACGACTGCTTACCATCAGGTGGGGTGTGGTCATTTTGACGAGCAAAATAAAAAAATATAACGGCTACCACCGGCAGGAGGGAGAGAGGGGCGTCACGTCATCAGCTCGCGCGTAGCCGTCATGGCGCGAACGGTCCCCGTGACAACCTAAAAGTATAGAATCTCCTACGTTTGCTCTTAAAGGCTTAGAAAGAGATTTTTACACTAGGCTTTCGTCGTTCATGTCGAGGGTCTACTAGTTATATAAATTATATATACTATATGTATATTTGGAAACAATCTAATGGATAAAGCAGACACCGAGCTGTCACTTCAAAAAATCTGCCAAGAACATCTTATAGTGATAGTGAGATCTTATAGATAAGGCTTGCATTCGAGAGATCGTGGGTTCGTTCTACATTAATTGCACTACCGGCGTGAACCCAATCGTAACAAACGTTTAACCTTAGCTCGAAGGGTCAACAAGAACACTAGTCATTTGCAATCCAAACTGGTAGGAAAAAAGCAAAAGAAATACATGGAATCGAAACAATTCATCTCGGAACACTGCGCACGCCAATGATACAAGCAGTCTCCAAAATTAGATTACAACCTTTATTAATAACGAAAGGTAAATAAATCTAATATTTATTGAACTTTCGCTCAATTCTTATCTATACTAATATTATAAAGCTGAAGAGTTTGTTTGTATGTTTCAACGCGCTAATGTCAGGAACTATGGTTCGAGTTGAAAAATTCTTTTAGTGTTGGATAGCTTATTTATCGAGGAAAGCTATATAACATCACGCTACGACCCACGGGGGCGACGCAGTAACGATAACCACGGGTGAAACTGCGGGAACATCTAGTATAAAATATAAGCAGTCATTACTAATTAACTTGACGAATAACAAAATACTGGCAGCAGCATAGACAGTATATAAGTATGTTCTCGGATGAGTATCTCCGAGCAGTGCACGGAGCCAATTAATTTGATAGCTAATATCGACTGCCATATTATGTTCATTTGTTCTAAACTGCTATTTTTAGAAGTGCTGAAAATAAAACGATCGTCTTGACAAATTAATTAAGGGATAGGTTTAAAGAATTTATTCTCAAAAAGACAATACAAGCCACTTACATGAGAACAACTTATTTTAACATAAATAATACTATTTCATACAATGGTCGCCTAGAACATTTAAATATTAATTGAAAGTTTAATAAATATCTTTTAAATAAGAAACGAGCGGTTGCTTTTTATACAGTGAGATAATGTGGACTTAAATGAGCTAAATGTGTCAACATTTCTAATATGTAAGGGCAGACTGTTATATAGTTGAATATCTTCAAAAGTTATGTTCTTTTTTCCATAATTGGTTCATATTTTTGGCAGAACAAGTAGACTTGCTTGATTATTCATGGAGTACCTAAATCTCAAGGCTAATTTAGTGTGGTGTTATTTTACAATTTAGGAACCTTTTGTTTCTGTTTGTTGACTAATTTAATAACGTTATTTTGTGTGATTATCTCTTTGGTGTAATTTAGTTATTTTTTACGATACGAACTCTTTATTCATTTTTGAGTTGCCTTAGAAGAAATATTTGTCACGTCTGCCTGGCCAGCATGAAGACTTCCACAGACTTTAAACACTTCGGATTTGGTTGCAGAAAGCTATTGTTAAAACGGCTTCAAAAGAAGTAACAAATACTATTGTTATATATTTGAATATATGTATAAAACTGGTGGTACCACGCGGTTTTAGCCGCGTTCATGATTCTACTCCGCTTCCGTGGCACATAGCGTGATGTAATGTAGCTTATTTTACTTCTGGATAAGGTAGCTTTGTAGTAGTATAAAATACTAAAATCGGCCTCGTAGTTTTATCTTTATTTATTACAAACAAAAATACAAATCTTTCCTCATTATAATCTATACTAATATTATAAAGCTGAAGAGTTTGTTTGTTTGTTTGAACGCGCTAATCTCAGGAACCACTGGTTCGAATTGAAACATTATTTTTGTGTTGGATAGCCTATTTATTGAGGAAGGCTATAGGCTATATAACATCACGCTACGAACTACGGGGGCGGCGTAATAGCGATAAACGCGAGTGAAACCGCGGGAACAACTAGTCTATACTAATATTATAAAGCTGAACAGTTCGTTTGTTTGTTTAAACGCGCTAATCTCAGGAACTACTGGTTCGAATTGAATATTCTTTTTGTGTTGGATAGCCTATTTCTCGAAGAAGGCTATAGACTATATAACATCACGCTACGACCCATGGTGGTAGTGCAGTAACGATAAACGCGGGTGAAACCGCGGGCACAGCTAGTCTATACTAAGACTGGCATAACCAGTGATTGTAATAAAATAGTTTCCTGTACTTAGACGAACATCGCTAGTATTTATATAGACAAGGTCACTAGTTATAGTTTATGGCAATCTCTAACCACAACTGAAGGCGCATACTAACAACACTACATAAGCTAACATATTACCATTAGCCTATGTCACAATACCTTTATTACATACTAGCTTTTGCCGGCGGCTTCGCTCGCGTTAATTTAGAATTTGACAATCAATTCGGGTTGAACTCTGCTTGTAATAATATGACTCAATCATGATTCGAAAGACACGTGGCGCTATCTATTATTATAAGAACGTTATTATTGTTTAATAATGTAATTTTTTTCGGGATGTAAGGTATTACATCCCGAAAATAATTACTGATCCCGAGGAAAACAATAATAACGTTCTTATGATAATAGATAGCCTATGTCCGTTTCTATACACCTGACAACGTATATGCAAAATTTCAGGATGATGGGTTCAGTGGTTTAGGCGTGAAAAGGTAACAAACAAACAAACTCATTTTCGCTTTTATGATATTAGTTAGGATTAGGATAGGAAGTTAGGACTATATGTTCCCGCGGTTTCACCCGCGTTTATCGTTACTGCGTCTTCCCCGTGCGTAGTAGCGTGATGTTATATAGCTTTCCTCGATAAATAGGCTATCTAACACTAAAATAATTTTTCAAATCGAACCTGTAGTTGCTGAGATTAGCACGTTCAAACAAACAAACTCTTCAGCTTTATAATATTAGTCTTCTTCTTCTTCTCCCTAGCCTTTATTATTCCCAAGTCGCTTGGGGTCGGCTTTCTAGTCTAACCAGATTTGACTGGATATCAGTTTTTACACGGAGCTACTGCCATCTGACCTCCACAACCCGAAGGCTAACGATACCCTAAGGCTAGACCAGTGTCAGGATATTAGAGGGCACTGACTTCCTAATAACGACTGCCATAGATGTTCATAGCAGCTAACATATACTGAACCTTTATTTACTACCTACTTACATACTAGATGTTCCCGCGGTTTCACCCGCGTTTATCGTTACTGCGCCGCCCCCGTGGGTCGTAGCGTGATATTATGTAGCCTATAACCTTCTTCGATAAATGTGCTATACTAAAATAATTTTTCAATTCGGACCAGTAGTTCCTGAGATTAGCGCGTTCAAACAAACAAACTCTTCAGCTTTATAATAAAAGCTGGCACTAGTTTTCAGACAAAACTAAATAGCACAGACGTATGTTTCAATTCGTTCTAGCTTTTAAACTGGTTTATTAGCTAGTAAATTTTGGATATACGTAGGCGCAGGTTAGGTAGGGAACTCATGCAATTGCGCAAGATATGTGAAATCAGGTAATTGAGTTCAGACCGAGACGAACCAGAACTAATAAAATGCAGTCTTACAATTATACTAAGAATACGTTGTTTATTATGCTCCACAATACATCAGTGACAATTGTATAATAAATCTATACTAATATTATAAAGCTGAACAGTTTGTTTGTTTGTTTGAACGCGCTAATCTCAGCAACTACAGGTTCGATTTGAAAAATTATTTTAGTGTTGGATAGCCTACTTATCGAGGAAGGCTATAGGCTATATAACATCACGCTACGTACCCACGGGGGCGGCGCAGTCATCATAAACGCGGGTGAAACCGCGGGAACATCTAGTAATTTATATGGCAGAACGTTTGCTGGGTTAGCTTGTATTGTTACAAAATAATACAAATACGAAGAAACGAAAGGAGTTGCAACCTTATTTAATTTTTGCCTTATAATGGTTAAGATGCAAATTAATTTATTTACACAAGTACAATAAATATATAATAATAATATACATACTTCTAAAGATACCTTTTTTTTATACGACTATGGACGCTTACAACACCAGAGGCATTACTTGCGCGTTGCCAACCCTTTGAGAGAAAAAGGTAGTGGGAAGGAGAAGGAGCGGGAAGGGGGAAAGAGGGTAATTGGGCCTCCGGCACTCTCACTCACCCAACGAAACTCAACTGTTGGAATACTGCTATTTAACGTTGATATTCTGTGAGAGGGTAGTCCTTCCCCGGTCAAGCCGACCCATTCATGCTGAAATCAGCGAGGCTCTACTACACGATTACGATGATTATATTAACTTAATAGCATCTATCCTTTATTCGACATCCATCCATAATCACAGTGATTATTACAACTAGTTGAAATGAGATTTAACCAGTTCATTCTCAAAAATATAATGTATAGGTACGTATATCTGTTATCCAAATTAGCACTCTTGGAGGTTGATACCATTTTAGCGTCGTTTTAGTAAAGAGTTTATTCAACTAAGTTGACATTCAATATTTGATCACTCTCATATGGCGTGATGCACTAAGTAATATGAATCAGTACATACATCTATTGGTTTACCTAAAGCTTTTTAAACATATTTTACATATCGGAATGCCTAGTGCGAGTTGAACCTTTACTGCGTTTGGCTCTCTGATTGGTTAAGAGTTTGGAGCGAACCAATCGGAGCGCCGAACGTCATAAACGTGTCGATCGCGTTAACGTAGAACAAACTTGCACTTGGCACTTAGGTGACAATCATATTCGTAACTCCTATGTAATAAATCACAAAATTGCAATATGTTGAATTAGCTGGTCTTCTTGACTGGCTGGTTTCTTAGTGATAAAAGTACCAACGTTTATCACTAAGATAGCCATTTATATTACCCACTTGTGGTTCTGCAATAGGTGGGTATAATGCTTATTTCGTTTACGGCGCGGCGGTCACAGTTACCATAACCCACGAATACTTGCAAACCAATGTCATGATTTCTTATTTTTGTTAATAATTGTGTTCGGGATTTTTTATTTACACAACTGGCAACACAGCTAACCATCATTTTTAAATAGTGGGGTTATTGTGGAAGGGAAAAATAACTCGTCCCTCGGCGAAAGATCGCTCAGCAGTGAGGAACTAGCATTCAACTGAGTAAGACGTTCTCAATAGTCCGTGTAATTGCTTAGAATTTGGTAATATAGTCACATAATATTTGAGACGAGTGAGTTTCATTATGTAAGATAACTTCAGGTATAATGAAACTGCGTCAGGATATTTCTGCTTTTCACAATATCTTTATTTTACTTTCAATTTGTACAAATACAGAACTCTGGTAATCTACCTTACTTACAGTTTTCTTGTACTATATCACTATTTTCTAGGTTGTTACCGACCTGAGCTCAAAAACAAGAATACCCCGAAATGCCAAGGTTCGTTGTTTTTATCTCGTATCGATAGTGTTGCCAGTGCTTTTCTTTATTCTACTATTTTTAAATTAAGAATTGAGGGAAAATAAATTAAAACCTTACAATTATACCAAGGACATCGCTCGCTTGTTACCCACACAGTAAAAATAGTAGTTGTGCCAGAATAGAGCCACCTAGTCCTCTCCAGCAGCTCTTAACAGAGCAAGTCTAAGCGAGATATATTTGATCATACTGTCTGAAATCCTAGCAAACGAGCAGTTAAATTATATAGATGCGAGTCAAAAATCGTAGTTATTTGGTACTTAGTATTTATTTATATTATTTGGCACACAAAACAGAATACAGTCAATACATTTCATAAATTAAATGATAGAAATATGTATGTTTAACAATATTATTAAAATCAAAGAAACTGTCTACTCATACGCAATTCTAATATACATCATTATTCACGGCACTGATCACCACCGCGCCGCTGACGCGAGGGCTGCGCACCCTTAACCTAATCGCGGAGGAAATTGACTTGTTTTCATGTTCTCTGAGTGAATTCTCTAGAGTATCACTGTATATTATAAGTTATAGATTGTAAGTTGGCTAATTCTATTGCATTAGGCTAAGCCTGTAATAATAGATGTAAGCTTTGGATGTAAATAAATAAATAAATAAACATATTTTACGGCCTCGATGGCGTTGTGGTGAGTGTAATTGACTGCCACGCCTGAGGTTGCGGGTTCGATTCCCGCACAAGTCAAATATTTGTGTGCATGAACATTGATGTTTGTCTTGGTCTGAGTGTTTCTATGTATTATATGTATGTATTTACAAAAAAAAACCAGTATATATGTATGTTTATCCATTGTCTAGTACCCATAGTACAAGCTCTGCTTAGTTTGGGCTAGATGGTGTTGTATGTATGTGGTAGAATATATTATTATATTATTTAGCTAACTTTAAAACTATATTTTTCCATACTGGAAACATCCAAGTCGTTGCAATATCAGACTGCTACAAGTCTTATGCACTGTGGAGGCAAAAAGCACCCTTAAGCTTATATGAATCTACTCCGTGTTACGAAGAATATGCAGCATAGAACTAATTTGTTTTTGTATTAAAGATTTAAATAAATTTGCATATCGTCTAGCGTTCAATGACAGTATGTTGGTAGAGCTTTGTAAGCATTTTAGCGAGGCCATTGAACTATGCTGTTTTGTCAATTAAAGAAATATTTAAAGCGTGATTAGTATCGCGCTGCTAGGACTAGCTATTCTACTAGGTTAAGCCATGTAATCGTAACACAGTCATGGACTTTGCATAAGTGATCAATATCATTTACAACGAAAACCAAGGCAGCACAGTAAAAGCCAGCTAAGTGCGAGTCGGACTCGCGCACGAAGGGTTTCGTACCATTATCTATAAAAACGGCAAAAAAAACACGTGTGTTGTATGGGAGCCCCCCTTAAATATTCGTTTATTTAATTATTTATTTTTAAAGTGAATATACAACTAAATATTCTGTGAATATTTCAAGCGTCTACCTGTTGCCGTTATCAATATCGAGCAAAAATGAGCAAAAAATCACGTTTGTTGTATGGGAGCCCCCTTAAATATTTATTTTATTCTGTTGTTTTGTATTTGTTGTTATAGCGGCAACAGATATACATCATCTGTGAAATTTTCAACTGTCTAACTATCACGGTTCATGAGATACAGCCTGGTGACAGACGGACAGCGAAGTCTTAGGGTCAGCGCCGACGGACGGAGTGGCTGCGAGGAGACTAATTCAGTAACAATTGAAATTCATAATTATTATTCATTAGGTTAAATTTAAATTGTTACTGAATTAGTCTGTTCGCCGCCACTCCGTCCGTCGGCGCTGACCCTTAGTAATAGGGTCCCGTTTTACCCTTTGGGTACGGAACCCTCAAAATAGTATCCTATCCTCCACGTACTGATTGGTGCTTACCATTACTGTACCGCCTATAATAAAATAGAATGTTGATAGAATTGATTGCACTGAGAGCTTGCGTACGAGATTCCATTAGCATTCAATCCTGGGTTCTTTAAACGGGACGTAAGAAAGTATCAGATAAGGCCTCAAAGGAGCACCGTGCCTCTTTATCAATATTAGCAATTCAAACCGTATTTTTGAACGCCACTAACTGCATTTCACCAGGTAGAGTGAAGAAAATTTCACGAAGAAAATATCACGTCCGGAGAATATGTAAGCTTGTCAGTACCGGCTGATAAAATGTTTTTGTCTGCGCTTATATCCTTATAAACTGTAACATGAGATCATTTTATGTATCTATATATTAATACGTGAAGCGAAAACTATGGATCCCTTTTTACGAAAATTGGGCGGATGGAGGAGTATGAAATTTCGCACACTTATAGTTTATACAGAGAAGAAGTGACGAATGCTAATATTTTTTTAAAATATGCATTAGAAATACACTAAATTAATGAAAAAACACTACACGCACATAATCATGCATTTGACACACGCAGTCGAAGCGCGTAACTATGGTTACATATATCAATATATAATGACATAATATGTCGGCAATATTTTACAGGCAAACTTTGGTCGAATTTCGAGCACTAGGCGACCGCTAGTAATAATTAATCCTTAGAAATGTTATCACGATTGACTCAGGAAAATTTATTGTAAAAGAAATGATTGTAACATTTGCTTAGTGACTTTCTTTTGACATTGAGATGTTTCATTCGCCCTATATCACGATATAGTTGCTAGAAATAAAACACCAAAAGGCAATTGTATAACTTTTAATTAACAAAACATAACAGTACTGATATTATAATTATCATAACAAAGGCTCATTATACTATTTAAAATGTGAAAAGATAATTTCAATTGAATTATTTACATTACACTCTATAAACTAGGTTACAAAATACAATTTACAATTTTCAATAAGGTATTCAGGTTTTCAAATATCAGTCGCGTAAACGAGGTTTTGGGTAATATAAATGAAAATAATATGTAACCAAAACTGTCTGTCAGATACCTACTAAGTTAAATAAAAACGTAGTAAGAATAATAACTTTTAAACTTTCGCGTTGCATGTTATATATATAGAAAGAAAGAAAGAAATTTATAAGAACACATCGCCGCTGTGAAGAACCAGCAGATCTAGCAAATCAGCAATTGCAGAACATATACTGGAATCGGGTACTAATCATTGGATAGAATTTCATCGTCCGGATGTCCTCTCCACCGATCGCCACTTTTATCCAAGAGTAGTGCGAGAAGCTATTGAAATCACAAAACATACAGATTTCAATAGGGAAGATGGTTTCAAATTATCCGCGACGTGGAATCCCGTGATTACTAATACGCAACTTCGCTGTTTTGCACAGTCAGGTAATTCACAGAATACGGACTCGACGGCTAGCATACATAATAGGGATACCGTGACTGTAGTTTGTGACGGTACATGGACAAACAAAAATATGCCAAAAGTGAGGGTGAATCAAAATTCTTCTGCCTCACAAACGGAGACATGACATCGCAGCACCAGTCGGCTTGTGACCACGGCCGGTGTAACCTGGTCGAAACGCCAAGCCTAAAAAGGATACACATTATGCATGATCGCGTTAATACCTGTTACATATTATATATGTAGTAAGGATAAATTTTCTACCGTAATAGTTACTTTAAATAAGCTGTCTATTTAAATATGGATTCCTTCGTCACCGTTATTTTCTGGCAGTGCACTGCTATTTCTAACTCTTGGTAAGCAAGAATGCCACTAAACCTGATTTTGGGCTCTCATTCCAACAACTGCCACCCATGTTACGTATAATATTTTATGCACTTACATAACAACTGAGCGATTCGGTTATCTAAAAAGTAGTTGGACATGCCAATAATCTTAAAAGAAAAAAAAAAAGGATTATTTGTGTAGTAACCATGATTGGTTCCTACACTTATTATTCCATAATAGTCGGAATAGGAAGATCTACCTTTTTTTAATGGCCCAGGAATATCCTTTATGGATACCCCCTGTCCCGAGGGGAGGGGGAGGGTGTTTATGTGAAGGGGGTCAGTATACACACTAAAAACCTGGGGTGAGCAGTCCCTCCGCCGACGGGGTGGGGCGGGATGGGGTCGCGTTAGCAATCACCATCCCGATCCGTCGGAGGAAGATCTACCTAGACGAACGTTGTCTAACCAGATCGTAGATATTCAGAAGAGAGACCAGGTTAAGAGTACCCATAGCCGTCAAGCAGGCATAAATAAGTGTGTTAATCAGGATCCTAGCAATAGACAATCCGTACTCTGCCCACCCCATAAAGCAGACGTGAATCTATATTTATAACTGTCGCAGTTTCGGCTCGGCGATGACGAAACAGCCAGTCTGATCATACTATTTTAAATATATACTATATTTGTTATTTCCATAGACCGTGTCATATTTACATCTGAAAGTGCGCGTGAGTGCCACATTACAATAGCACCAAGTACTAAAAGAATTAGAGTTTATTAGTGCTTGTCCAGGTCTGTAGCAGCCTTGCTGCGTAGTACTGCAAGGTCGCGTATTGTGTATGTAATGGAGAATTTCACGCGATCATGTTTATATTATAAGATGGATCATCCATCTTATAATATAAATACTAATATAAACATGATCGCGTGAAATTCTCCCATGGATGCGTATTCATGTTTTATGTTCAATTAGTTAAATAAGATGTGTGATGGTTACGCGGTAAGGTTGAAATCTGGGCCCTATTCAATAAAACTTACAATCCGACAATTTTGTCAATAAGTGACTTAATTGTCAAATTGTCCTACATGTGTTGTTCAATAAAACCTACTAATATGTAAAAAATTACCGACAAATAATTGTACATTGTCGCGCCTGTAAACTCCGTTCAATAAAACTTACTAATTCTAAACATTTATTAATGTAATTCTACATATAATTGTATGATACAAAACAGTAATGAGGGTAAAACAAAATTAGCACGTTTTCATAATTATCACTACTCTCACTACTTGATATAAGAACTATTTTGGAAAAAAAGCAGCTAAAACAAAACAACACTTACACAATTATTAAGGTATTATGCCGAGGTATTAAGTTTTACCGAGGGTAATGTCACCTGTCAGAAATGTATGACAATTCTACAAATATGTAAACTAGTAAATACAATTATGCATTCAATAAAGCAGTTTTACCGACAATATTGTAAATTGTCATCTGTCACACGAAAATGTTTATTGAACAGAAATATGTAAAATTGCAAGTACAATTCGACAAATATGTAAATTTTCCACCATTACAAATTTGTAACTTGAATTTTTTATTGAACAGAAACTTGTAAAATTGTCACCTGTCACCTGTAATTGTAAATTGTAAGTTTTATTGAATAGGGCCCTGGTATTAGATTTGTATTGTGTTTTTTAATCAGATCAGCTTAACTATGACCTCTTCTTAATCCGATTGTCTTAAATCTGTAAGGTTGGTTTTGTTAATTAAACGGTTATCTAATTTGTTATTTAGTCTTTTTTTTTTATTTGTTCGATTTATCAGTCAGGTAAAACGTAATTGATTTCTAAATTACCTTTTTAAAAATATAAATTCAACAGTTTGAGAAGATGTTTTATCTATACTAATATTATAAAGCTGAAAAGTTTGTTTCTTAGGTTGATCGCGCTCTCAGGAAGTAGGTACTGATTCGACTTGAAAAATTCTTTTAGTGTTGGATAGCCTATTTATCGAGGAAGGTTATAGGCTATATAACATCACGCTACAACCCACGGGGGCGGCGCAGTAATCATAAGCGCGGGTGAAACCGCGGGCACAGCTAGTGTTTAATAACTAGTGAACTGTTATACATTAATAGATCTTGGTCTGGATTATCACATTGGATAGTTTATAAATAGCACAAACCAACAGACTAGGATCTATGCTATGACCTGAATTAACTCAAAGTATACTTATACAGGCTGATTGGTAAAAGACTGGACATATTGAAGGAGGGTGGGTATTCAGTACTCGATTCTTGGACCCGAATATCTAAAAAAAATAGGTACTTAAAATTTGACCTAGTTATCCAATAATAACTTAATGTGTGGACGGACACTCTTGCGCATATACCAAAGCTAAACAAAACCTCCGCCCCCGCCCCCAGCTACCACACCCACCCTCGTCCTTTTCTTTGCACCCCCGCCCGTCCTTTTCTTATCAAAGGTAATTTAGCCTCGACAGCTGTGTGCACAGTGTCAACATTTTATGGATATTTCATACAAAATTTTCATAAAGGTTTTCTTTGCAGGTTATAAAGATTTTATTTTTATTGCTTTTTTATACGTTACGTCTGACCATAAATTATCATGTCCTTAAGTACATATGTACAATGCTTAACCAGTCATAACCTGTATATCGGTATGCATTCTATTAGGATTTACGCAAGCCAAGCAGTGGGCTGAAGCTAGTTATCTATATAGTTTTGCACATCAGGTATATAACAGTGTGCAGTCATAATCTCAATGGCCTTGGAGTAAAACCGATGTTGGCTCTGTACATAATAGCCTGATAATGTATCATATAATTGCGTTCACTTACAAGCGCTTCCTATCTCTTCACTTCACATTCAGCATTGCACATGGCGTCACAAAATAGCGATGCGCCGTGCGCGTAATTCTATTCGAATAGTTTTCGAATACTACGCTTAACTTTGTAGCATGTTGCACGCGGCTGCACTCGCGTTAATAAATAAAAAATATATATAATAACCTAGAAGTCAAATAGAAATGTATTGACGTGTTTGTTAATAAATTTCTATCCCCTAGGAACAACTTTTTTTCTGGATGAAAACTACCCTATGTTCTTTTCTTTACCACCGACAATGTGTATGCAAAATTTAATGATGATTAATCATAGTTAAGACGTGAAAGCGTAACAAACAAACAAACTCACTTTTGCATTTATAATATTAGTAAGGATTCTAATGCATAACCAAATACATATCTGTTTTCATTCCATCATTGTTTTTACGGCTAAACAGTTGAATTTTGTTTCGGTCGTTTTCGATTTGAATGTTGTAATAGCAGCTCAGTCTAGTGTAAAAGGTACAAGACTGAGCAAGACAAAAGCTTCGTCATAGGCTTAGCGCGTACTGGCGGCCAGGTCGCAGCGGCTAGTATGGCGACCAGGCCGCAAGTGTCGCGACCAATCATGCAGCCAGAACTGCGGCCAACAAGACATCACGATTAATTTTGACACTCTGTAAACAAGTAGGTAACACGTCTGCTCGCCGCGGCCAGTGCGCGCACACTGATATATTAGCCTACAATTCTTCGAATCCTAGTGGTCGCGGCGGCCAACGACCAATATGGGTCGCAGGTTACGTCGCAATGATCTCATTGGTCGCAGCGGCTGCTGGCCGTTTGCAGCCATGTGCGCGCACTGATGGATATTTCCATATAATGCATATATTTGGCGCGCCACCGCGACCTGGCCGCTGCGACCTGGTCGCCAGTGCGCGCCTGGGCTTAAAGTCTTCGGTTCCTGCTGCCACAAACGCCTGAGCCTACTTCACGTCAAGTTTAACACCAACTGACGATTGAATCTCTCACACTAGCAAAGTGGTTGTTAGCTACACAAATAAATGAAGAACGCATTTGAGATATAAACTAGAGTGAATATAATATAGACCTTGTTTTTTTATTTACTAAGATGGCAAACAAGCATACGGCCCACCTGATGGTAAGTGGTCACCGTAGCCTATGGACGTTTACAACATCAGAGGCATCACTTGCGCGTTGCCGACCCTTTAGAAAGGAAGAGGGAAGGAGAAGTAGTGGGAAGAAGGAAAGGGGTGATTGGGCCTCCGGCACTCTCAATCACCGAACGAAACACAACAGTAGGAATACTGCTATTTCAAGTCGATGTTCTGTGAGAGGGTAGTCCTTCCCCGGTCGAGCCGGTCCATTCATGCTGAAATCAGCGAGGCTCTTCTACTCTTAATTACTTACTACTATAACTACTCTTACTTGTATTTGTGGCCTTACCGTGACTTGACAGTTTTACAACAAATACTTTATTACATGTGGGCGTTTATTTAATCTTCGTCTATATCTAATAATCATTTATTTACACAAGACTTATCTTACATACTACAATCCAACTAGAGGTTTCCTAGTATGTATATCTTATTTCAACACAAATCACTGCTTTTATAACTGTCATATAGTTTTACTAGTATTGCTTCGGTAGGTACTTAATTATTAAGTACTATAAGAAGAGCAGCGATAATTCCGTGGGGAGATCAACAGACTGCAATGCAGAGGGTCTCGGGTTCGAACACACGTCGCGCACCTCTGACTTTCGGAAGTTATATGACTTCGAAATTATGTGCGTATTGATTGACAATTATTTTGAATTTGACAATCAATTCGGGTTGTAGTCTGCTTGTAATAATAGAATTCAATCATGATTCGAAAGACACGTGGCGCCATCTATTATCATAAGAACTGTTTTCTTCGGGAACAGTAATTTTTTTCGAGATGAAAGGTAGCCTATGTCCGTTTCTGTACACCTGACAACGTATAAGCAAAATTTCAGAATAATCGGTTCAGTGGTTTAGGCGTGAAAAGGTAACAAACAAACAAACTCATTTTCGCTTTTATAATATTAGTTAGGATTAGGATACACAACTTAATCTACGACCCATATAATAAAAATAATAGCCTATGACCTGTCCCATAGTTGAAGCCACCTCCATACCAAATACCATCAAAATCAATTCAGTGATTTAATCGAGTAAATGTATAAACTATCCGAGTTTAGTATCTACACTAATATTATAAACTTATATTCTATGTTCAATCGTCGTGATGAATAAACAGCTGTTTCTTTTGCCAATCTATACTAATATTATAAAGCTGAAGAGTTTGTTTGTTTGGTTGAACGCGCTAATCTCAGGAACTACTGGTCCGAATTGAAAAATTCTTTTAGTGTTGGATAGCTCATTTATCGAGGAAGGCTATAGGCAATATAATATCACGCTACGACCCACGGGGGCGGCGCAGTAACGATAAACGCGGGTGAAACCGCGGGAAAATCTAGTGTTATTATAAAAAAATACCGACATATGACCAAACACGTTATACGGGTCACCGACATTAGGTATAATCGGTATCAAGATTACTAATCGGTACTTAGCTAAGCACGAGAGCGGAGCGTGCCATGACGCCGACATAGCGCCGCGCGTGAGCATACAAACCTTATCAAGGCTCTTAGTAATTTAATCTTTATACCTTCTACTTGTATGAATAGGTACGTACTTATGTAAAAACATCTATAGAAAACAATCAGTATTCGACTGTAATAAAACTGTACTTTATATATTGTCGGTCTCGATGGCGTAGTGGTCAGTGTAACCGACTGCCACGCCTGAGGTCGCGGGTTCGATTCCCGCACAAGTCAAACATATGTGTGCATGAATATGGATGTTTGTCTTGTTCTGGGTGTTTCTATGTATAATATGTATGTATTTACAAAAAAAAAGTATATATGTATGTTTATCCATTGTCTCAGTATCCATAGTACAAGCTCTGCTTAGTTTGGGCTAGATGGTGTTTTGTGTATGTGATAGAATATTATATTATTACTAGATTTTGCCCGCGACTCCGCTCGTGTCAATGTAGTTTATGTCCATTTTCTATCCCTCGGGAACAGTTATTTTTCTTGATTAAAGGTACAAGTAAAGGTAGGTAAGGACATAGGGTCCTTTTCTGCACCCCTGACAATATGTATACGAAATTTTATGATAATCGGACAAGTAGTTAAGGCGTGCAAGCGTATCAAACAAACAAACCCACATTCGCGTTTGTATTATGGGTAGTATTTAACTGCACAGCAAAAAAATACTAATTGCACACCAAAATGCGCTTACCAAAAATACTAATTGCACACCAAAATGTGCTTACCAAAAATACTAATTGCACACCAAAATGTGCTTACCAAAAATACTAATTGCACAGCAAAATATATTTAAAGAGATGAAACTAAGTCGAGGGAGCCTCTCCTATTTTTGAAGGAACCTAACATAACCTAACCCTTACGAGACGGAATGCAGTGATTTGAGGCGTACAGGTGCTCGTTATGCTGTGCAATTAGTTCTATTTTTGATGGTCATTATATTTAATCCCTTAGATTATTAAGGCAGGATATTAAAGACCTGTATATCTCAATAAAATAAAAATCGGTACGATTATCGTTTTAAATACATCATCATAGGTAGATAAGAAGTTCACACAGCCACCACGCGAGAACCGCGTGGGGGATTCCACTATCTTTATTTGGTTTTTATTTCCCTTATCTTGAAACTGTCTGCATACAATGAAAAATTGCAACGTTAATCTTTGTAATTATTGCTTGGTTTTACTGTTCGTATGTTCGTTCAATTGTCTACTAATGTCTGAATTATGACACTCGTGTCTCCCCAATCTCCCCAATTCTCCCAAAAATCCATAATTCATCCCAAAAGGAAAGGACTATTCAATAGATCTTTATGAAATTTCTTTTTTTGCTGATTAACTAAAATCTGGTTAATCAGCAAAATCAATAACGTTCTGCTGAACCATATAAAGAGATTCTGGCAAGGATGCATGAAAATTTTTACTGCGGTACAGGTGTGAGCAATAGATTCTATATAAATAACATTGAAACACAGCTTTGAAAGTACTATATTACATTTTTGGCGTTGTGTTTTTGTTGTGTAAGATATGAAGGAACTAGGCTTTTGTTCACCAGTATCTACCTAGTTTACCTATGTAGCAATTGTAGATACCTTAAAATGTAATAGAAGGACAACTGGAATCGGTTTTTATTGGAAAATTGGTTTTTAATATCACACGCACACGCACACGCACACGCACACACACACACACACACACACACACACACACACTCACTCACACACACACACACACACACACACACACACACTCACTAGCTTCTATTTTTGGTTTTTAATTCTTTTTTTTCATTATATTTTTGTTTTAATTTTTGCCATCAAGAAAATAATATACACAAGAAATGCATTCTCTTTTATCTATTTTTAACTAACGGAAGGGACTGGACCCCACGACACAGGGAATCCTAGTGTGGGGGCCAGAGATATATTGCTTTTCTTTTAGTGCCCAAGTGTACTGATGTAATATGTGTATATGTATTGTACTGATGTTTGAATGAATTGAATGAGTATGTATGTTAATCCAAAAAGAAATCGAAACGATAATAGAATGTTATTGAGTTATGAAGAACTGTCAAAAACTTCTTCTCCTTTATTATTCCCAAGTCACTTGGGGTCGGCTTTCTAGTCTAACCGGATTTGACGGGATATCAGTTTTAACACGGAGTGACTACCATCTGACCTCCACAAGTCGAAGGCTAACGATACCCTAAGGCTAGACCAGTGTCAGGATATTAGAGGGCACTAACTTCCCAATAACGACTGCCATAAATGTTCATGGCAGCCGGGACCGACGGCTTAACGTGCTCTTCGAGGCACGAAGCAGGCAATAATTGTCAATCATATTTATTACCTACGCACATAATTTCGAATAGTTATATAACTTCCGAAAGTCAGAGGTGCGCGACGTGGGTCGAGACCCTCTGCATTGCAGTCTGTTGGTCTCCCCACTGAGCTATCGCTGCTGTCAAAAACTAAATAACATAATTATTCTACTCTTAATAGGACAACATAAACCGCTATAATACTAATTATTAGGGTATTGTAATACCTGCAGATGTAGGTATATCTGACGCATTCGAGTGCATATTATATAGTGTAATGCATCATCTAAATATAAGGAAAACTATATTGCTCACAACCAATTGCTTCTTACGTTTGAGTGTATGCATAAACTGCACACCTAATATGTAGATGTAGCGGTACGTTCTTATAAGCCCGAAAAGGCTAGCTTCTTTTTTCTTCTTTTTAAAAAAAGTCAACTTCCGCACTAGCAATAATTTCTGTGTCGCGGGAGACTTTACAAATATTCAAACAACGGACACAAAGAACACCTAGACTCGGAACAATCATTTGTGAACCACAAATGATTGTTGAAAGTCTTGTCCCGTGTGGGATTCGAACCCACAAAACTCGGCACAGTGGCGAGGCGACCACTTAAACCACTACGCCATCCGTGCAGTCTTGCTTTTAATACATTCGATCTATTGAAATTGAACTATTTTATTGGATTTTATCGCGTTGTTTATTAATTTATGAAGTGAAAACTTCGCACGTTGAGCACTTCTTGGGTGAACAAAAATCATAGAACTCGCGTCATCGTCACGCTTCCACGCTTTCCATTTTTGAATTATTTTAGAATATTAACAATATCTCAGAAATGGTGCGTCCTACGCAAAAAGTAACGAAATTTTGACCCCGTAATAACTCTTAGGAGAGTACATTTTCCATCCGTGTAAAGTATTTTGATTTCAATGAATTACATTCGCGTAAACGTAAGACCATAATACATTCGATTTAGCATAAGCGTGCCTTCAGTATTCTTTAATAAACTCACACGACATGCAAATAAAATTGAAGATCAAGTATAAAAGAATATGGATTGCAGACCTTTATTTTAAAACTATAGGGAGGACATTTCTTTTAGTGCCGAGTATATTTTATTTTAGGATTAAATATAATGACCACCAAAAATACTTATTGTACAGCTAAATATGCTTACTAAAATATATCATAACGAGCACCTATAAGCCTCAAATCACTGCATTCCGTCTCGAAAAGGTTAGGTTATGTTAGGTTCCTTCTTAAACCCACCCAAAAATATGTAGAAGCTCCGCTTCGCGAGGCTCCGTCGACTTAGTTTGATCTCTTTAAAATATTTTAGTAAGCATATTTTGGTGTGCAATTAGTATTTTCGGTGGAACAAAGGCAAAAAATTGAGGAACAGTTAAATACTACCCTTTTATTTTTATTTAACAAAGAAAGTCAAAGACTTGCACGTGTTTACCAGATGATCTGTAGATGAATATAGACAAGATAATTGACGGTTATCAATTGATCGCAAAATATTTGTAATGTCATGTAGGAAGTTCGTAGATTGTACAATACTTGCGATAAGATAATACATACAATATGATCACTTGATCCGTAATAATCGTTGAGGGCTGCCACATTATATTTAATTGTTCTGATGCTAGCCGTGCTTTAGTCGATTTTCTTATCCCCGGTTCCTCCATCAAAAAACAATTTGACGGCCTCGATGGCGTAGTGGTTAGTGTAACCGACTGCCACTTCTAAGGTCGCGGGTTCGATTCCCGCACAAGTCAAACATTTGTGTGCGTAAACATGGATGTTTGTCTTGTTCTGGGTGTTTCTATGTATAATATGTATGTATTTACAACAAACAAAAGTATATATGTATGTTTATCCATTGTCTAGTACCCATAATACAAGCTCTGCTTAGTTTGGGCTAGATAGTGTTGTGTGTATGTGGTAGAATATTAATTAAAATATTAAAAAAAAAAAAACATGTTAGCTACGGACAGTTAAATTTTGACATATTTGCCATAAAATACATACTAACATTAATTGTCTATAGGTACCTAAAACGAATCGTTTCTTGAATATAGGTACTTGGCGTTAATCCGTAGCGATAAATCGATGGTGGCAAAAATTTGTGTGTTGAGCTGACAATAATAATAATAATAATAATAATAAATTTTATTTCAGAATTACTTCCATATTTAGTTAGTAACAGTGTTCTTAACCTAGTGTTAGTGGAAATATTTATAAACTTAAAAATAATATTCACAAAGGTAGCTTGTCAGGCGCTTGCTTTCGCATGTAGGCCTATCCAATGCCTGATCAGCAATGAGTCCCACCTGCCGGCACACGCGGTCAGAATGGCGCTGGGGCCGCCGCGCACCCGTGCCATTAAAGACGCACTTCGTTTGCGTATGACGGCGTGAAAGCCGTCCACGCTCGCCTCCGCGAACATACCACTCGCGCTACAGTACCGCGGCAGCCCCATCATCACCCTGAACGCGTTATTATATTGCACACGCAGGGCATCGTATGTCCTCCGCGTGTACTTGACCCACAGACTGCAGGTGTAAAAGGTCTGGCAGAAAGCTCTAAATAGCGTGATCTTCACTTGTTCAGTACACCGTGCGAATCTGCGTGCCAACATGTTACAGCGAACAGACAACGCCCTGCGTTCCCTCTCCATATCCATATCGTCTTTAAGGTCCTCGGTGACCCAGTGGCCCAGATACTTGAAATGAGTGACTTGGTTTAAAGGTGTACCATAGAGTAAAACGGGAGGTACCGTTTTGACCTCTTTTTTAGGTGATTTAAATACCATAACCTCACTCTTTCTCACATTGTATCGGAGCCCATGGGCCGCCGCATAATCTTCACATATGCGGAGTAACTTGCGCAGTGCACCGATTGAAGGGCTAAGCAGAACCATGTCATCCGCATAACTTATGTTATTTACACAGACCCCTTCTATATAACATCCGATGCCGGTGCTGCTCAGCTCTCCAATCAGGCGGTCCATATATAAATTAAATAACTTCGGTGAGGTCAGCCCCCCCTGCCTCACTCCACACTCCAATGCGTAATCTTCCGACTTACTAGCCGCCCACCTTACAGCATTTTTCTGATTTTTGACAATGCCGACGTCTTGGAATTTTATGTTCACTTGACAATCTACAGATTTACGTGAATAGATGTTTGTTCCGAGACTGAAATGCACTTAGACCCTCAAGAGACTATAAATATAATGATGATAAGTCATTATCATCATTGGAGAAAGAAATCGTCAGATTTCTTTTAATTTACAGCGCTTTTGACATATGTTCACGTAGTTGTGTCCTATAAACAAGTAAAGCGGCGTGTACCTACATAAGAATGGCGATAGCTTCACCGACAAGTGCCATTCGACTATGTCAATAAAATTATATCCATCGGGACCAGTACTTTTATTAGATGAAAGATAACTCGTTCTCCTTTTCTGTGCCCCAGATAACGTGTATGCAAAATTTCATGATGATTGGTCGAGCAGTTAAGACGTGGAAGCGAAACAAACTCACATTCGCATTTATAGGTACCCAGTTGCATCAAATAACCCAATGTCTAAATCCCAGCTACTAATACTGATTTTGAGATTAGTCGGTGAATGGGATTTTAATATTAATACAAAAATATACAGATTATCGTTAATTTAAATACGATTATTAGAAAATAACTACATAGCCGATTAGTTGTGATATAAGTAATGCTAAGGGCAATTATTTATTTTAAACCTGTTTATCAGTTTGACCGTAGCTATGGAGACAGTAAAATAATAAAAATGTTTACCTAAATACTTAGTATAATACATATTACGTTTTTATAATACAGTTAGCAACCCTAATCGTCCAATGATAGCGTTTAAAAACTTCAATGTTATTATAGATATATAGTATATTATGATGTACACAATCGATAACTCGTATGATATTGTATATATAGTACAATCTAATCAAAGTGAATAATTACTTTAAATGACAATGACAATGTTTTTTATAGCGGGACGGAAAGTTACTAAATACCGTTGATTGATTTTGCACGCGGCTTCGTTCAGTTTAAACATTGCTTGCAATTTTACATGCCTCTTATCAAACAATGAACTTGCGGCGTAGTGGTTTAAATAGTCGCTTCGCTACTAAGCCCAGTGTTATGGGATCGATGCCCATACGAGACAAACATTTGTGTGATTCGCAAATAGTTGTCCTTCGCAAATATGAGTGAACAAACTATGGCTAGATTGCTTTTTGCTATCAATCTGGTGGTCAAAAATAAAGAAAACAGCTCTTACAAGCTCTAGCAAAAATGTTTCTACTATCCGAAGAGGAAAGCTAAAGTGGCATTTTACAAAAAAAGTCTGAAATAAAAATCTGCTGTTGTATTTATGTGACCTTTAAACTTTTAATATATAGCCTAGTGGAAAGCCTAAGGACTGCTAAGCAGACGTTTCGATTTCAATCTCAAGGTACCCACCTCTTGAATTTTCGATGTTGTATGTATTAAATGGTTGATTATCGCACGCGTTAACGGTGAAGCAAAACATTATGAGGAAACCTGCATGTGTATGAGTTCCCTATACCTAATGTTTTCCAAGATATGTGAAGTCTGCCAACCCGCATTGGGCAAGCGTGGTGGACTATGGCCTAACCCTTCTCATACTGATAAGAGATCCGTGCCCAGCAGTATGACAGTTTTAAAACAGGGCGGATACTATTAAGACAGGAACGTAGTCAATATTATCAGCTTGAAATTTAACACTTCGTTACATTTCCAGATAAAGTGCTTTATTTACCTACTCTGTGTCCCGAAGTTCGGAATGGGAAATTAAGATATCAGACTGAGCCACGGCGAAGTGCGCTAATAAAAATTTTATAACGATGATTAATGAAAGCATACCAATATCCAACACAGGATGGGACTTTTTTCTCATGAATATTAAATCATCAATACAGAAAAACTATTAAAAGTTAATGTAATGAGTCTCGCCAATTTGGGAATCGGATATTCTTTGCGATTACATTTATTCTATTAGTGAAACGGAATAATAGCATTTTTATGATCACAACCTCAGAATACTAGCGAAAAATGTATTGTTATTTTTGTTTCTATTGCTATTACTTTTTAAAAAGGCCCGTAAGTACATACTGGCTCGACTGCTACGTGTAGTGTGGGCTTAAAAAAGCGAAGCTGGTCTATTATTATGGGTGTAACAAACTATTGTTACACCCATAAGAGATCAGCTTCTTTTTTTGTATATCCCCTAATGCTGAACTGAAGAGTATTAACTAATTCAGCCTTTGTGTTTCGATGGACGTATTTAAAAAATAGCCCTCTCCCAAAAAACGCCATAACGCCCTGTCTTCAGCTTGCCGCATCCAGCATCTGCCTGCAGTCTTTCGCAGATCGTCATCCCACCTGGTCGGAGGGCTATGTCCAGCAGTGGACTATTATAGCCTGACGATGATGATGATGATTTAAAAATAAAAGTGAAAATTTATCTTATTGCTTTTGTGTAAGATATTGTGATGACATGCATTAATATACATATATCTCTTAGTACTTATATCCAAATCATCATATTATTTTCACTTATCGTGCCAACAAGTGCTAATATCGTAATTAATTGGTGATCTAATCGAAGACAGATACTGTCGGACCAGGTGTAAAATGTTGTTCGATACGATATAATTAATACTGGCATATCTGTCTTCTTTCATAATGAGAGTGGTTAAAGCAAGATAAATAGACAGGGATCGTAACAACGGATAAAATGTATGTATGTGTACTGCTACACAATATATAATACGAAAATAGCGATAGCCTAGTGGAAGATCGTTTGTTCGTCTCGAAGAGTTCTCGAGTTTGAACGCAAGGCAACACACCTCTAACTTTTCAAGTGTATGCGTATTAAATAGTTCATTATATTATTGCTTTTTAATGATCAAGTAAAACACCGTGAGAAAAACCTGCTTGCCTAAAAGTGATGTTCCCGAAAACGTGTGAAATCTTGAGACAGTTCACACGTCTACAGGAACACCTTGCTAGCCCAGGGCTGGTCGCACTGAGCCAGCATAGTAGACTAGCGTCTAAGAATTTTCAAGTCGAACCAGTAGTTCCTGAGATTAGCACGTTCAAACAAACAAATAAACTCTTCAGCTTTATAATATTAGTATAGATTGGCAAAAGAAACAGCTGTTTATTCATCACGACGATTGAACATAGAATATAACGCTACGCTTAGCTAGCTAGGCGCACACGGTTTCTATCGACAATTTTATTGATATCCTACTTGTACTATAAATGTGAAAAGTTATGACGATGTTTGCGTAATTGTTACGCATGCCTGCGTATTCCGTTGAATGGTTGTGGATAAGACCTGTCACACAGATACACCACGGCTTACTTTTTTCCCTATACGTTTTACAAATACATACATACTACAATAAGCGAAGGATATTCACATGTACATCAATTATGTATATGCTTTCGCCTTATAACTAGACGTGGTCAGTTATAATGGCGACTTTTAAATTGGTAATTTTTACAGATGTCATTATACTTTACAATAAGATCGTAACGAGGAACGGAGTGGCAAGACCCCGCTCCTAATGAGGAAATACTTTGATTTCCTCGCTCATCATTTAAGTTATTAGTTCCCAAAGTGGTCCAGGTGGACCCCAGGGGTCCACGGGAGTCGACGGGGTCTACGTTGGCGTGACAAAAAAATGGGGGTCCACAATTAGTAAGCAGGGGTCCACGAGAAAATTTATTTGCTTTTGATATTGACGAACTAAAATGTTGGCTTGACTTCACCTATCAATGTAGGCAGATAATATTTTAAGAAGCCCAGCGACTGTTACTTGTAAAATCAGCATTGCAGAAATATGGTAGAAATGTAGCTTCTCGATCAGATCGGAGGCGTTCTGGACAAAGGCCAGGTTAAGAGCTCCTTGAACCGACGGGCGTGTTTGAGGAATGTGATGAAAGTGAATGAAGTCAGAGAAGTGTGTCAGGATCGTAGCAAATGGAAATCCGTAGTCTCTGCCTACCCCTTTGGAAAACAGGCGTGAATCTATGTATGTATGTATGTATGTAGCTGCAGGGGGTCCATCGGAACCAGCTACATTTTGAAAGTGGTCTATGAGAAAAAAGTCTGGGAACCTCTGATTTAAGTCAATAATGTTTGAGGAAATAACAAATGTTAACTATAATCTTATTCTGCTTGGCGGCGCAACAGTAGTGAATATGACTTAAAATCCACCAGTGTTATTGGCAATAACTTCTCAATAGCAGTATGGGCTAGAATCGTGCCTGATAGACTGCAATAGGCCCTTTCCCTATTACGTAGGACCCTAAACAACAGCTGGCGAACTGTGAATATCTATAACATCTATAACATCTTTGCGTACCCTTTCGGGATGTAAATGTGAGACTGACTATGTATGTCAGTATACAAGCACCAAAGACGTGTTGTTAAATCAAGTCAACTGTTTGGGCAGCTAAAGAAGTGTGACGCAAGTTCCCAAACAGAATATAATGGAACATCTGTGCGCGACATACTCTATGGACGACAGTTCGTTTGTATACGTCACAAAAACAACGCCTGCACAATTTACTGAGATTGATGATAGAATGTGTTGTTATGGACTTTGATCTGTAATTGAGAACAATAGCGTCGTCCATCGACGTAGTTTGTAAGAAAAATGTTGTTTAGTATTCCTACACATTGTAAGTACATGATTACTTTTACCGACAGTATAAAATCAAACTATAGGAATTTGTAGTTAAGGTATTGGCAACATTCAGTAAGAGGATCAATGTTCATATAAACTTATAATAATAATAATAATATTCTATCACATACACACAACACCATCAAGCCCAAACTAAGCAGAGCTTGGACTATGGGTACTAGACAATGGATAAACATACATATATACTGTTTTTTTTGTAAATACTTACATATTATACATAGAAACACCCAGACCAAGACAAACATCCATGTTCATGAAATGTTTGACTTGTGCGGGAATCAATCCCGCGACCTCAGGCGTGACAGTCGGTTACACTAACCACTACGCCATCGAGGCTTTAAACTATTTTGGCGTTGCATGGTTTATCTATACTAATATTATAAAGCTGAAAAGTTTGTTTGTTTGAACGCGCTAATCTCGGAAACTACTGGTCTGAAAAGAATTTTTTTTTTGTGTTAGATAGCTCATTTATCGAGGAAGGCTATAGGCTATATAACATCACGCTACAACCCACGGGGGCGGCGCAGTAATCATAAACGCGGGTGAAACCACGGGCACATCTAGTGTAATATAAACGCGAATTCAGGCGATCATGATGCTAGGTTACGATATTTGTGTACCTTTTGGCTTGCCTTCCAAATAGGTACGTAAATAAGCATTATCGCGTTTATTTCCGTTTCCGTGAGGTATTGCTATACCTCATGGATAAACGGCGACGAATACTTTCTGTTTACCGATAGTACAAAAATAATTAACCCGTATCAATATTCAGTAACAACACCTTTCGTCGAAGGACTCCACAAAGAATAAACTAAACTAAATAAACATCAACCTTAAAATTAGAGTGGTTATCGCCGCTTGCCGCACTTAGCGTACTCAACTAATTAGGAGCAGCTATGCTTTACTGCTTATGCATACGTATAATATAAAGCATAGGTACTTACGGTCAAGAAGCAAACTATACGTTTTGAGGACGTCCTTATGGATTTTTGGATATAATGTTGCTTACAAGAACATAATAAAACAGGGGATTAAATATAATGACCACCAAAAATAGTAATTGCACACCAAAATATGCTTATTAGAATATATCATAACGAGCACCTATACCTACGCCTCAAATCACTGAATTCCGTCTCGGAAGGGTTAGGTTTTGTTAGGTTCCTTCTTAAACCCACCCAAAAATAGGAGCCCCGCGAAGCGAGGCTCGGTCGACTTATTTTGATCTCTTTGCGGTGCAATTAATATTTTGGTATTAAAATGCGGTTTTAATTTTGGTAATCATTTACTATTTTTGGTGATCATTTACTATTTTGACTGTTATATTTTACTATATTATCTGGTGATAAGTTAAACATAAACCATAAAAAGTATCCTGTAAAATAATGTCATTTCATATCAGCGCATATGAATATCGTACGTCAAAATATGTTTTGTTTTACCTATTCTCTATACTCACGATATTTTAGCAGCTTTTGTTACTTTTACGCAATCAATGATATTGACTGTATAAATGTATATCATCCATGAAAAAATTGCTTTCACCTTCTTTCTGGCGCACCTAATAAAATATTGACTAACTGAATAACTTATTGAAGTTTTTAGCAAATATTTTTTAAGGTCTTGATTGTATTTTAAGTTTGTAGAGCTTGAAAATGAGTTCTAGGTAATCTGTACATTGCTGGTATACCAGACATATTATAAAACTATTCTGGTCTAGTCGCAGTAGCTCAAGGTTAGTTAGTTTTAAAAGGTTCACAAATTTATGGCGCAGTTTGCACGCTCAGTGCGTTAAAAAAACGAAAGTTACTTTATCTATTTCTCTACCACGATTTTATAGCCAGATTGTTTTAACCTTTTAACCGCCCCACTTCATAACAGTTGTCGTGCCCCCAGCGCCCGGCACAGTGAATCGAAAATAAATACTTACAAAAATAAATACTTATTTTTAGGACTACTAATTATGAGACTAAAGTGTATTAAATTGTAAATGATTACTTAATTATCCATTTACACAATATAAAAATTTTTTGGATAGGAAAGCACCGTAATTAAATAAAAAAGCAGATTAAACGAGCTGTGGTATCTGGTCGGAAATATACGACGCTAGCGAAATGGACACGATAAAATTTGTCGGATTAATCCGACGTAAACGGTTAAAAGGTTAATGAAATTTTATTTGCTTGTAACGTTAGAGAAGAATTTTCATCAGAACAATGCGAGTAGCGCGTTCTTAATATATCTTCTATTAATCTCTTAAATATCTTCTATTAATCTTAAAAAAGAGATAGCGCACCTGTAGCCCGGCTGTGTAACGCATCAGTTTCATCAATTTATCTGCCTGAACCACAGTCTAGCTAATTGTAATTCATATGGTAATTGTCAGTCTAGCTAATTGTAAGTCGCACTATACAATCATGGTGGTGGCGCGGCAAGAACAAGGAAAATACTGATAAATCACTTGAATATCCCTAATTAAAGGAGAAATAATTATTTTTCGATATTTTCTGATCAAGTTCATGTATTAGGTGACTAGCCATGGCCTAATACGAAGTTGCGCAACACCTTTGATATAAATCTGTCGACTGAAGAGTTTTATACCATACACAAAAGTAATTGTATTAACTTTATTATTTTTAAGGATTTTACGTAAGTTAGTCATATTCCTGTTTAAAAAAAGAAACAGTTATATCGAAAGCTGGATATTCGCCAAAGGAGAAGGACACTCATTAAAAGTTCTCGAGTGAACAATTACCCTACATTCCGTAAAGTACCTACCCCTCTTATGAGGCGTTTCATTAAATGTCGCCGGCGATAAAATTAGACTTCATGTTCCAGGCTTAAAGGTCAGGGTTCGCGTGGAACGCGCCAATCGGGAATACGGGCGATCGTGATGTAATATTGACTTCTAATTTAGTCGTGGGAGCGGGCGTTCGACCTTTATTAACGAAGAAATGTTTTAGAGCATATCGCGTACACTATATTTAACGTTTTATCTATACAAATAAATAAAATTGAAGTGTCTGTTTGTAATGTCAAAATAACAGCTTTTCATCTAATGCATATGAAAGTATATAAGGCACCTATACGAAAACACCTATTTTTAAAATTTTTGTCTTTCTGTTTGTTCCGGCTAATCTCCGAAACGGCTGACTCGATTTTGACGGGACTTTCACTGGCAGATAGCTGATGTTATAAGGAGTAACATAGGCTACTTTGATTTTAGAAAAAAAATAGGATTTCGCGGAGACAAACACTTTTTAGTTAAAATCTACGCGGACGAAGTCGCAGGTAACAGCTAGTAAAAAATAAAAAAGAACACTCAATACGTCGCGAGGAGCTCAGTTGATATACAATATAATTATATCTATATAGAATAGATATTTGACCCACATATCTACTTGCTCTGTGACGCACTAATGTAATCAAACCCATGTATACAAGTTGCTCATACGGTAGCAGGGTGGTCATTAAGCCATTCGTTCAAATCTGTGTACCTACTTTATCTCGCTCATCACATCACAAGCTTTGTAATTTCCATGAACCCTTATGAACGTAGGGGCTTGTCAAACAATATTAGTTGACGAACTATTTGCACTTTATTGATTGTTCTATAAATATAATAGCTAGGAATTGACATACAGTTTATTACCATACCAGGATAAAAATCCGTTTAAAGGTGGACCAGTGATTGTGCGTCAAACATCCAAATCTATATTTACTAACTTGAGCATTTGTAATATTAAGCTTTTGACCGCCGCAGTCATTTATACATGATAAAGCAAAATGTGTCCAGCAAGCTACGGTCACGAGTACATGACAAATTAAAGGATGAAATCGTAGCTTGGCGCCGAGAGCACGCTTCAGCTTGTTGACGTGGCGGTCAGTGTTAAAGATACATACATAGAATACAAAAATATGTCTAAATCCTTTGTGATTTCATTTCCAAGCAAATTACTTTAGTATATTAAAAAAATACGAATTTGCCATTCGTAAATCTTTCATAGATATGAAGAGACAAAGATAAGATAAAAAGACGATTCCTGGGCTAGGGGTAATATCTCTGTTACAGTAAGCTTTACAAACTCTCAGGCGACGAACACTAAACACAGTCTCGGAATAACTTTTTATGGAATAGCATTGAATTTCTTTTCAAGCGAGAATCGAAATCGAATCGATTCATAAAACTTTTATCCCTGTATACACGTTTTTATGACGCGTTCCACTGTTCTCGGAAATCACCCTTTCGTTTCGGGCGTGAATTTTTTGCCGACATATTTTCAATGCTGTTTACTTTTCCTTTCAATTACATGTATTATACAATATTTGTGATGTTTATTATGGAGCGAGTCCAATCTGGGTCAACAGTCGCTCGTTCAACGCGCACACGCTCACCGGCGATAGCGTGCACTCCCGTATCGATTACATTGACTTACATTGATTTACATGAACTTCAATTACATACCTACTTACACTGACTTTTGTTATCTTTGCTAAAAGATCTGCCAACTATTCATTTACTTGATACTATGAAGGTTATGCTGTTTGAAGGACAAATTGGTTGCTGGGGTCAATAGTACTGATTGTATTCAGGTGACTTCAAACATACACATATTGACTCTGGGTATGTAACTGTGAATGCTATGTTTTTAAGTTCTGCGTGATATGGGAAAAGATGAAAGCATTGTGTGCAAGAACATAAATCTGAACTGAGAAAGAACGTCAATACTTTGATGATAACAAACAAATGGTTGAATAAGTACATTCTAGTACCTCATATACTCAGGGTAAGGATTGTATATTATGGTTTTATATAGGCGAATTACTTTAAAAAGCTCTCTAAACAAATATTCTAAGGGTAAAAAGCGGGCACTTTTTAGACACCACAGATTCTAGCCTCATTTTAACATAGCAGTTATTCAACATTTTTAATTAGATTGATGTGCCCACAGCTGAAATGTAGTAAATTATTTAATGATTTTTTAGAACAATGTCTAAAACAGAGTTAGATGAAATAAAGTTATTATAAGAAATACGTAATATCAACCTTGCAGTAAACTGGATCAAAAATAGCTTTAGATTTTTCCATTATATAACGGAATAGATGTAAAATTTCTTTAGATGAATAATTTTACTCAAACTAAGTAATTAAGAACCAAAATTTCCGTTAAAGAATGCCAGACATGAAATTAATCTATGAATAGCAACGTCTCGAACAACCTTCATAAAAACAAAGACGTTTAACTTTTTTGGTTTCTCTTCTAATTACGAAGTTTAGTCTGATGTCTGTGTTCTATGCGACTTGGAAGTGTCCCTGTGTCATTATTACGGGCCCAGTTCTTAACGTCCTTAGTGATTGGTCTGTCTAATAGCCTGAAGCTAGTGTATCAAGTTTATCTAGTTCACCTATACCTTCATTCCAACGCTTGAGACACTATTTCTTTTCATTCTGTTAAGCATGCGGCTACTCTGTTGATAAACTCTGATGGCGAAGCCTTTGGTCGCTTGCACTACTAGAAATGACATTTGCGCGTTAGAGAGTCTTAGCATTACAAATGAAAAGTGGGATGAAAGGAAGTAATAAAAGAGATTGATATGGTATATGAGACTCCAGAACTTATCGCCCATTCGCCCATACTATGTTTACTCTAACGCCAGTTTTATGTAAAAGTACTTCCATGGGCGATTCAGTCCGTTCCTTCTCGTACCATATAAATGGCAACGGCACCGGCTGTTCCATCCAAATACATCTATGAGTCATAAGTCTCAGTTTATATAACTTAACTAGTTCATCATAATAAAACTGAGAATAGCCGAATATAGGCAAGGCAATATTAAAAAAAAAAGGCACCGAGCACTTCAGGTCGCTAACATGACGTCACGTTACACTATAATTCAGTGGCTATTGCTGTATGCTGCCAAATATCGTAGCAGTCTCAGCATTATACAAAACTTACATCCTAAAGCGTTGGTATTTACATAAGACCAGAATTTGCTAAATCGTTGTAAAGATCATTATGCAGCATGTAATAAAAGTTAATTCGGCTGACAAGGTTATAAATCATAAGTACACAACGACCCTTACATACGACATTCTTGTTGCGCAAAGTAAAAACACAGCAAGACTCAGTTTAAACAAATTATCATATAATAATGCATTATTTTCATAATAACTACCTAAGTGGTTTGTCGAAGGATATTTGTGATAGATGTATTCTATACTAATGTAAACTACATGTAGTTTACCTAAAGCCGCGCACTTGTGCAAATAAAACATATGTCTACGATTATGTTATTTTTATTCCTACGTCTTATTATGAGCTGTGTCTATAAATTAAGTGAGTTTTTGTTAGCTTAGACAAGATTTATTTCGTAATACGATGTTTTGTTATCGTTTAATTATATCAGATTGATATAATCTCTGATGTAATTATATATGAGTCAGATTGACTTGGTGTTAATTTTTTTCTTTATGCCGTTTGTATCTAATAAATAGTCGTTAATTAAAATAATATATGACTGCACGGATACTATATAATATACATAATTCCACACGAAAAAAAAATTGTGTCCATCCACAAATGGTTGTACCGAGTCTGGGTGTTTTTTGTGTCCGTTGTTTGAATAGTTGTAAACATCCCGGCGACACAGGAATTATTTCTAGTACGGAAATTTACATCGATAAAAAAAATAATTGTATTAGTTAAAATCACATAGTTTTCGGTTGTTGCTTATGTCGAATATAAACTAAACAAACGAGTTGTTTAAGGGTGTTACCTGACCAATCGATCGATCGATGGTAGAATGGATTAGTCGACGTCGATCGATCTGCTAGAAACTATAGATCGACGTTGACTAAAACATTCTACCATCGATCGATGCCGTCGATCGACTATCGATCGATTGTTCTGGTAACACCCTTATATATGAGTACGAAAGAGTCATTCGTATACTCAACAAATATGAATAACTTGAGATTTAGTAAACAGTAATCGTCCATGTGCATTTTTAAGTGTGTTTAAATTATGTATGACTTTGACAGAAATTTTCGTTCGTTTTTGGACTTTTGCTCTTATTTGTGTGCTTGCCTCGGCTTGCCTTTACTCACTAGGTTTGTACCCGCCATTGGTCGCGCATAATAATTGCCAGTCAAATAACAGATTAGATAAGAAGAATTAACTACGAGCCTTTGTAAATATTATATGTATACTTCTGGGTTATGGTCATGATCATAACAAAAATAAGTTCTTTATTATAATTAAGTTTTTGTATTGTTTCAGGTAATTAACATAAGCGAAGCTATTCTTATTTAAAACTTACATAGTAAGAAAGCACTACAAAACAAGAGGACTACTGGTAACATATTTTGCACAAACTTGTAGATAGGTGTTCTTGTGTCATAACCGTGTAGTTAATTTGCGTAGCATCAGCGCAGTCTCCGGCAAAGCCAGATACTATTTACAGAGAAAAATACACCAATTTAGAGTCCAGAAACCAGCTCCTGGTCTATACTGTAACTTCATAAAAACACAGTTGATCGAACCCTCAAATGAGGTTCACCTAGAAAATAAAACATTAAAAAGTTTGACGGGTTCGTAATACGTTTATCTGGTATCTATACTAGTATTATAAAGCTGAAGAGTTTGTTTGTTTGTTTGAACGCGCTAATCTCAGGAACTACTGGTTCGATTTGAAAAAATATTTTTGTGTTGGATAGCCTATTTATCGCGGAAGGCTATAGGCTATATAACATCACACTACGACTCACGGGGGCGGCGCAGTAACGATAAACGCGGGTGAAACCGCGGGAACATCTAGTACTTTATAAACTTGAATTATACGAAGATTCTTCTGCCACATGAGTAGATAAACGGTACAGAGACTAAGCTTCTTAAGAACGTCCAAAATTGTTACGTATTTTGGTAGGGTCGTCACAATAGATGAAGACAAATTAAACAAAACATTAATTGTAACTTCTGAGTCCTCTTCGAAGAGGTTAATAGGTTAATGAAAACACTTTTTGGGTCTGTGTGTCTGTCTGTTAGTGACAGGCATAGCTCCGGAACCACTGGACCGATTGACTTGTAACTTGGTGTTCAGACACCTTGGGGTCATCCCTCGGTCGAGTTTGAATATGGGTCCTGTGGGCACCCGAAAAGACCCCCGAGATATAGGGGTCACAAGGTCACATGTATTTTAAATGGCAAAATGGCTTCATTTATATGAAGAGTGGTGGTGTGCTGATTCGAGTTGGTTGCTGCTGTTTGCTGTCGAGTTTTGTCTTGTGCTGGGTTTTGCAACACAACATGCCCAACAATGGATATGATACCCAACAATGGTCATGATGCCCAACAGTGGACATGATGCCCAACAGTGGACATGATGCCCAACTGTGGGCATAATGCCTAACAGTTGGTATGACGCCTAACAGTGGGCATCATGCCCAGCAGTAGGTACAATTGACTTGTAACTTGGTGTGCAGACACCTTGGGGTCATACCTCGGTCGAGTTTGTATATGGGCCCTGTGGGTCAAAAGACCCCCGAGATATAGGGGTCACAAGATCACATGAAGACGAAGAAGTTGAATCCTGGGTTTTTACACCCATCTCGTTATTCAGTATGATAGAATACTTTACAAATTACTTATTTTAATAATTTTCCTTTTATAATTTTTGTTTTTAATAATTTATTGTTTCTTTTAATGATGTGGTAAATTCTGAATCTAACAAAGTTTTGCAAGAGTTTTTTACGAGTGACGTAAGGAGACAATGCTGGCTGCAGCAGCAGTTCATGATAAAAATCGTGTTAAACTATAAAAATTCATTTAATTTTCAAATCATTTATTTGAAATATTTATTTAAACTAACATACGAAATTTCGCGACCGTGCTACTACTACTACCCGTTGAAGATTTCCCTAATGAGGAGACAATCCTGGCTGCAGCATCAGGTTATATCTATCATAATTATTGCATTGTCACTGAAGTTCGGTATACAAAATTTCAGCTCAATCAGACATCGGGAAGTGGTTCAAATCTTAGGTACTTGCAATATTTGAACTTAATACACATACCTAATACATATACCAACCCACCCACATACCTACAAATGTTTAGTAAAAGCTTGTAATAACAATAAAAAGGTAAAAAGACACCTTGTTATTAAAAATATCCTCTTCTTATTAAAAAAAGGATCATACAATAAAATAAAGGTACTTACTTGAAAAAGTAATAATCTAATATTTAGTTACCTATTGTACTCCTTGGGATAGTTAAAGTATGATATATTTTATTTTTCCTAGTATTATTCATACACACAGTACAATAAACAACCATTATTAATAATAAAATACCACGTTTTTAAATTAAAATATTCAAACTTGCAACTAACAAGTCAAACAACGTGCGTCGCACTGACCCTTTGATTGTCCACTGTCTGTGCCAGCGTAAACCGGTTTTTTCCAGTCTCGCCGCGTACGCGACATGCGGCCAGTGGTCACGCACACATGCCCCGCGTGCTTGTAGTAGTGCAACCGATTCGCGCGGTTGTATGAAGCTTATACTCTGTACCGTTTATCTACTCATGTGCTTCTGCTCTGAGTCAATATAGAGTAGTTGCCGACCCTGCTAAAATCGAATCAGTATAGCGACTCTTTATGCGCAAGAGAAAATAACTGTACAAACTCTTCGATTCCACTGCTTACGGCACAGCTCTGGCTTAACGATTAATCTTTAAAAACCTTATTCACGTTAGAAACACAAAACAATATTTTCCTTCAGGAACTTCTATATCAAAATCTAAGTACCATTTTTTTTAGAGAGCTGCGATAGCTCAGCGGGGAGACCAACAGATTGCAATGCAGAGGGTCTCGGGTTTGAACCTACATCGCGCACCTCTGACTTTCGGAAGTTATATGACTTTTCGAAATTATGTGCGTATTGATTGACAATTATCGCCTGCTCCGTGCCTCGGAGAGCACGTTAACGGCTGCCATGAACATCTATGGCAGTCGTTATTGGGAGAGTGTCGACACAAAAGATCCCACTGGGTCGAAGTGTCGCCTGTCTGCACTGACTGGCCCCACATAAGATAAGATAAGGACCATTTGACAAACTAATTATTTGAACGACGGTAATATAAGTTATTACTGTAAATGAAATATTTTTATTCGAAAGTTTAGAAAAAGAATATTAATATTTGCTAACTTTGAATATTTAATTTAATTATGGCATTGCTGACAATTCGGGTGCGTTTAGAGACCACTAGTGGTCCACGGACCACCGTTTAAAAAGCATTCCCACACGGGACAAAAAATTGTGTGATCAATAAATGGTTGCTCAGAGTCTGGGTGTTCTTTGTGTCCGATGTTTGTAATCACCGCGACGCAGGAGCCTCTGGTGCGGCAGCTGTCTTTTTGAAATAACTGATTAAAAAACTGAAATTGGGGCAGTCTTTGGTGACTGCAGATGAAAGTGAAAACTTTAATCCTTGATCATAAACACTTCTTTATAAACCAAAAATAATTCAAAAATGGAAAGCGTGCATTTGACACACTCAGTCGAGGCGCGTAACTATAGTTACATATATTATATCAATATATAATTACATATATCAGCAATATTACTGGTAGAATTTCGAGCACTAGGTGACCGCTAGTATTCTAAAATAATTCAAAAATGGAAAGCGTGGAAACGTGGCGATGACGAGAATTCTATGATTTGTGTTCACCCAAGAAGTGCTTAACGCGCTTAAAGAAGTTTTCACTTCAAAAAACAATTCTTAACGGCTGATGAGTCTCCGTGTATAAACACTGATATCACCATGTTTGGTGATTAATCAGAATGATCTAAAAGCCAGACTAAGTTCACCGTCCGCCGCGACCTAAGCACTATTGTAAATATCCCGATTTGGCCGGCACGCTGGCCTAATGCCAATGCATTCCAGTCTGCCTCACAGATCGTACTAGATCACGCCATGTGGGTTGTCGCAGGGCCTTATACATATGTAATGCGGAATTGATGTTCGTTATTGCGAATTACTTTTATACTACTGACTATACAAACAAACATACGGTAAACAAATATATTATTGTACTAGCTGTTACCTGCGACTTCGTCCGCGTAGATGTTAACTAAAAAGTGTTTGTCTGCGTAGAACCCTATTTTTTTTCTAAAATCTAAGTAGCCTAAGTTACTCATTACAACATCAGTGAAAGTTCCGTCAAAATCGGTTCAGCCGTTTCGGAGATTAGCCGGAACAAACAGACAGACGGACAGACAAAAATTTTAAAAATAGATGTTTTCGTATAGGTACCTTATATACTTTCATGTGCATTACATAAAAAGCTGTTATTTTGACATTACAAACAGACACTTCAATTTTATTTATTTGTATAGATGGAGAATGTTAACACTATAATGTGTACCTGCTTAGATAGAATTTGGGTTTTATTACCGTAATACTAACTAATATTATAAATACGAATGTGAGTTTGTTTGTTACGCTTTCACGCTTCAACTGCTCATGATTGTGAAATTTCTCATAAGTACACGTTGTCGGTAGAACAGGAAAGGACATGGGGTATGTTTTATCGAGAAGAAAGCCCTGTTAACCTAACCGAAATTTACGCGAGCGAAGTCGCGGGCAAGATGTAGTAGTTTATATCGATATACAAACTCGTTATTGGAGTTTTCTTGAAAGAATCAGGCAATGGAAGACGCAGTCTCCTCTTTTGCAGGATTGGCAGCGTAATAGTATCTACTCCTGATATCGTAAACATCCATAAGCTATGGTAACCGTTTACCACCAGGCAAAAGCAACCTAGGCTTTCTTGCCATCTTGCAACAAGAAAGACTTCTAATATTATTATATTTACCAGGTAACCTGGTCGAAACGTCAAGCCTAAAAAAGGTAAACATTATGCATGATCGCGTATTAACCCGTTACATCTTTTAAATATATAAATCTACTGTACGTGTGTATGTCAATGAACTCATCCTAAACGGCTGGACCGATTTTGATGTAACTTTTTGTGTGTGTTCAAGTGGATTCGAGAATGGTTTAGATTTTTTTTTCCTCTCTTGTGTACAGAACAACGTCTGTCGGGACAGCTAGTATTATATATAGACTTCTAACAGTCTCCATTTTACGTGTTTTCGAAAGATAAAGTAGGAGTTAATCATAATAAATACGAAACTAAGAGAAGGGTGCTGAGGGATCTAATCTGAATCCTTTGCGTGACGGTATAAGGGTCTTTCCATTTGGCTATCAGGTCTACCTTTCGCGAAATCTCTTTTTTAGTAGACAGTTAATCTCTCTCTAACTCCATTCTTTCCGCGCTATACCGTATTATAGGAGGTACTGTTCCGTAGTGAATGCATATCATCTATTCTCATTCATACAGCCCTTATCGACGGATACTAGCGTGCGAGTCCGGACGATAACGCGTTCACCTTCGTTATCTGTGCACACGATATATTTGTGTCGCGACATTCACATCATTCCTACTTTGTTTTCATGTGACTAATTATTTATCGTTGTGTTATCTATATTGATTGTCTATTATTCATAATTTTTCACTAGATACACGCATAATTATCTAACGCCTAACATTGAAGAAGCAGAGCAGTTATGGTTTAAATAACAAGTAAGAGGGCCTCGCTCCCTCGAAAGATTTTCTGTCAAGAACTTCTTAGACGGCACGAAGTCTGGAATTCTGCGTGCAAACAGCACTATTGCCGTTTATCGGGCACAATTCTAGACTTCTTGCCGTCTAAGAATTTCTTGACAGAAAAACTCAATATTATTTTCCCCAGCCCAGAAATCGAATCCAAGACATCAATCACAGCAGACACACACGCTGCATCACAGTGATAGTCCAAATTTTAGGTTCAGTGTTATCAGATTGCACGTACACTGTCGGTCATGAAGTATGTTTCTCTAATTGGGGAAAAGCTTTGGAGTGGTTTTTTCGGTCAGGAATTTTACAGTGCAGCGTCTGGGAATGTGCCTTATAGATGTTCGAGATAATAAAACTTTAAGCAAAAACGTTTTATTTGATCTTCTTGCGTCGCATATCAGCAATAGTAGGCCAGCTTTTTACAGAAAACTAATTCGAAATTGGTTTAACTATTGTGTAGATCAGCGTGCACAAACACGCAGGCAATAAATCTGTATACAAGTTTACTACAGACTAGAACCGAGTGTAAATGAAATTATAAAGCACGCAGCATTGCGAATTGATTTAAGGCAGTAATTTATGCGAGTGATATTGATGGCTGCCATGAAAGACATCAATATCACTCGCGGCTCCCCTTAACGTTACTGCGATCGATGCAGTCCTGAGACGTACACAGCTAGCCGCGCTTCCCCTGACAAGATTATTATTCATCCACTAAAGGGCCATCCCATCCCCTCAAGTTAACGCAGCTATAATTTATATAGCTAAGCATTACACGAGGTGGATTCTTTAACTCTTGAAATAATAATAATAAATAATGTCTTCCAGACCGAATTTCGGCTACGGCCATCTGCGCAGGAGATATTATAGTGCACAAGTGCACACTCTGTTTCTTAACTCTCATGATCCAATGGGACGGTAATCCGACACGACCGGAGAGAGATCGGGTGCAGGACCAACGGCTTTACGTGCTTTCTGAGGCACGGGGGTGTCTAACACCGCCAACTTCCTAACTCCGGGCTGCTATTGAGATTTCTTAACAGAAACACCTAATGACTTTATGTTGGCCCGACCCGGGCTTCGAACCCGAGACCGCATGCACAGCAGTCGCATTGACTACCGCTGCGCTCTTGAAATATATGGTTTACGACTTTATATATCTCCAAAGATGTAGGCAGATATGTATTGATTGCACATATCGTCAGCTTTTTTGGTTGTATATAAAAAAGGACGAAAGCTCTGTTTGTCGTTTTCTAGAGACATTACCAGATTACGTGCTGCTTTTCAGATTAGCAGAATCGGAAATAACTTCTACTACGAGCCAAAGAAGCGAAGAAGTAATCCTAAATGCGGAATCACGGACAGCTAGTTTTAAATAATCTTATATTTTATATTATTGTTGTTTATTATCTGAAATTGGAACTGTGCCCGTTGAATAACTGTAGGCTCGCCATGCTTACCATTCGTCGAATGCGCTATCTTTGGCAACGTATACTGAAATTCACTATGAATAATAAGTTGTTATTGTTTATTACTTTCTACGTAAATATATTCACGATAACATCACTAAAAGGGAAGGCAGAGGTACACCTCTGCCACCAATCGAAGCCAGGAGCCCGAGATAAATTGTGACTGTCTTGGTGGAGTGCAATGTATGGGATATTGCACTCCAACAAGACAGTCACAATTTACTAAACAAATAGTGCATTTAAGAGGTCGCATCGCCGCTAACAGTGCACGGAATATTGTGGATTCAATACTACATAGGACAAAAAAAATTGGGGCAGTATTTGGGGACTGCCGATAGAAGTGAAAACTTTAATCCTTGATCATAAATACTTCTTTACAAAAAAGAAGGAGGTCAAAATTTCGTTATTTTTGCGTAGGACGCACCATTTCTGAGATATTGTTGCTTAATATTCTAAAATAATTCAAAAATGGAAAGCGTGACGATGACGCGAGTTCTATGATTTTTGTTCACCCAAGAAGTGCTCAACGCGCCTAAAGAAGTTTTCACTTCAAAAATGTGATCGACAAATACTTGCTCTGAATTTAGGTGTTATTTGTGTCCGTTGTTTCAATGTTTGTTTGGTACTCTATGCCATAATAATTATAACAAGAGCGGTAATATCCTTCTTGAAAAGAAAATAAATAATAGTCCTACCTAGGTCTAATTCCATTAGTAATGAAGCATGAATATAAACGTGTTATATTTATAGCAAGAGTCAAAGAACTCGACGACCGAGAGCATTACTTAATGCATATACTGTAGAGTATATAGCAGTTGAAATTAGGTCGCGGATGCTTTTATCCCCGACAACATTCATATGAACTTCAAAGGAATACAAATGTCTCAGTAGAAAATAAGACATATCTACGCCATGTCTTAATTCTTCCTGTACATTGTTATTAATATGTATGCATACATACATATGTACATATTATGTGCATAGTCTCATTCCTATATCTTTAAAGAGTCCTGTGATGTATTAAGTATACCAATTTATTTCATTTCCCTTACGTTGTCTGTATACACTACACACTCAAGCCTGGCTATCCTCTAATCTTCTCATGCTAAATCTACCCGAATAAGCAAATGTGTACCCACATGTACCTATGGTAATTTCTAAGGCTAAGTAACGTATTATAAAGTCGAACAATCCTTTTTCTACCCACGGGCTTAACGGATCCTATATCCCAGTTATGTATAGCTATATTCAAGGCGAGCGAAGACTACTGTTGACAATTCGCTACTAAAAACGACGGACCGTATTTTCTTGATGCTCAGACCAGAACAGATATTGTAATAGGGACGCGAGGCTAGTCCATCGGGTACTTTTCCATATTTTGTGCTACTGACTAAAAAATCCCTATAAAACATTGTCTGATCCGGCAATCTTAAAAACATAATTTAATTGTCGGTAAGAATATTATCAATTAACACAATTATTTAAAAGTATGTAACTTATGCCTAAAATATTATAAAACAGAAATAAAAAGAAAAATGAAAACCCTCTAATAGACGTGATAGAATTCCTCCGCATCACAGTCGCCCAGTTGCCCAGAAGACTGGCAGCATTGCCACGTTGAATGGCAATGCTTATTTTTTTCGAAATAAAGACCAGCCCTCTGGACACGGGAAGCGTAAGCGTAATCGGCAATTGAACCCGAGACTTCACCATCGCACACGAACTTAGGCTACTGGATTTTCAATTTCACGGATTAAAGTAACAATCTACTCCGTGAAATTGAAAATCAATCTATGTATTGAGTAATTGTGTACATGCTATCAATAAACTGCTCGTCGACGAGACATATTGACTGTTGACGGGCTTCACAACTATTTAGAAATGTTTGTTTGGAAAAGCAGTATTTCACATCTTAGAACAAGCCTTTGATCTGCTCGCTAAATGGTTGGCGTTTATTTATCTGTCAGCTATTCCATTAATAACATTTAGACTTTTCAATAATGATTATTTATTTTTAGAACTATGATGTTTTCTAATATTATGAATGGAACAGTCGCAAGAGGAAAACCTAGGCGAACGTTTCTCGACAGATCGGAGGAGTTCTGGACAAAGGCCAGGTTAAGAGCACCTTGAACCGACGGGCGTGTATGAGGAATGTGATGAAAGTGAATGAAGGCAGAGAAGTGTGTCAGGATCGTAGCAAATGGAAATCGGTAGTCTCTACCTACCCCTCTGGCAAACAGGCGTGAATCTATGTATGTATGTATTAATATGTGGAAAATAAACTTATTCGTTCGGAGTTTATAGAGGTATCGAGTTCGCTCCCGAACATCTCTGACTTCTCTAAGTTATATGCGTATTAAATGATTAATTTATTATTTAATTTATCGCCCACTTGCACGGCAAAGGAAAACACATAAGAAAACCTGCATGTCTGAGAGTTCTCCATAATATCCTTGAAGATATCCAATCCATAGTAAGTGCCCTAAATAATATTAATACTAATGAGATGTGTTTGAATAAACGGCTGCACACCGGTAGCCAAACACTAAAGATTTTAAATGATGTCTGATATTCTAATACTTGACAGATTAATAGGCAATAAAACGGAAGATATTTTGTTAAGTACCGTCTTCAGAAAAAAATTTTCACTTACTTTAAAACAACTGATATTAAGCACCGGACAACTTGTTTTACTTCAATTAAAATTATTTTATTTTATTTTATATTATTTCATACATCCGGGCGTGTTTTAAAACAGCACTTTATTTGCTCGAAAATATCGAGCAATAGCCAGTACCTACCAATGACTAGAAACAAATCAATGATAAACAAACAATCAGAACTAATTGGAACACCACACACGTATACATATGACACGAAACTCTGATATTGCAATTTCGCACTATCATAGATGTGCGGTATCGACGAGATGCCGACTTGTTGGTCAATATTGCGGTCTAGTGTGACGTCACAGCTGCGCGCGCACCCGACACTGTGACCTTTACGTGACTGATCACTGATACCTCATACCGGCGCGGCGTTTAGCTTTCAGACGCTGCTTTATGTATTGTGACGTAGAATAGGTAAATAAATACGAGGCTAGGAATCTAGAATACGTTTAAAAACTGCTGCTACTTACTTATATTGTCGGCCTCGATGGCGTAGTGGTCAGTGTAACCGACTGCCACGCATGAGGTCGCGGGTTCGATTCCCGCACAAGTCAAACATTTGTGTGCATGAACATGGATGTTTGTCTTGGACTGGGTGTTTCTAAGTATAATATGTAGGTATATACAAAAAAATGTATATATGTATGTTTATCTATCGTCTAGTACCCATAGTACAAGCTCTACTTAGTTTGGGCTAGATGGTGTTGTGTGTATGTGATAGAATATTATTTACTTTACTGGTAGTGATGCGGCGGCATTCGAATGATATTTATATTCGAATAAATGGTATGGTCAAGGACGCAACACATGCGCTTCTGTATTGTGGTGGCAACACTCGATTCGAATGTAAGAGCTTAAAACAATGTGTATTTTTTATTATCTGTAGGTTTTTAGTTTACTATTTATACATTCTATACTAATTATTATAAATTGGTATGTTTGTACGAAGGTAGCAATCTGACAAAAGCTGATCTTTCTGTCTTTCATCAATACAATTATACACCATCCTAGAGTACCTACGCTATGCATTTAAGAACATTCCACGCAAGAAGCCGCAGGAAGCAACTAGGTGGCTATGAGCATCTGCAATTATTGCAATTGGAAGAAGTCAGCATGAATCAGCCGTATGAATCCCATAGGAACACATTGCCGGAATAATAAAGGGGATTAAATATAATGACCACCAAAAACACTAATTGCGCAGCAAAATATGCTGACTAAAATATATCATAACGAGCACCTATACGCCTCAAATCACTGCATTCCGTCTCGGAAGGATTAGGTTATGTTAGGTTCCTTCTTAAACCCACCCAAAAATAGGAGCCCGTCGACTTATTTTGATCTCTTTAAATATATTTTGCTGTGCAATTTGGTGATCATTTACTATTTTTGACTGTTATATTTTACTATATCTAGTGATAAGTTAAACATAAGCCATAATAAAGTGTTAACCTATGTGTTAATCCAAGTCATTCCCTACTTGTGTGCCAAGTATCATCAAGATCCATTGAGATCTGATTGAGTAACAAGCATCCAAATAACTTCACACAATTTTACATTTTAACCAATACTAGATTTTCTTAAATCTCTTCACGTTTTTATTTTTATATGTGTAGATGTTTCAGGAAAACGTGATCAAATAAAAGTAAGCATTTATTTTTAACACTACGTAATTATTTACATGATAAACTTGAACTATGAACCGAGATGAATCGTGTTTACAAAACATTAAGTTATTTTTGTTTCAACTAATTAAACTTGGGCAACTTCATGTTAATTGTTTTGATTATAAATACAAATATTTTTTTTTGATAAAAATATATACTAGGTAATAATAATAATAATATCAGCCCAACATAAAGATAAAATAATGAAGTGTGATTAGAGAGACATGCGGCATGAAAGTGGATATAGTGACAAGAATAGAAAAGGGTATGTCAAGCGGGTTTGGACATGTAGAAAGAATGGACGAGGAAAGACCGACTAAGAAAGTTTATAAGGCTAGTGTGAATGGAACAGTCGTAAGAGGAAAACCTAGGCGAACGTTTCTCGATCAGATCGGAGGCGTTCTGGACAAAGGCCATGTTAGAACTCCTTGAACCTATGGGCGTGTATGAGGAATGTGATGAAAGTGAATGAAGGCAGAGAAGTGTGTCAGGATCGTAGTAAATGGAAATCCGTAGTCTCTGCCTATCCCTCTGGGAAACAGGCGTGAATCTATGTAGGGGTGTATGTATGTATATAAACTGTTCCACTGCGGAGCACGATCTAGTAGAAGACAACTAGAAGGTTTAGGCCATAGTCTACCACGCTGACCCAGTGCGGGTTGGCAGATTTTACATATCTTTGAAAACATCATGGAGAACTCTCAGACGTGCAGGTTTCCTCACGTTGTTTCCCTTCACCATTTTAACTTTTAGCTTTAGCTAGCGATAATTAACTATTTAATACGGAAATAACTTTGAAAAGTCAGAAGGTCGCGCCTTTAGATCTAGTCAGTCCAACGGTCTCTCTACTAGACTATGGCTCTCTCTTCTCCCTAGTCTTTATTATTCCCAAGTCACTTAGGGTCGGCTTTCTAGTCTAACCGGATTTGACTGGATATCAATTTTTACACGTAGCGACTGCCATCTGACCTCCGCAACCCGAAGGCTAACGATACCCTAAGGCTAGACTACTAGGCTCTTCTTCTCCATAGCCTTTATTATTCCCAAGTCACTTGGCGTCGGCTTTCTAGTCTAACCGGATTTGACTGTATATCAGTTTTTACACGGAGCGACTGCCATCTGACCTCCGCAATCTGACAACGCAACTTGAATCGTGCAAGGTTTTGGTCTCAATATTCACAATAACAGATAAAATTTCGGTCTAATACAATGTTTGTAATTTGCCTAAAGAAAAATTGCCTATGTTACACATCCTTCCTTCAGCTGTCTCTTAAGGCGCAAGACACACAGAAAAGACATAGACGAGAACGCGTCGCAGACGCGGCGCCCCTTCAATAAATTTTCATACTAAATGACTTTTGTATGAAAATTGATTGAAGCGTGCGTTGTGTCCGCGTCTCGTCCGCGCCCTGTCTTTTCTGTTTGTTTTGTGTCGCGACGCTTCTTTACATTTTGTATGTAAATTTATTGAAGGGGCGCCGCGTCTGCGACGCCTCCTCGTCTTTTCTGTGTGTCTTGCGCCTAAGAAAGGAAATTGTCACTATACAATGTAAAAATTACAAATGGTAAGCAAACATATTTATGCTCATAACTATAATGGATTGTATACCAATCTAAACTTGTAACACGGTCATGTGCTTTGAATAACCATCTTCAAGTGAATGATTGTATCAAAATAGGTCCGTTAGAATCGTGGGACAGATTGGGCAGCATTATCAATTTTCTCATACATACACTGTTGACTGACGACAATCACTGTTACTAATCAAACAAAAATATTGATTATCTATCATCGTTCTATATAAATGTGTTACACAAGATTGACCAACAAAGATTTACTAGGCGAATAAGAATGACCGAAAGGGGTTTCAAGGTGTTTTTAGCCCAGCAGTAAAGTAAATAAATTAAAAATTAAAAAAAAACCTTGATACAAAATAATAAAAATAGTAATTCGCCATTTTGCGATGCATTTGAAATTTATCATAGTGTATAGTGTTCTACTAGTCAAGCCCTTTCATTTGATACCCATATTGAGGGAGTTGTGAAAAATATGTAATCCGCCATTTTGTGGCAGCGGCCATCTTGGACCGATTTTCATCAAACATAGCTAAGAACACTCCCGACTAATTTACATTTCAAACAAAAAAAACAAAATTAAAATCTGTTCATCCGTTTGGGAGCTACGATGCCACAGACTAACACTCCCTCACACACACACACACACAAACACACACACCCCCACACAAACACACACACCCCCACACACACCCTCACACACACACACACACACAGACACGTCAAACTTATAACAGCCTGTCGTTTTTCCGTCAGGGATTAAATACAAGTACTAGTATAAACATTATAACTTAGTACTGGTAATATAATGAAGATCTTGCAGTATGACCCTGGGAAACAATCGTTAAAAGAATTGCTATGATGAAGAAAGTCGACGAATTTTCAATATCGGGCAGTTTTTATTAACTAGCTTTTGCTGACTTTAGTTCGCGCACACCGAAATAAATGTGGAATCACACTATGCTCCATATATCCGGTTCTAATGAACTAAAACTAACTCAGATTTAAAGTTAAACTTCAACTTACTAATATATAAAAAGCGAATAAAAATCCATGCAGTATTTTATGCGTGGTGCCGGCAGACAGGAAAAAAATTAAAGACAATGAAATCTGCTTTGATTATTTAAGAAGGGAAAATTGTCAATCGTAATAACGATTGTAGTAGCAGTTACTTTTAAAACATTTGCTAATGTATAGACACAAATTTATTATTGTTTTATAATAGTTTATACAAACTTGACATCATCTTGTTGTTACAAAACACCCAGATAATTTTAATTAGTGCCGATATATTATTTTTGAGCAGTGATAGCCTAGTGGGAAACCGTTAGACTGTCACGCAGAGGTCTCGAGTTCGAAACCAAGGCACGCATCTCTGACTTTTCGAAGTGATATGTGTATTAAATAGTTAATTATCGCTTGCTTTAACGGCGAAGGAAAACATCGTGAGGATACCTGCATGTCGAAGAGTTCTCCATAATGTTCTCGAAGATATGTGAAGTCTGCCAACCCGCACTAGGCCAGCGTGGTGGACTAGGGCCTAACCCTTCTCACAGTGAGAAGAGGCTCGTGCCCAGCAGTGGGACAGTTTAATACATACATTATTATATATATTATTTTTGTCTTTAGTCTCGTATGAAAGTTTATCTTAGTATAATTTTGTTTATATGTGTATACCAATATAATTGCACACGATTATATCTAAAATAAAATTTTATTGACTATACTGATAAGATAAGACTACAGTTAAACATATCTTGTTTGAACCACAAACACTCGTAGTTGTTCCGAGTTTATTTTATGTTCTTTGAAGTTTTAGACCCTGCGACACACAATTATTCCGGACGCCTAAGCACTATTTATTAAAAAAAATCGCATCTCAAGTTAAACAAGCGCTTTACTAGTAAGGTCGTTTAAAAACCAATTACCATCATTATTAAAACTAAAACCCTAATATGCATTCACTAAGTGTATGCAGATGTGACCGCAATCAATACTTAACAATGTTTACGTCTTAAATAGAAGATTATAAGACCAATGTATCTACTAATCACAATGTCCTGATATAATAACGTGCTACTAAAAATTCTCCACAGAATAACCGAATAACTGTACCTATGTGTAACAATCGCGAATTTCCACGATCAATACAGTCCCACCAGCATTTACTCCACTGAACAGACCGAAAACTGTCATGAAATCTACTCATCTCATACACGAATACAACTTTGCTCTTTTCTTCCACAGAGACACTCACCAGATCGACTTGCCGGCTTTCGGACGTTATGCCACCGGCATCTTCTTCTTGGATAAGCTCCACCACCAGGACATCGAGAAGAAATTCGGCGAATTGGCCGTGAGCATTGGTCTGACGGTGCTATGCTGGCGCACAGTGCCCACCAATAATTCCACCATAGGTAAGAAACATCACCAAACCTGAAGGGTTAATTAATAAAATTCTCTAAGTCTATTAAGTCGAAATTATTACGTCCATGTTCATTATTTTAATATTAATAAGTCATTATCAAAATAATGTTAACGCAACAAGTGTTTCTCTATAAATAAATGTTAATCAAAATGTTATTAAATCGCTCATAAAGTCCCGGAAGGAAGTCCATTAAATTATGGTTATTCAATTTATCTTTATAAATTCTATTGTTCCATTTACTAAGTCTATCTGTTCTCTATCTTTCATGATCTTAATATCATTTTCATGCTCATAGCGTTCATATAAACCACTAGTTATTGAACATTATACTTGAAGGTTTTGGGTGCTCTTACATAAATGTATCAGTAATATAGAAAAGATCTCACTAATACTCTCTTCTATAATTAATATTATAAGACATGATAGTAAACATATTTAAAACGATATCACTTAATAGTGTTAATCACTTGAGAATAATGATCAGTGCTTTATATTTCTATATTATCAGCCTAAAATTACTGTTTAGAATCTCCTTTTAAACCTTTGCTGTTTCGAGAGGACCTTATATTTTCAAGTCAATATTTGTCAGCCCTAAAGATTTATTTTGATCTATATTCAAATTAAATACTATTTACCATCCTAAAAATATTTTAATGTACATTGTGAGCGTGTTAGCTTGACCTCCCTGGTCGGAGACCTAGAGGTAGATCAAAGACAAGGTGGAAAGATGTAGTACTAAAGGACAAGAGGGAATGCAATGTTACTGATGATGACGTCGAAGACAGAGCGAAGTGGAGGAGAAAAACGAGATGGGTGTAAAAACCCAGGATTCAACCTCTTCGTCTTAAATGTAAAAGTAATGAAAAGAAATGACCCCTATATCTCGGGGGTCTTTTGACCCACAGGGCCCATATTCAAACTCGACCGAGGTATGACCCCAAGGTGTCTGCACACCTAGTTACAAGTCCAATCAATCGGTCCTGTGGTTCCGGAGTTATGCATGTCACTAACAGACAGATACACAGACCTACATAGTGTTTTCATTAATCTCTTCGAAGAAGACTTAGAGGTTAATAAAGAAAGCTGACCCCG